>JARHVA010000541.1:1132500-1217500 GCA_037957365.1 Torreya grandis | reverse complement strand
CTTTAAAGAGCAATGATCATAGCCATGAGATAATACTAAAACCCTAGAAAATAGGCCCTATAAGTACTAAATCTTCAAACTAGAGGTCAATACTAAGCATTAATTATGATGAAATTTCATCATTAACCATCTTGACTGTATAATTGTATCTTATATTTAATGGTGGCATATATCCTTTTTGAAATATTTGCTCTATTTTGACCTAGGTTGCATTTTTTCTCCATTTTAATTCTCTTGGCTTTGAATTTTAATATCAATTATTGATCTTGATCTAGGATCCTTGAATTTTTCCATTTGTCAGATCTATATTCATTCCCTAGGCCCCATTATCAATCTTTGTTTTGTTAACACATTTATGCCACATGATGACCTCACATTCAACTTGATCTTATTGACTCTTTAACTTTTATCCATGTTATTTATAGATTTATACATGTAAAAACACCTTCTATTTATTTTTTTGGGGTTCACCATGGTCATGATACTTGGCAGGATCACATTTGTCTTTGGGATCCTCTGACTTGTTGACCTCTCTCTCACCATTGATCTCCACTTGTATAATTAAATGCACTCTATTGATTCATCTATATCCACGGAATGTATCCTCACCTACACAATATGATATATAATCATAACTTCCATGATCTTAACACTTGTCATCCCCACATTTAGTCTCAGTAATATTTGAATCCAAATGGCTACTTCTCATGGCTTAAATTTGACATCTCTGTGCACATCTCACTCTATTAATTCAACTTTGAAGTCTTATATCTTGAGATATACTCATAAAGACTCTAAATTTGTAGGGGGTGATATTGGCACTAAAATAGTTTTGTCTTGAAATTTTTTCTAAGCACATTTATAAAATGCATAATCAGACTAATTTATTTGTTCCTACATGATGTGCTATGATGGTTTGGTTCTTCTAGACTTGTGCTAGAAATTATTGTTCAAATTTACAATACTTGAATGGACCTCTAAGGTTTTATTCAACCCACCTCATGTTATTGAACTCTATGATCACCATAGAAACCTACTTGGACCCTTTAGTTGTAATTCTAGACCTGATTCCAAGTGATTTGATCATTTACTCCATTTTAAACTCTACCCAGCTTCTCACTCTACTTTAGGAATTCTAAAACATTGATCCATTCAAGAAAATTTTATATGTAGGTGAAAATTGGCCAAAATTCATATATTTTAGATGCTTTATATACCACCACAAAAATCTCTAACCAAAGGGAATGGTCTCTTAATTGTACCCAAATTGTGTCTCAGTACTACTCCAAATTACACATTTACAAGTATAGAGACCATATCTAGTTTATTTGTGATTATGTCTATCCTACATTTAGCCAAGCCATTGATGGTATCCCCATGATGAGGATAATCCATTCAATCAATAAATACATTGAGATAATGAGAGACATATGGTTATATCTTGACTATACTATTATTAGAATAGTAGGAACCCAAAGTTCCCCCCTCAAATTTCTAGTCCATGTGACAAACAAATTAGCATAACAAGAGGTTGTATGTAATAGATGGAGTTTTCAAGACTAAGAAAAAGGGACTTACACATAATTTTCCCATGATAATTGGTAGAACAATTTTCAATCAATGGTACCACATTGAATCTACTTCAAAACATAGGTTTTCCTTTAACCTATAGATAGATGATCATAGACAATGGGATCCATATGGTAAAGTAGAGGAGCATTTAAGAATCAAAGGTACTTTGACTATTACCTATAATCATGAACCTAGTGCATTTGAATTTATATATACCAAGGTAGCTTCCTACTATGAAGTTTATAGAAGACTAAAAGAGCACAATATAAAGCCTAAGTCTAAATTATAAAGAGACCAAAATATGGAAGATAGATGGTTGTTATGTCTAAGGCAATATCATCTAGTGAATATTAGTTATTTTAGGATTTCACTAGTAGATGTATTATCAAAACATAGTATTGAAGAGAGGAGACCAATTAAATTTTATTCAAGTTTATCAACTCTTTAATCCTTTAGAGTAATAGAGCAAGATTTAACTTAGTATAAGGTTCACATGATAGTTTTACATCCTCAGGAATATGTGGAGGATGCATTGAGAATGTTATCCATGACATATGAATCAAACTTAGATATAGAGGATAAGCTTGAGGAATCTAAGTAGGACAAGAGAAAATAAAATTCATTAGACATGGTAGTATTGGATCTTCCCAAGAGGAAATATGAGGCTGCATTTATCTCAAAATTAAAGAAAGCTAAAGTGGCCATCACACCACCTTTGAAGGATATCAACCTGTTTAGTGAAAATAATCCTATATATGGACTAGCTATACCTAAATAGTTCATATATGAACCAATAAGGGAGAAACTACCTACTTCTTATCATCCATGGACTCTAGTAAAGACAATAAACATCCCTATTTAATAGGAGTTAAAGCCTTATATCCTAGCATTGCAATATGAAGATGAAAAGAGACTTGATATTCCAAGTCAATCAACTAACATAAAAGAAAAAGTTCTAATTAGACATATGGGCTAGTCTTTAGTTGGGGTTAGATATGATCCAATTTATAAAACATTTCAAAGAGTCACTGAGATAGTGGTCATGAAAGGAGGCTAAGAAGTTTTTCATCAAAAGGTTGAGCCTTTAGTTCACTTACCCTAGAACAAAGACTAGGGAATGACCCTATATTTGAATAAGATGTTCTAGAGCTAGCATAATCCTAGGTAGAGAGATTACAAGATACCATTAAAGGGTTAAAATAATATAAGAAGAATATATAAGAGCAATCCATCCTATCAATTCTAGTAGACATTGTCAATAATTTTGAGATAACTATCTATGATACTATGAACTAAGTGAACCAATGGAAAGCTTTAGATAATAAAGTAAAGGAATTGATCAAGATACTAATGGAAGGATAGATTCCTAAACTCAAAATAATCAACCTAACATATTTCAATATGGCTATGATAGTCTTGATGGAAAAGATCAAGGCTATGAATAAGTGGTCAAAAAGCATAGAAGATTTATCAAGAGAATTCAAATAATTAGAAAGTAGAATGGTTTAGATACTAAGAGGTTTGATCAAGGATACAACCATCCTTAGTCCTACTAGTTTGATAACTAATGAAGAGTTATAGCATAGAGCTACCCAATTCATACAAGAGGTCAATAATAAAAGCAAGGTCATTATAGGGGTTGACAATAAATGTATCTTGGACATGATCTCATTAGTATATGAGAAGATTAGTAATACTAAGAGTATTAAAGAACCCTTAAACATAATAGACGAAGTCTTCAAATATTTGGTAGGACAAATAGAGGAGTTATTCATGGAGCCAATAATCAACCTCAAATTGATTTAAGAATAATATGACAAACCTATGAAGATTTTAGCACAAAATCAAAAGGTTGTAGCTGTAGGGGCATCTCAAGGTCAATGGAGTTGACACCAAATATTATTTTATATAAATAACATGTAAATCATTTGAAAGAATATATTATTTTATAAAAGCATATGCAATTTGTAATGCATATGACTTATAGGTTAGTTACATTTGAAAAGTGTCATTAGTTCTAGAATTTTTGTAAAAGGACAGTTGTACTCGACACTTATATAATTATTCTTTGATAGTGACTAAATGACATACCTCATAGGTTGCCTATAAAATGAGGTATTTTCATTGTAAAAAGGGAGGAATCTTTTAGAAAAAAAATTGTGTAAATTTTGGAGCAAGTAATGCAAGCAAGAGAATTCTATAAACATTATTTCATATTTTTTTGTTTGTTTGTTATCGTGGTTACTTCCTCAAGTTTCTAGTTTGATGTTTATATTTGAATTGCTTTTATGAATTCTATCTGTGCATATGTTAATGTAAATTTGTTAATTTAAGCTTATGTTAGGTTTAATAAAATTTGTTAGAGTCATTTAAATATCCTCATTTTTCTTGAAGATGAGCTAATACAATGTTCTTGTGGAAGTAAATCTTTAAACTAAATCTGATTTCTAATTTTCATGTTTAAAATAACCTTAGACATTTACTTTGTATATGATAAGATCTATAATTTTGGTAATTTTATGTCATATTTTGGTTTCAAGATATACACCTTTGATGAATTCAAGCTTTTTCAAGATGTTTAGACTAAATATTAGGATCATCCTTATATCTACTCTATCCTACTTATTTTCTCATTTTTTGATCAAATCACTATAGTTTACTTATTCACTGTAAATATTCATGATAGATTAGGTTTTTAGAGTTTAGGTTTTGATCATCATTCATTAGAATTAGCAAGAATAACTTTCATATTTCACAAAACTTTAGGACCATAGTTACTCCCAACAACCATTTACATAATCATTTTTGTGAAATAGACAAATAGCTTGGCCACTACACCATAGTTCTCAAGAATATCACAACTAAAAACTCATGCAAAATATTTTTTGAATATTGAAATGAGAAGTGTTTTAAACACTATGAAAACCCTATTATACACTTACATGCATCAATAGACAATTTCATTAGTGTTAAAAAGAAGGCCTTGAGCTAAATATTTGAGAATTTGTATACCTTGAACTAATTTTAGTGAATTTTGTTCAGAGATTAGTTGATCCTTTGCATATTTATGTCTTTATTAGATTATATTTGTAAAGTTAACTAATATTCATGGTTCTATACCAATATTTAGGCTTACTTAGTTAAATATAGTTATTCTTTGAAGATTTATGCAAAATTATTGCAAAAGTTGCTTAAGCTTTGTAAATCTGATGTGTTTGAGGTTAGTGATAGTGATTATGTTCAAACATCACTTATATTCACAAGTTTAGAGGTATATTTAAGATTATTTAATTAAATATAGTAATTATTTGAAATATTTGTATGAATTTGTACAAATTTTGCTTGAAATTAGAAATCTAATTATATAAATCTACTTATTTGTGAGAATTGAATTGTTATTTGCAAAGTTTGAATTAAAGATCATTTGTCATTACAAAGATAAATTTTATATGTTGTATTTTAAACATGAATTGGATTTTACAAGCTATAACTACCATGAATAAGAACTAAGTCAAGGTCTGAGACAAGGCTACCTCTTCTTTCCTTGGAATTTCATAGGAAAACAAGAGAAAATAAAGGTAATCATAGAGTTTCTAAATCTCAATCTGATTCACTTATTTTTATTGTTGTATTCAATCCTCATCAAGGTATGGATTAGTTAGTTGTATCTTTTATCATTGTGCCTAGTTAGGTACATGACTTACCAAGAAATATCGAGCAATGTTTACCTTGATTTCATCTTATAGGTGTTGTTATTGCTAAAGAACATATCAAGTCTTTTAAGGCTGCCTTAAGATTATTAAATGTTGTTCATGAAGATTTTTCTTGCAAGTTGTTTCTTTTTACCTTTAGAGATGCAGAATATGATTGGTTTCTCAACCTACCTAAAAATTACATCATCAACTAGAATTATTTTAACAATTATTTCATTGATTAGTTTGGAAAGATCATCAGTCCATGTGTTTTATATCAATAATTCACTAAGATGAAGAGAGATTCAAATAAAACCATTAGAGATTTTAATGCTACATTTCAAAATATATTTAGTATAACTATAGCTCCATATAGACCTAATGAATCTTTAGCTTTAGATATTTATAGGGATGCTTTATATCCAACGACTTCTATAATTTTGAAAAGATCTATTGGAGTCATAAATACATTATATTTGGTTTATGTTGAATCTATAAAAATTAGCGATCAAATGAAACCCCAAAGTCAGTTAGCATATGTTATTCCTAATATCAATCCTCATTTTCCTATGTTGAATATCATCCCAAATTCTAATCAAAATATGCCTACTTTGAATCAAACTCTAGTTTTAAACCAGTTGCCCTTGTGTCATGCTCATCCTAGTCAGAATCTAGGATTAGTAAATCTCTAAATATGGATCCCATCCATAAGATCAATGATCTATGGTGTTAATAGCTATTATTATTACTAAATCCCATAATTTAGAGGCACCTAAGAATGAAAATGACTCCATATTAAAAATGGTTCAAAAACTAAGCACCGATTTTATTCAATTACAAAAATAAGTAGGTGACACTAGGGATAGTTACAATATAAACTATTCTTATCAAAAGTTTAAAAACATATGAATAGATTTAAAAATAATAAAAACAATAATAATACTGAGTCATCTACAACTAAGAACATACTTGAAACAAGCATTTATGATGTAGCTTTAAGTAATTATTATAAGGTTCATTACACTGCAAAACATGGTGAGTTAGACTGTGTAGAATTTCTTAAAACTTTTGAAGTATTTCAAGATGAATTAGATAAATTTGAATTTGTGCCTTAAAAAGATAATGCTGCAGGGACATCTAGCTCTTTAGAGGCATCTAAATATTTTGAAACAACTCTTATGATGGAAACCTTTGATTTTTCATTTCAAGACAAGAATGAACCTAAAGATACTCTAGAGGGAAATCATTATTTTAAATAGTATTTGAAGAATACTTATCCATTGAGGAATAGAGAATAAAAGCAACCAATGACAATTTATGCTCCAGCAAACAACATTGATACTCCTTCTGATCCCAAAGTAGATAACAATCTAGAACCTCTAAAGGGAAGTAACACTAGAAATAATGCTTATTTACCTAGTTTTCCTACCAAGAGTGGGTATAAAATAGTAAATGATATGAATAAAATTAAATATAATATCACATTACATGAATTGACTCAAACAACTGAACATAGAGACTTGTTGCTAGAATCTTTAATTAAAAAACATAGTAAATCATAGAAACTTGCAAATGAAAATGTAGTGATGTATAAGAATAAAATAAAGGTTCCACCTTTATTAATAACAATTAGAATATTTGATAGGAACTTACATAATTTTATGTTATATTTAGGTACCTTTTCAAATATCATGTCAAAAGGTATTTTTGAAAATCTTAGTTTAACTCCTATTAAGTCTAATAGAGTAGTGACTCAATTAGACAAATCTAAAGTTAAAGTGATTGGTGAATTGTTAAATGTGCTTGTACATCTTAATTTGGAACTAAGAGTGCAATAATTTATTGATATTAAAGTTTTTAACATTATAGATACTTATGGGATGTTGTTTAGCAGAGATTGGACCAAATCTTTGAATGGATACATGTCAACTAATTACTCTCGTATGTGGCTACCATGGAGGGGAGTTTATAATAAAATTTAGATTAAAAGGGAACCAAATATGAAGCATATGATCAATAAATATAATACAACCAATGAAAGGGTCAATTTGGTTAATTATTATCTAACAGTTTACACCCTTGACACTTCTTAGGTATGTAATTCTAAAGACTCATATTATGCCTAGACTTTGGTAATTTTATGTTGATGGTACTAGATGTAAATTTGGATATGGATTAGGAATAGTTTTAATCAATCCCATTAGGAAAGAGTATAATTCCTCTTACAAACTTCAATTTCTTTGCACCAATAATTTGGCAGAGTATGAAGCATTAATCTTAGGATTACAATTTGATATAAAACGTAAGGCTAAAGAACTACTAGTGTATGGTGATTTTGAACTAGTAGTTCAATTCAGAAGTAAGTATCAATGTAAATTATCTTATTTAAATAATTACAAGTTTAGATTATGGGACTTGATTGATTATTTTTATGTTTTCAATATTATTTCAATACCTAGAGAAAGAAACTAGTCTGATGATGAACTAGCTTCAGCTACAACTAACTTAATGCCAAATCAAGATTCCCAAAAGTGTAACATTGAATTGGGAACATTTCCATTTAAAAATAATAATGTTAATCATCTAAAAATGTTTAGTGATGACCAATAAATCATCGAATTCATGAACAACTTAGGAGTGTTTAAGTCTCATATTATTGATAAGGTCAATGAAAATTCTCTCAATTATGATAGAATTGATGACAAGATATTACAATTGAATGATAACAATATCCCCAAAGGGGTTATTGACTTGGAAAGACTATTTGACAAAGATAAGATATTTGAAACTACTAAAGTTCTCAAGGTAAATGGGAAGGATTGTAATGTAGTTGACATAAGAACTCAAGGTCAACCTTAGCTAGTAATCCTTGGTACAACATGCACAAATAAAGAGTCTAGAAAGCATAGAAATTTATTAACCAAGTACAATGATGTTATTGCATGGTCTTATGAAGACTTGAAGATATTTGATCTTTGAGTTATCACCCATACCATTCCCTTGAAAGAATCTTGTAAACCCTTTAGGCAGAAGCTAAGACTGGTTAATCTTATTTTGGAACCATTCATTTATAAAGAGTTAAAAAACTTATTAGAGAAAAATATTTTCTCCAATTAGACATTCTACCTGGGTAGATAATCTAGTACTAGTTAGAAATAAAAATGGAGAGATTAGCTTATACATAGATTTTAGGAACTTAAATAAATCTTCTAAAAAGGATAATTATCATTTACCATACCTTGACCAAGTGATTCAAATTGTTATTGGCTTTGCCATGATGTCTTTCCTAGATGGTTTTCTAGGTTACAATAAAGTACTTGTTAACAAAGAATATACAATTTAGATGGTATTCACAAGAAAATGGGGCACTTTTACTTACAAGAGGATGCCTTTTAGACTCATAAATATAGGATCTACCTTTCATAGAGTTATGACCATGACTTTAAAGTTATCATAGGTAAATGTATCATTATATATATGGATGCTCTATTTATGTTTTCAAAAAATAGGGAAGATCACTTAATGCATTTACAATAAGTATTTGAACATTGGCAAAGGTATGGAATTTTCCTTAACCCTAAAAAAGCATATTTTGTGTAATTAAAGGGAAATTTTTAGGAGATGTGATAACTAAATATGGGATTTTTGTTGATCTAGATAGATTCAATGATATATCTAAAATATAACCCCCAAATAGTAGAAAAGAGCTAAAGTCTTTCTTTGGGAAGATCAATTTCATAAGAAAATTCATTTTTGGTTTTGAAGAGATTGTGAAACCACTCAATGACATGATAAATAAGGATGAAAAGGTTGAGTTGAATGAATAAATCATTCAAGGATATCAAGGAATCAATAAGATAAGCACTCATTATGATAAGTCTTGATTTTACTAAATATTTTTATCTTTATTATTTTGCTTCTAAACATATTATAGAAGTTGTATTAACTTTGAAAATTGATAAATATGATCATCCAATTGCATTTATAATACTAACTTCAAAAATGTTGAGTTAAATTATTCCCTAATTGATAAACAAGCATTTTCTTTAGTTAATCCAGTCAAAAAGTTTTAACACTATATTCTTAGGAACAAAGTGCATGTTATATTTCTAGACCCTACATCCAAACTCATGTTAAGTTAATGTGAATTAGGAGAAATAAGAGGTAAGTGGATGTCCATACTCTATAAATATGATCTTGAAATGGAAAATGCTAAATTGGTAAGGTGTCAAGGATTAATTCAAATGATTGCTAACATTGATCTTAGAGTGAGCATCATGCAGGTTGACCAACAACATTTTTAACCAAATGGATGGTATGATGCAATCATTCATTTCCTAATTAATGGTTCTTATCCTAAAGTACTAAGCAGATAATAGAGAAGATCTTTGAGGCTCAAAATATATAACTTTTTAATTAATTATGGGATACTTTATAGGAATAATTATGAAGGAATATATTTGAGATGCATTTCAAATGAAGAATCAACTAAAATCTTTAGTACCTTTCATGAGAAACTTGGGAGTGAAAATAAATCTAGGAAAACAACTACTTAAAAAAACCTAAGGGTAAGATATTATTATCCTACCATTTTCAAAGATGCTCACAAGTATGTTAGGTAATGTCATAAATGCCAAATTTTTAATACAAAGGAACCTAAAGAAACTATGCCCTTGAGGCCAGTTTTAATTCACAAATCATTTGCTCAATTGGGTTTGGATTTTATAGGGTTTATAAAATATAATTATTCAGCTAGGTATAAGCATGTTCTAACTTCCATATATTATTTTATAATATGGATAGAGGTAGTAGCAACAAAACAATGTAGGACTAAAGAAGTCATCAATTTCCTGGAAGAAAACATGTTCACTAGGTTTGGGACACCAATATCATTAATCTATGATAATGGATCTACATTTACATCTATAGAGATGACTGAGTGGGCCTATGATAATAAGATATCT
The DNA here is from genome assembly GCA_037957365.1 of Torreya grandis. Lineage (NCBI taxonomy): Eukaryota > Viridiplantae > Streptophyta > Pinopsida > Cupressales > Taxaceae > Torreya > Torreya grandis. The sequence continues at coordinate 1,207,272 of JARHVA010000541.1, read as the reverse complement.
CTTAATTTTTCATCTAATAATTATCCTCAAGGTAATGGCTTTTTAGAATCTATAAACAAGAATTTGATGAAAGGTATAAAGAAGTACGCATCTCAAAAACCAAGAACATGGCATTAGTTATTGAAGTATGATATATGGGTAGATAGAACCAGAGTGAAACAAGATATAAAATTATCACCATTTATTTTGGTATATGGACAAAAACCAATCTTTATAATTAATCTCAAAATGCCAACTTACAAGTTTATACAATAGTATATGGAAGAAGAAAAAAATATGTTAATTCTAGGTTGCTTGATATCATCCAAATAAAGAATGATAGAGAAGAAGCATTTGCCAATTTTAGTAGACATCAAACCACTGCCAAAATATGGTTTGACAAATGGTCAAAGATCAAGGTGTTTAGACAGGGAGACCTAGTTATCCTATAGGATAAAGCATCTAAGCCAAAAAGGAAATTTGGAAAATTCACTCCTTTTTGGATTGGCCCTTACCAAATTCCTAAGACATTGGGAGAAAACACTTTTAATCTCAAAGACTTGTAAGGATTAGAAGTTACTTTGCCAATCAATGGGAAATATCTCAAGCATTATTTTTTTATTGTTTTACCTTAATTCTTCATGGATTAATCTATAATATTAGTTAGGGTTAGTGTAGGTAGGTTTAGATTAGTTCCATTATTGTTCCTTGTTTGTAAAAAGTGTTTGTGAATATGTGTTTTCTTGTTTTGTGTGTGTGTGTGTGTGTTTGTTTTATTCTCTAGATTTCAATAATTATCTTCCAAGATAGGTCTTCAAGGTCCAAATCCATCTAAAGGCTCAAAATAAATTCATAAACTAAGAATGAGGATATGACTCTTAAACATTGGTTGATCATGGATTTTGGAAATCCTAAACTTAATGTTATGTTTATGAGAAAGTGGTAAAGATTAATATATAGATTAATGGTTCCTTATAAATCTTAAACCTTATTTTTATCTAAGTTTGATTAAAAAAAGGATTTCATATGTTTGAGTTAAAGTTTGAATTATTATAAAAAATTCATGTTAGAACTTAAATAACATTATTATATGGGATGAAGTATATGACCAAGGATGATTATCTGAAGATAAAACATTATAAAAAAATCCTAAATACCTAGCTAATTTTGGTTCCCAAATTTTTTTAGAAAGCCAAATTCAAATTAAAAAATACAAAATAAAATATTTATTGAAAATCTAAAAGTTTTCTAAGTAAAGGTGATCCTAGTAACCTCTACTGGGGATATAAATGCTTGGCTAGTAGTGGGGCAAGGCCTAGAATTGAACTAAAGGTATATCTATTAGGGTTATAGATGTTCGGTTAGTAGTAGAGCAATGCCCAAGCCTTTCCTTTTTATAAAAATAATGATTCATAATGAATATCTAAATATGGTAATGTCTATGTTAATGATTAAGGTCATGAAATCTAGAAATTGTTCTCTGAATTCCAATGGGAATACGTAATTGAATCAAATCACACACACAACATGATCAATTTTTTATGTTTGAACTTAATTATGCATTTGTAAGACTTGATTCAATTATTAATTAATATTAATAATGTTACTTGATCATGTGGAATGATTAGTATATTTATTATTTTAAGCCAAGAGTTTATAAATTCTAACATTTTGCAATGTTTCCTCTAGAAGTCACCATTTGTTGAGGTCAACATACCTCCATTTCTAAAAAATGAGGACCCTTGTTCAAATTTTGTAAATTGTGATATAAATTTGGAATTTAACTTGATTAGAGTACATTATTGAACATCATGTTTTGATTTATCTTTAATTGACATGTTAAAACATAAGCTTTATTTTATTTTACAAACATTTGGCTCATGTGTTTCTATAGTGAAAGATCCATGGATCTCCATTAGAATGAACAAGTGTTCATGGGTTTAAACTTTAGTGTTAATTTGACCCTTAGTTGGTTAATTAATATGATCACATTCAAAACATTATGTTAACTTTTGGTCCTAATTGCTTAATTGAAACTAAGTTTAAACAACATTTAAAACTTTAGTCTAAATTACTTTATCCTAAGTTTTTATTAAAATAAATTCATATTTTCCATGGGTTATTTATTACATTTTAGTCTTAACTTAAGTTTTAATTGAGTTTATTAATTCAATAAAACCTAATTCTTTATATATCTTGAGTGCTTATTCATTGATTTTATTTTTTGTATATACAAATTAAACACATGACTGCCAAGTGGTAAAACCTCAAAATATTGGATCCAAGATCAAGGGCACATTGATGATATCCCTAAAATAAGAGGTCAAAATTTCCCAAATCAAAGATTTATGGTGCATGTTCTTATGTACAAATCCCAATCAATGATTTGCATTAAAGGTTGGGGTCAAAAATTCAAGATTAAATATCGATGATGCACATTCAATCATGTAAATGAATATCTAATGGTGAACTCAAAGTCAAAATGTCAAAATATCCTAAGATTGAATGTGATGGTAACAAGTGTCACACTCGTAGTGAATCAAATGCATATCAATGGTCCATATTTAATAATGTGAATATGCTACAGATCAATGGCCCATGTTTGATCATATGCTTAGCAGATCAATAAATGTATTTGATCATAAAAATCAAAGATCAATGATATGCATTCAACCTAGTAAATGGAGATCAATGGTGTGAATCAAGTCAAGGATTCAAAGAGCCTAGATTGAATGCAAGGTTGCCATGTGGTATAAAATCATTAGTCAAATGATGACTATCAATAGGGTACATAGATTGAACATGGAGCTACCAAGTGGCATGATCTCAGAAGCCTAGATCAAATAATGATGGCCACATTAAAATTCAATGCTAGAAGACTCCTAAGGAGATCAATAAAGAAAATTTAATCAAATATTTAGGAGGCATGAGATGATGACACATGTCCAAAGTAATAATAGTCAGATTTTAAAATAAATAAGTAGCATGGTAAAGGGATATCACATAGGCAGACATTTTAGATCAAAATATTTTTGACTTGAGCATGTGAATGCATAAATATGAGATCCAAATGTGATATAAGTCACCAAATAACATCTTTCAAACTCATTTACCACCATTAAATCTATGTTTAAACCTCCAAAAATCCCTAGAGTGTATGAAAAGCCCTAAATTATTCCTACATTCACTAATTCAAGATAAAATATAAAGTTTGGTGATCAAAATTGTTCAAAGAGTTCAACTAGATAGCCATAAAATTTGAATTATCATTCTCAAGTGTACAATTTGATTAGGATCAAAGCAATGGCAAAATATAGATTTACGTCAAAGTAGTTAAATTATACCTATCATTAGATGCAGAAGGTTAAGTTTTCAAGGATATAGTGTTTATATCTTCCTCTTTAAACACTGGAGATAATAATTGTTTGAGTTTGTTCTAAACAATTGAAAACCAAGAGATTTTGAGCAAAGAAGAAGAGAAGATGCTTCCAGTGAAGAGACTCTATGATGACATAGTGGTAACTCAGATGACCGGACTCTATTATGTTGCTACTAAACTAGAGGTACTACATTGTATCGATGTCCTTAGTCTTATTTTCAAAGATACTAAAATTGACAAGGGTATGTTGATTCATGAACCTAATCTATAGAAAATTGCATATATATCCCCTTTTGATTTTGAGTCTTAATATAAATTTCCTAGGCCCCAAATAGACCTCAATTTCATTAATACAAGGGCCCAAAAGCATTCCATGATGTATATCCTAGTGAAATGGTTAGAGACTAGTATCAAGTTCATTATTGATCTTGCAAAGAAAATCCCTATGAGCTAATTTAGACCTAGGGTTAGAATGGTCATGACCATGTTAAACAAGCTATATGGATTTGTACATACAACACATGTTGAACAAACATGGGTGCATGTTGTTTACTTCATCATTAAAGAAATGGTAGTCCCTCCTTTAGGTGAAATCATTAGCATTTCCTTGAGTAGACAGATCTATGAGAATAAGACAAAGAAGAGAAATGAATTATACATGATGTCATGTCTGTTGGATGCCCTATGTGCCACAACCAAAATCTCTAACCAAAAGTAATGGTCTCCTAATGGTACCCAAACTGTGTCTTAATACTACTCCAAATTGCACATTTACAAATATAGAGACCATATCTAGTTTATTTATGAATGTATATATCTTGAACTGATCCAATCCATTGATGGTATCCCCATGATGAGGATAAGCCATTTAATCAAGAAATACATTAAGATAATGGGAGACATATGGTTATATCTTGATTATACTATTATTAGAATAGAAGGAACCCAAAGTACCCCCTCAAATTGCCAATCCATATTTTAGATAAATTAGCAGAATAAGAGGTTACATACCAACTCTTTAATGGAATAGATGGAATTTTCAAGACTAAAAGAAAGGTACTTCTACATAGTTTTCCCATGACAATTGGTAGAACCATTTTCAATCAATGGGACCACATTGAAGCTACTTTAAAACATAGGCTTTCCTTCAACCTAGAAATAGATGATCATAGACGATGGGATCCATATGGTAGAGTAAAGTAGAATTTAAGAATCAAAGGTATTATAACTATGCTCTATGAGCATGAAACTAGTTCATTTGAATTTTTATACACCAAATCAACTTCCTACTATGAAGTTTCTAGAATATTGAAAGAGCATAATATAAAACTTGAGTCTAGATTGTAAAGACACCTAAATATTGAAGATAGATGGTAGTTAATTCCAAGGAAATATCATCTAATGGATATTGGTTCTTATAAGCTTCCACCAGTAGATGTACCATTAAAATATAGGATTGAAGAGAGGAGACCAAATGAATTTTATTCAAGTTCATCAACTCCTAAATCCTCTAGAGTAGTAGAGTAAGATTTGCTTCAATAGGAGGTTCACATGATAACTTTATATCCTTAGGAATATACAAAGGATGAATTGAGAATGTTATCTATGACATATGAATTAGACTCAAATGTAGAGGAGAAGGTTGAGGAATCTAAGTAGGATAAGAGAAAAGAAAAGTCATTGGACTTGATAGTCATTGATTCTCCCAAGAGGAAAGGTGAGGCTATAATTGTCTCAAAAGCAAAGAAAGCTAAAGTGGCCATCACACCTTTGAAGGATATCATCCTATTAGTGAAGATAATCCTATCTATGGTGTTTTACGTAAATTTTCACTTAAGTTCTAAAGAAAGAGAGAAAAGAAATCAATACAGGTATGGTTGAAAAACCCATTTGTTTGTGCATGCACTAAATCAAAAGATTGTGAAGAGATCCTATTTAGCTTGGGAGGAAGAACTACATATAAGAAATTACTAAATAAAACATGTTTGTTAGACATATAGGTGGGTGGATTGCCTAGTGATAGCTAGATCTTGGAAGCAAAAGCTTCCACAGGGGCTATCAATCCACATGTTTTAAACAATAAAGTTGATAAAGTTATAAAGAAGGTGCTTGCATCAATAATCAATAATCAAATACAAGAAATATTGATAGAAGAATAGACTAGAAATAATATAATTAATGATAGACTAATTAACACTAGTTAAAATAGGTTGGGGTATGCTTCAAAAAATTAGAAGGGGGTCTTGAGTGGTCAAAAACATAGAAAAGTGGATTTAATTGGGTATGGGTGGGTGAAATGAGCTTGCTAATTTTTCTACCATAGGTGACCATTGGAAGTTGGGGTAACCATCAGTATTTATACTTAACCATCAATGGTTTGGGTAATTGTCAATGGTTGACTATATATTTTTGGCTTGATCAATAGAAGATGATGAGATTTCACAAATAGATTATAGGAATTGGGTAAGGGCTAAATCGATTATGAAATAGAATAAAATCATGTGAATATTGAAAAACAATCACTTATCTTACCAGAAGTCAATAGGGTGGGTGGTTGATGTAGTTAGCCTATTGGTGTAATCTAGCCTGATTCTAATAGAATAATGGTACCTAAAAGCTTGGTTGAGAGGTGATGATAAATGGGCTTTCAATAAGATTGTTGATAATGCTTGATAATGTTGATGACATTGATTGACCTAATTGACCTACAAAATAAAACTCCTAAATGTCTAATATCCTAATAATTATTACAAATCAATTTGAATTCCCAGGCCTCTCTCTCTTATAGGCATAAGCAGGAGGTTGAAGCGAAGGTGTAATTGGGTCATCTAAATATAATTTGTGCATGTAAAGGCTCACAACACAAATTAGATAAGTTATATTTAGAAGAGGGTTAGCATAGCTTGCATGCTCTTGGTGAGAAGGTGGATCCTAACTAGTGATAGTCATGGGTCCCCAAGGTGTATCATCGATGGTCACCTTGACCATCGATGGTTAGGGTACATAAAGATAGGGTCCTAAAGGCCAAGGTTATTTAGTTAGGTGAAACTAAGTATAAATTAGTTAGCTTAGGCCCAATAGGTGTAGGTTGGTCCTAAGAAGGTGAGGGGTACTTCTAGGGCTACTTTGATATTTAGAATTATAGGTGTGTAGTATTTTGATGTCTATATTTTACCATTTTTTATTATGTAGATTGTGTGAACAAGTTGTAAAACAAAAATGAAGTATGGGTCATGGGTCTAGTTTCCTTGAGAGTGGCCGGAGGTATTCCCCCTCAAACCAAGAGTTTGTGAGGTGAAGCTAAAATAGGTACAGGTTTGATAAGTGATAGAGGGTGATTCATTAGATGGTGATATGAGGTCATGCATGTGAGACACAAATGTGTGAAAAAAAAGTGACAAAAAGGAGTGATAGCCAAGATTTTGCATAGATGAGGTTGTCAATGTTTTTAAAAATAAGGTTTAGTGCTAAGAAGGATAAGTGATGAGTTAACTACATGACCAACTATAGACATGGTGATTGGGAACACTCATAAATGCAAATCTCTTAAGTGATCTCTATGTATTCGATGGGTATATAAGGTAGTGATCTCAGGGAAAACACAACTAGTTTAAGTGTCATGGGTATCTGAGGTAGGAAGTGCTCCCAATGAGACACAAGTAGGTCGATATGTACGAGGTGGTGAAAAATATAAAAGGGTCAACATGGCAATGTTGTCATTGTGAGCAAAGGACTAGGAAAAAAGTGTCACAAAATTTCATGCCAAAAGGGCCAAAAGAGACCAATGGTGAGGTGATAAGGTGGTCAGGTTTGTGGGAGAAAGTCATCTAAAAAAGTAGGCAAGAGCTTGAGGTAAATTTATTGAAATGTAGAGGTTATAGGTAAAAGGTAAAATTAGGTTTCTAGGGTATCCTGACTATTGATGGTTAGGGTCCCTAGAAGATGACCATCAATGATCACCGTAACCATCGATGATCAGGGGAAACCTTAAAAGTTTGGGGGTAAAAGTAAAAAACAAAAGTTAATTTGTCATTTTTACTATTATGTTGTGTTTGAATGAACTTTGGGCAATTTCAACACATTAAAAGGAAGGCTCATGTTGGGGTGGGTGTTGCTCATTGGCTAGAGGCATGAGATAGATTTTATGGGTCTAGGATGTAGGGAGCATAAGGACATGGCTAATCTCTTGAATAAGGGCTCAGACCATGAATGAAGTCATGAAATGAGGTAGGGGGTGTATTAAATTGGTAGATAAGTTTGATTTTATTGTTTCTTGTATATGCATAGGGTGGAGGTCTATAAATTTGTTGTTTCAGCTTGCATACCCTAGGTAGGGTTTTGGGTAAATGGGGTAGGTAGAGCATCAAATAATGGGGTGGGTGGGTGATTAGGTAGTAGGCTAGTTGGATAGAGTACCTAGTCTAGTTTTAAGTTGAATTGGTTCCTTGTTTAGGGTCTGACTAGGTTTAGATGTTCTGACTATGGAATGCCCATAAGTGACCATCGATGGTTAGGCCTATCTATCAATGGTTGACACCCTAAGAACTAAGGGTCCCTAACCATTGGTAGTCAGCATAACTATCAAATTTAGCTAGGATAAGCTAGCCTTTATTAAAAATATCTAAGTATTAATAACTTGCTTGAGGTTAGTACAAGGTGAATTGCTTAATAGCTATGGTTGGGGTAGGGAATTAGGTTCAAAATTTGGTCAAATGGGTTGGTTTTTATGGTTTGGTCTAAGAGGATATGGTTAAGGGACCTTTTAAAATATAGTGTAGACTAGATCAATTAGGGTCTAATCCAAGTGATATGATTTGGTGTAGGATTATGAATAGATATAGATGGATGAGCATATGCCACAGATCTTCTCTATGTTGCTCAAGGGGATGACTATTGATGATTGGGCATATATGGAGTTAGTAAGGCTAGGATAGATGAGGTACTACTAGCACATGCCTAGGGATACATCCATGATAGTAATGCACATTGAGAGATGGGATCCTGATACTAACACCTTCTTATTAATGAATAGGGAGATGATTATTCTCTTAGACGATATCCATAGGATCACTCAATTCCCACTACATAGTGAGGCAATCTACTAGATCGAGTTGGAGGAGTTGGATGGGTATGTCGAGTATCTATATGGATATGATAGTGACCAAGTCCACTAGTACTCTAGAGGGTTCAATTATACAACATTATATAAGAGGGCTCCTGAGGAGAGGAGACTTATGATGATGCTAATGATCATGATTACTTGTTTTGGGGTTCCAGATTCTAGAAATGGGAGATTCCCCTATGTATTACTAGTTTTTTTGTTGAGATATTGCTTGGGATAATAGTATTTGGGTGGGTTTTAGTGTTACTATTCTAGATTTATAGAGATTTATGGGGGTTCAGACACTACATGAGGTATGCCATCAGTGTGGGCATGGTTCTACACTATTGGGCTTACGAGCACATCTAAGTTCTAAGGCCTATGAGATTATTATAGATAGGGTACACATAGCTAGAGTTCCCTGTGGGCTTTATGAGGTGGAGGGATGACTATTCTGCATTAGGGGATAGAGGTGGATCATATGACATTGAGTGGTTTAGGGTCACCCTAGGTGGATTGGTAGTTATGGACATCATATAGAGACTATAACTATAGTTCCCTATTTGGCCAAGCTATAGGAGGGAGACCCTTTCTATACAAAGCTATAGGTGGATAATGGGGTGATGAGAGGGTGAGATACAATTTATTCCCTTTGATTGAGTGTGGCATAAGTTATACTTGTTATAGTATGTATTGGTTCCACATCCATAGTATATGAGGTAGGACTCAAAGGATTAATTACTAGTTCCCTCACCTATTCAGATAGTTTTAGCTAGTGGCTTTGAGGAGCTTCCTATTAAGGCTCCCATAGATGATGTAGGGCATACATATGGATATATGGCTTGTTACTATCCTATTTATGTAGCTATGGATGTGGGTGGAGATGATAGAGGGGTAGCACCAATGGTTGTAAATCTAGTTGGCCAGGGTGGACATGTAAGGGTAGTGTTAGCCATAACCCAAACTTAGGTATAGGCTCTACAGGGATAGGTGGCCACATTATAGGGTAAGATTCAAGCATTATAGGGTTATCTCACCACCATTATAGGTGAAAGAGATCTAATTAGATGGAGTGCTAGGGTAGGTGTAGTAGTAGTAGGAGGGCCATCAGACATAGTGGTTCAAACATGATATCTAACTACCATGGTGGAGTTTAGATATTATGATGTGATGGTAATAGACCAACTACCTCATATTATGAGGTATTTAAATTATAGAGCAAGCTTGGCTGGTGGGCCATAGATAGATACTCTAGGTTAGTGGGCTTCTATAGTGGGATAGATAGGGGTCCCATGGGAACTACCAATAGGTACAGGTGGATATGGGGCCAATGGTATGTGATGTATTATTTTGATACTATCTTGCATGCTTATGTAGTGAGATGTATATTTTTTGGGAGAGATAATACACTATTACATGTATGAGTTTTTAATGATTTGATGTATATGATGAATGTTTTTCTATGTTTATGTATGATGGATGCTTATGGTTTATGATTATGGCTTATAGTTTTAGTTTATGCTTGTGGTGTTCCACTTAGTAGATTAACTATGATGATCTGATTATGCTCATGGTTATGAGAGGATATGTTATGGATAGATACATGTTATGGATTTATTTATTGTTATATGGGTGAAATAGGAAATGATATATGCCCTAATATTTTGATCAGTGATTTGGTTTATGCTTGTGATAGTGTAATGACATGCTTATGGTTTATGATGTGATTGATGTTCATGGTTTGTTGTGAGATGGTGTTGCTTTTTGACATAGTTTATAATATGTATGATTTTGATGTGATGTTTATTGTTCATGCATATAGTGATAGGTTTACATAAAATTATAAAAGATAACAAAATGAAAATGATGCCTTTTCATTGGTAAAGACCAACATGAAACCCAAAGTTGGATTGGCTTAGTGAAAATAATCCTTTCAAAGCTTTGCATTTAACACACTTAGGTTGATAGATAGGTATCCTAATTACATGATGTCAATCAAGATCATAGTCCCTTTCATGTGACATGTAAAGGGAGAATGGGTGAAACTAGGACCTTTAGGGAGACTAGTATGCCTTTTTTATAGGTGTCCAAAGAGGTAGTATAAACAAGCCTATGTTCATAAATAAAGTGTAGACTAATTGATGTAGGAATTATACTAAGGAGAGCTGATTGTGGCTTTCAAATTTGATTTCTCTCCTACCTTTTATTTTACTTTTGTTATTTTCTTAAGGGTCAGGGAAGTTGATTGATGTGGGAAGCTTCCAAAAATTTACTAGCTTTGCCAAATGCTTTACTCAGCCATCCTTCAAGGGACTGGTCTAAGTTTATGTGTGTAGTAAAAATGCTTTTGATAGTTATCCTTCAAGTGAGCAATCCACCTTACATTTTGTAAATTTCAATAAGTTTTTAATAGTTATCCTTTAAAGGAGTAGTCTATGAGTGCTAAGAATGAACCATGATTCATTTTATGATTTTAGATATTAATTTTTGATTTTATTTTATTTTATTTGGATTGACATAGACTTGCTCATACATGCTCAATATATTACCTTTATGAAGGAAAAAATAAGCTAAAATTAAGGTTTAGTTTAGTAGGTGAAAAGGAGGTATGGGTGACAACAACCATAGGAACTAATCTCAAAGAAGTGGAAAGTTCTATTAGAATCATTCCATGGATAGAGCTATGGTATCCATAGTTTAAGATTAAGCTATAATTATGATGGATAATCACATGATTCAATTTTAGTTAGTTGCCCCTAAAAAGAGGGAAATGAATGTCGTTTCGAGGGATGAGATTAAGTTAGACAAATGATGATTATGATCCCTATCTAACAATAAAAGGGATATAAATGTGAAGCATTGAGAGGCTCAAGTTCTAGTTTTCCATCGAGAGAGGATAAATAATAAGCTCTTGATTTTAACTTATGGGTAATGATGTAGGGTTCAAGCTAATTGAAAGCAAATTTTCCCCTTTTTCTTTTCTCCATATTAGTTACATGTTGGTTTTCCTTGAGGATAAGATCTCCAATATTGAATTATTGAAATTTTATATGTTTTTTATAGGCACATTTGATTCATTCTTGATAGACATAGAGATGGGAAATGGTGGCCAAATGATGCTCATCAAGTAACTCAAGTTGAGTTAAGAATTCTTGATGATAATAATCTTATGAGATAAGATCATGCAAAGATATGTGAAGATAAGGTATTTGGACTTTAATAGGCAATACAACCTTAGCTGCAAACATGAGATAAAAAGGTGTAGCACCTATAAGCATTTGAATGCTAGTATGATATGACCATAAGGTGAAATGGATGTACAAGTGCCAATCTTGACCTGAGGTACTAATCATTTTGGTAAGCATGTTGTTAATGGTTTTATTAGAGGATTCAACTTGTCCATTTGGTTTTGGTCGATAAGGTGATGAAAAACTAAGTTTAATATCGAATATGTCACAAAGGCCTTGAACTTGTTTGTTTTTGAAGGATTTTCCATTATCGATGATGATCTTATGGGGAACACCAAAATGATAGATGATGTGATGGGTAATAAATTTGATAATGTTTTCATCTTTTATTGAGATAAGGGGAATAAATTCTACCCATTTGGTGAAATATTTGGTCATGGTAATGATAGAATGGTGTCATTGTGAAGAGTGGGGATTGATTTCACTGATAAGGTCTAGACCCCATTGTGAGAAGGGCCAAAAGTTTATAGAAATGCAAAGACTATTGCTAGGTTTGTGATGTAAATTAGCATGTTTTTAAAATTTGACACACTTTTTCAAATAATCACCATAGCCTTGGTTAAGTATGAGCCCATAATAGCCTAGGTAGAGGATTTACTTATTCAAATCAAGTACACTAAATTTACCAACACAGATACCCTCATGTGTCTCCTTGATAGTGTGAGAGGCATCTAAACCATGAAGGCAATGGAATAAGAGGCAATCAAAACCATGTTTGTAGAGAATTCCTCCCATAATGGTGTGATAAGAGGTTATATAAATAAATTCTCTATGGGCATCCATAGAGAGACCAGAGAGAACTATGCCAAGGTGAAGGTAGTCAAAGATTTATTGATACCAAAGGTTAGGCAGAATCTCTTCCACACTAAATATGTTTGGAGTGTCTAATTTGGTGTAGGAAGGTTTGGTGAGGTGATGGATAATGACTAATAGTTTGGAGTCTAAGGGTATTGATAGGATATAAGAGGCAAGAGAAGCCATGGTATCATCAAACTTGTTGGTAGATTGTGGGGTGGTTTGAATATGGAAGCATTTAAATGAGGCTAAGAGTTCTATGACTAGTTGTTTATAGAGTTGCATCATTTCATTCTTACATTGGTAAATGCCATTGACTCGGTTGACCACAAGTTAGGACTCACCAAAGATATTGATTATTTTGACTCATAAAGCTAAGGTAGTCTAGATACCTATTACTAGGGCTTCATACTCAAACTCATTGTTAGTGCATTCAAAGTCAAGTTTAAATGACAAAGGAAGTGGTTCATCGATAAGGGGGATAAGGATGATGTTGGACCCTTTACCATGATGACATTTGGAACCATAAAAAAACATGGTTATATGATTGGCAAAATCCACTTGAGATAGACTTGTGATTGACTTGTCTATAAATCTAAGAGGGGGAGGTTGGGTGTCTATTGGGGGTGCATTGGCTAATTGGTTGGAAATAACTTGTCCCTTGATTGATTTATACAAGAGGAACTCAAGGTAAAACTTAGATAAAAGCATGAGACACTTATCCATATACTATTTTTCATATGGTTTGGAGTGCATATACTTGAGGGGGTTGGTATTAGTTATGACAAAAATTTTGTGGTTAATAAGGTAGTGGTAAAGTTTGGTGGCCATGAAGAATAGATCCAGACATAATTTTTTTATATGTGTATACCGAGTCTTATATTCGACAAGTTTGTGGCTAATGTAATATATGGATTTATCCTTATGTTTTTCATCTTGATGGGAAAGCATCACCCCTAGGGAATGGTATATGGTAGAGATATAGAGGTAGAAAGGTTGGTTATCTTTATGAGGTATAAGGGTAGGTAGAGATAGAAGGTACTCTTTGAGTGCATCAAAGGCCTTTTGACAATAAACATTCCATTTGAAAGAGATGTCCTTTTTTAATAGGTGGTGGAAAGGTTGAAATCGATCAGAGAGCTAGGAGATGAAGTGACAAATGAATTAAAGATTCCCTTGCAAGCTTTGGAGTTGTTTAATATTGGTTGGAGGTAGCATCTCAAGGATGGATTTGATTTTATCTAGATCAAACTTGGTTCTTTGAAAGGAAACAATGAAGCCAAGACAATACCCAAAAAAAATATTTTTTGGGATTGAGGCAGACATGATAGTGGATAAGTTGCTCAAAGATAATCTTGAGAATGGTTAAATGGTCTTTGTAAATCTTGGAATTCCCAAGAAGGTCATCCCTATAGTCTTTGATTATTGTATAGATAAGGTCATGGAAAATATAGGTCATGGCACGTTGGTAGGTTGCACCAGTGTTCTTAACACTGAAGGGCATGAGTCTATAATATAAAGTCCCCCATGGGGTGATAAAGGTAGTTTTGTGTTGATCTTTAGGGGCAATAAAAATATTATTATAACCCAAGAATCCAACCATGAGAGACATCATCTTGTGGCCTAATATAAGGTCAACAAGTTGGTTAATGCTAGGTAGATGAAATTAATCCTTTGGGTAGGTGAGGTTGAGGTCATGAAAGTCCACATAGATACATGTTGGGAGATTTGTGGCAATGATGTGTTGTCATTGATGTTAAGTGGCATTAGTGATGACAAATAAGTATGAGCATATTCTTGGTCTAATAAACATGAAGCTTAGAGAGAGAGAATTTGATATGTTCTTGGTATGATCCTAGTAAGAGAAGTTTTCTCATATGGTCTTTAGGTGGAGTGTAAGTCATCTTATGCCTTGTGGGCTTGATAATGTATGGTTACATATGGAGGTAAGTATTGTATGACTTGTATGTTCTCATTAGGTGATTCTAGTGCTTATATTAAGTGAATTGAAGATATATAAGGTGCTATGAGCTTATTTGATAAGTTTCCATGTAACTTCAAGAGGTAAGTTGGCCTAGTGGTTCTAGGCCTAATAGGTAAGGTAGACTAATGAGGTCTTTATGAATAGCCACAAAGAAGATCCTACTTGGTAGAGATTAGTATGCTTGGCATATGCATATTGGACATGTATAGGATTATAAGAGGTTATGTGTATGGTTTTCAAGAGGTGGATGGTGGTCTACAAGATAGTTTGGTCATTGACTTAGTTGATCTAGGTAGGCTTGTGAGGCCTTGTGAAGGGTCAAAGGGTGTTTTTAGGATGATGAAGCTTTTTGTTTCATGAGATATGTTTATAAAAGTTTGTCAAAGCATGTTGATCAGGTTGAAGATCAGAGATGGAGCTAAAAATTCATAAATATGGTTTAAAATCTTCAAAGGAGGCTTGAATGGTGCATTTTGAGCTCAAAAGGAAAGTTTTAACATTCATTAGCTCATGTAGAATTTGCATGGGGACCTAAGATTTTTTAAAGATGTTTCACATGGACATAAGAAACCTTTCCAAGTATTTTGTAGTGGATTGAGGGACAAAGCTTTATGAACATTCATTAAGAATGTAAACTGGTCAGAAACCCTTTATAAACTCTCATAATGGAGTGATTAGAGATATCTTGCTATAAAGGACCCAAAATGGATTGTCTGACCAATTTTGACTATTGGAAGGTATAGAGTATTCCTATAGGCATCTCTAGGTGATAGTGATGTGTCAGAGTAGTAAATAGAAGGTATAGAAATATGCTTGTTTCTAAACATTTTAGTGCTAAAAATAGGTTTGATTGAGTCAACACATGAGAGTTATTAGAGATTGAAGTCCAAGACTTATTATTGAAGTCCATAGAGTTGTTTTGGAAATAAATATTCACTATGTTAATTATCTAAGTCAATAATGTTGACTAGTCACTAATCTATAGATAGTGAAAATAGTGAACAATATCCAAGTAGAGTGAATATGTGGTTTGGGAAGCTTTCCAGATGAGAAGGGATGAATCAAAAGGATTGGGGTCTTTGTTTAATATCTATGCCTTATGTTCCATTGATTGTTATGTGAGTTTGGTGACCTCACATAGAAAATAAGGTGCTTTCAAAGTGACTTATTTAAGTAATAAAGTCTGTGAGACAGTGATTTGAGGAATTGGTCTATTAGACTAATAGATGCTACTAGAACAAGAGAAATATATATTTGAGAGTGATATATATATATATATATATATATATATATATCACTCTCAAATATATATTTCTCTTGTTCTAGTAGCATCTATTAGTCTAATAGACCAATTCCTCAAATCACTGTCTCACAGACTTTATTAATTAAATAAATCACTTTGAAAGAACCTTATTTTCTATGTGAGGTCACCAAAATCACATAACAATCAATGGAACATAAGGCATAGATAGTGAAAATAGTGAACAATAACCAAGTAGAGTGAATATGTGGTTTGGGAAGCTTTCCAAATGAGAAGGGATGAATCAAAAGGATTGGGGTCTTTGTTTAATATCTATGACTTATGTTCCATTTATTTTTATGTGAGTTTGGTGACCTCACATAGAAAATAAGGTGCTTTCAAAGTGACTTATTTAAGTAATAAAGTCTGTGAGACAGTGATTTGAGGAATTGGTCTATTAGACTAATAGATGCTACTAGAATAAGAGAAATATATATTTGAGAGTGATATATATATATATATATATATATATATATATATATATATATATATATATATATATATTAGAAATAGTGAACAATATCCAAGTAGAGTGAATATGTGGTTTGGGAAGCTTTTTAGATGAGAAGGGATGAATCAAAAGGATTGGGGTCTTTGTTTAATATCTATGCCTTATGTTCCATTGATTTTTATGTGAGTTTGGTGACCTCACATAGAAAATAAGGTGCTTTCAAAGTGACTTACTTAAGTAATAAAGTCTGTGAGACAATGATTTGAGGAATTGGTCTATTAGACTAATAGATGCTACTAGAACAAGAGAAATATATATTTGAGAGTGATATATATATATATATTACATATAATATATTAATTTGGATTATGTGGTATGAAATTGTTCTTTCATGTGTTATAAAATAACATCTACATGACTAGTTTTTGGAGTTTGTAGGTAGTCTGGAGTGGCTTGTTTGAAGAGGTTAGTTTGAAATATTCTAAGTATATTTTGAGGTAAGTGAGATCTTGGTGATATTATATGATTGTAATACATTCAACAAATATATTTTATATTTATACTTTATCTCTATTTTGATTGGAGTAGTCAAATATCTTTGATTGAGTTTTTAGTGTGCATAACCAATTTGAGTAATCAGTTTGTTTGAGTTGGTTTAGACCTATGTGAGCTATATGAAGGTGAAAATTGGATTTTAAGGTGTTTTTTAAGTCATGGAGGAAATAAAAATTTAATTTTTTTATGTGTTTTTTTGATAAACTAAATATTATGCCTCAATTATTCTTGGTAGTATTTTCTAGGTATTTTCAGGTCTTGGAGCGAGAGAGAGAATGGATTGGATGGAGTAGTGGTTTGGAGTTCTAGGTGGATTGGACACTTTATGAGGTTTAAAATAATATTATGAGATTAATTTTGATGTTTTTAAAGCATTTTTAATGGCTATTATTCATGGAGATGGTCATATGTGGTGAATGACTCTTAAGGGCTAATACATTAGGCCTAATTGAGATCTAAAGGAGGATTGAGCTTGTTTTGAAGTATTGATGACCTATAGAGTGTTTGATTTGAACTTATGAAGTTTATGAGGATATTTTATAAGGGTAAGATAAGTATGGAAAGTATCTTGGCTAACCAAGATGGGTTATATTATGAAGTGATATATATATACAATGTCAAATTAGCCTATTTGAAGTGTGGAGAGAGTGTATTCAAGCAAAGGGAAGAGCTTAGTAAAAGAGTAGAGATGGGTAATTGAGTACCTTCATAAGGTGAAAGTAATCAGTCATGTTTGACTGATCATTTCATGAGCTAAAAATTCATTATACCTAATAGTCTAAAGGGTAACTTGGTTGAGCAAATGAGGTAGGTGTACTTGCCTTGAGAAGACAAGTAATTTTGTAGGTGTTAGAATAAGATAAGGTCATCATCAAGTATAGAAGATATCAGAATAGTGGTGTAAATTAGAGTAGATGTGGTTGAGTTGGTTCTTAATCAACTAGGGGGTTGCATCCTCCTTGCTAGTTGGAGCTAGACTAAATTGAGGGGTGGATGTTCCTTGATCAGTTGGTACTGGTCTAAAGTCTCATGTTTTTTATATCATTATAGGACTATAGTCTATTTATTTTTAGGATTTATATTGGGTTTTATCCCCCTAGAGTTTTTCCCACATAAATGGTGTGTTCACATGATGTATGTTCTTGTTCATGCTTTGGATGTTTAACCTTTCATGTTTATGTTACTAGATCATATTAATGAATGATGAATGGATTTTGGAATTGAATGTACATTATTTTCTACTTATTAACAACCAATATTAGTAGATACTCTCAATAATTGGTATCAAAATAGGTCCATATTAAGGCTTAATCAGCTTGGAAGGTGATCTTGTGAGTAGCTTGGTTGATGGTGTCTGCCTAGTCAGCTTGTCGGTAGAGTTGATAGAATTGTTGAGGATCAGTATGGTATCCTTATTGATATCATGGTTCTTCATGTTTTTTGAATTGTGAATTCCATTGTTGATGAGCTTTGATAATTTATTTAATAATAATATGGATGTCAAAAGCCGGATTGATCTTCAAGGTGAGTTGTTTGCTACTATAGATGGTTCTTCAAGCATGAGAATTTGTCAAAGAAGGCATATGGAAAATGATAAAGACTATATTGAATCAAAATAAAAGATAAAACATAATTTTTATGGCATGTATTATTAAATATAGTCTCTTGGTTAGCAAGAATGATAGGTACAAATATGTGTAGGTGTCTTGAAAGGTAGAAGTCTGCAATTGAAGGAGAAACATAGCCTAATGGTGTCTTGTTAGTATATATAAGTGATTTGAAGATTTTATAGTGAGTATAATTTTTATTTGGTGTCAAGATGACCTCATAAGGTCATAGAGGAGTATGATGGCATCATGAAGATAGTTTGAGTAATCTAAGGTTGATAATAGTTTAGAGTTTTCATAACATGGTATTAACTATGAAGGTGAGATTGATCTTTTGATATCAAAATTTAAAGAGATAGATCAAGAGATGAAGGATAGTGATTTTAGGATTGAATTTCAAGACCAATTTTCTTCAAGATGAGAATTAGTGTTTATGAAGTTTTAATAAGGTTTAAGTGTTCTACAAATGACAAGTTCTGAGTTTCTTATGAAATCCAGATAGTGCTTATTGAAGTTGATTCCTTGAGTATATATGAAGAGTCTTCAAGAAGAGTTATATGGTCTAAGAGGAATTGTTTCCATAATTGAATAATTATGGATTTCACAACATTTTGAAGATGAGTATGTCTTGTAACATCACAAGGTTCTTGTATTCTTGAAAAGGAATCTATAAATGTATTCATAAAGGATGTGTTTTGATTTTTAATAGTCTCTTGGTGTTTTGATGACATCACAAGGTCTTAAAAAGGAAATTTAAATATATTGTGTATGATCCAAAGATTCCTACAAAGGTTGAATACTATGACATGTAGAGTTATCTTGTTTTCTTTAATCATGAGGTTGAGTTACTCGATTAGAAGTAGTTGATCTGTTATTTGAATTTTAATAGAGTGTGTTGTTTGAGGAATGATTGAAAATAATTTTTCCATGTTGTGAAGATGTTTAAGCCTACTTGAGGAGGTATAATTTATCCTACAGGTCAATGAAGAGAAATAAGGATGATTGTTCAAGAGGTATATTTAGGTCTCCTAATCCTAAAGTACATTTTTGATCATTTTTGGATGCTTGATATGGGTGTTGATTTGAAGGAGAAGGAATAATTGGATTATATGGTAGCATTAATAATATTTCCATGAGTAATTTCTAGGTGGTGTGAGTTCTTGATGAGCATAGATGTGAGTTTTGTGGTCAAAAGTTAGAGTTGACCAATTTTGGTAGTGATGACTACCTAGAGTGTGTCCAATGTGATTTTTTATGTTCTGTTGGGGATAAAAGGCTGGATAAATTTGATTCAAGTTTGGTTTGATATTTTAAATCATAATATGAGGTTTTATGATGTCCATGAGGTGCTCAGGTATGTGTTTGACCATTTGGTCAAGATGACTACTATAAGTTATGGCTTGTATGCATAGATTGATTAATTATAAGGGTCACTTGAAGTTTAGAGATGTACCATGAAGTATTTTATGCTCAATAAGGTATTAAATTATGTTTTATACATGATATAGGTGGTTTCACAGGTTTTGTATCCTTTTGTGCTAGGTGGACATTTTGTGTGGTCACTAGCTTCTCTTATCAAGAACATGTGTTTGGTGGCTTAAAGGAAGTCATGGTTACCAAAGGTGTGGAGGATTAAAATGTGGAATGGAAGTGATTTTTAATGGTATAAAATTGTGGTATATATCTCAGGTGTTTGTGTTGATTGGAGTTTGACCTTTGACCAAGGTTTACATTAAAGATCTAGTTATTTAGGCATGATTGAAAAAAGTGGTATATCTTTGGATTTGGAGGCTATAAGATTAAAATAAATTGAATGGGCCAAATGGGTAGATAAAAAAAGTTATAAAGTGGTTTATAAGTAAGTATAATTCAATTTATTCATGTTTTATCTCACTAGGAAGCCTAATTAGATAATAGGCTAAAGAAGGATGTATGCTAAGAAGGATGAGTTAGAAGCTTATTTTTGGTATGTATTTGGGGGAATGGTAGTGGAATTCATATATGGAATTTCATGGTTTGAAATGATTAGGTTAGATATTTATGTGGTCTGAAGTGGCCAAATAGGGCTATAAGGGGTCTAAGTACACCTGGTGGAAAAATTGAGCAATTTTGTGATATCTTTCCAAAAAAGGTTGGTTTTTTTGGTTCCATTTAAGTAGGTTGGTTTATTATAATCATCATTTAGGTATTTTTATTTACTTGGAGTTCCTTTGATGTTATATATGGTGCCTTGAGTACAAAGGTATGTGACCTTGCATAGTGTTATGGTGCTCATATTATTATATGAGTTGATGGTAGTTATTATTGAAGCTACATGTATGCATCAGTTATATAGAATAAGGGGGAGCCTTCAAAGTGGATTAGGGTCTAGGGGAGATATTTTACTAATCAATTGGTGATTGGTCTAAGGAGGAAGGAAGTGTGCTTCCGTGTTATCTAGGTCTCTTAGAGATGTAGAGGTCTGAGTTCAATGTTTAGGAAAGAGGGAACTGAGTTCTTTATTTCTCAAGTGGTAGTGGTTTGAGGGGGAGATAGTGTGATTTATTAGTGGTTAGGTCCAAGGATCTTATAGCTCTTTTGGAGTTATGACTTTAGTTGGTTCGTTAAGGGAGCTTGGTCCAAAGGAAAGCACTATGGTTTCTTTGTGATCTATTACTGGTAGTTGGTGTGCTCTAAGTTTCAAAAGATGAGAGAGAAAGGTATGTGCTCTTGGTTGTGTTCTTAATTTTATTTATTAAAGATAGAAAATCATATTTATTAGATGATTCCACTTTTTCATTTTGGCAAAGGTAGAGAGATAAAAGGAGTGTTGTCATTAATGACAAAGAGGGAAATTGTTGGGAGATTGGTGGCAGTAATGTGTTATCATTGATGTCAAGTGGCATTAGTGATGATAAAGTGGTATTAGAGTGATCTTGGTCTAATATGCATGAATCTTGGAGAGAGAGCATTTGATATGTTCTTGGTATGATCCTAGTAGGAGAAGTCTTCTAATATGGCCTTCAAGTGGAGTCTAAGTCATCTTATGCCTTGTGGGCTTGATCATGTATGGTTGTAAATAGAGGTAAGTGTTGTCTAACTTGTATATTCTCAATAGGTGAATCTAGTGCTTTTATTAAGTTAATTGAATATATCTAAGGTTATATGAGCTTAGTGGATAAGTTTCCATATACCTTCAAGAGGTAAGTTGGCCTAGTGGTTTAAGGCCTAATAGGCAAGGTAGACTAATGAGGTCTTCGTTAATAGTCATGAAGAAGACCCAGCTTGGAAGATCTTAGTATGCTTGGAATATACATATTAGATATGTATAGGATGTTGAGAGGTTAGGTGTATGGTTTGCAAGAGGTGGATAGTGGTCTGCAAGACAATTTGGTCATTAGCCTAGTTGGCCTAGATAGGCTTATGAGGCCTTGTGAAGGGTCAAAGGGTGTTTACAAGATGATTAATCTTGTTATTTTATGAGAGATGGTTAGACAAGTTTTTATAAGCATGTTTATCAGGTCTAAGGTTAGATATTGAGCTAAGAAGTTAGAAATATGGTTTAGAAGCTTCAAAGGAGGATCAAATGGTGTATTTTAAGCTTGAATGAAAAGTTTTAACATTCACTAGTTCATGTAGAATTTGCATGGGGACTTGATCCTTTTTGGAGAGGTGGCACATGGACCTAAGAACCCATTCCAATTATTTTTTAGTGGATTGAGGGATAGAGATTTATGAACATATGTTAAGACTATAAACTGGCCAGAAACCCTTTATAAACCCTCATAATAGAGTGATTGGAGAGATCTTTCTAAAAAGGACCTAGAATGGATTGGTTGACCAATTTTGACTTTTGGAAGGTATAGAGGGTTCCTTTAGGCATCTCTAGGTGATAGTGGTGTGTAAGGGTAGTGAATAAAAGGTATAAAAATATGCTTATTTTTGAAGATTTTAGTGCTATAAATAGGGTTGACTAAGTCAACACATGAGAGTTATTAGATCTTGAACGATAGGACTTGTTCTTGAAGTCCATATATTTTTTTGGAAATAATAGTCATTGTGTCAATTATCTAAGTTAAACAAGTTGACTAGTCACTAATCTGTAGACAGTGAAAATAGTGAATAATATCTAAGCAGAGTGAATATGTATTTTGGGAAGTGTTTTGAATGAGTAGGGATGAATCCAAAAGATTATGATCTTTGTTTAAGATATATTACTTATGTTTCCTTTATTGGTATGTGATTTTTGTGACCTTACATAGACAATAAGGTGCTTTCAAAGTGACTTATCTAAGTAATAAAGTCCGTAAGACAATGATTTGAGGAATTGGTCTATTAGACCAATGGATGCTACTAGAAAAAGAGAAATATTTACTTGAGAGTGATATAGATATCACATGTAATATATTAATGTGGATTATATTATATGAAATTATTCTTTCATGTGCTAGACAAGAACATCTACATGACTGGTTTTTGGAGCTTGTAGGTAGTTTGGAGTGGCTTGTTTGAAGAGGCTAGTTTGAGTTACTTTGAGTAGATTTTGAGGTGAGTGAGAGATTTTTGATATTATATGAGTGTCATATTTTCGTTACATGGATTTTATATTTATACTATGTTTATTTTGGTTGGAGTAGTCAAATATCTTTGACTGAGTTTCTAGTGTACATAATCAATTTGAGTAATCTATTTGTTTGAGTTGGTTTGGACTTGTGTGAGATATGTGAAGGTGAAAAATGGATTTGGATGAGTTTTATAAGTCATGGAAGACCTATCCATGTAATTTTTTTAGGTTTTTGTTTGATAAAATCAATAGTATGCCTCAGTTCTTCTTGTCATTATTTTTTGGGTATTTGCAGGTCTTGGAACGAGAGAGAGAATGGCTTAGATGGAGTAGTGGTTTGGAATTCCAGGTGGATTGGACATTTGGGTAAGTTTTAAATAATATTATTAGATCCATTTTTATGTGTTTTAAGTGTTTTTAAGGGCTATTATTCATGGATATGGTCATATGTGGCAAATGAATTTTAAGGGCTAATACAATAGGCTTAATTATGATCTAAAGGAGGATTGACCTTGTTTTGAAGTATGGACAACCTATGGAGTGTTTGAGTTAGATTTATGACATGTATTAGGATATTTTATAAGGATAATACAAGTATGGAAATTATCTTCAACAACAAAGATGGGTTAGATGATGAAGTGATATATATATATGGATAAGACAAGAATGGAAATTATCTTCAACAACCAAGATGGGTTAGATGATGAAGTGATATATATATCATCATATAACCCATCTTGGTTTTTGAAGATAATTTACATACTTGTCTTATATATATATATATATATATATATATATATACACAAGGTCAAATTGGCCTATTTAAAGTGTGGAAAGAGTGTATTCAAGAGAAGGGAAGAGTTCAATCAAGGAGTAGAGATGGATAATTGAGGACCATAAATGGGTGAAGATAATTAGTCATGTTTTATTTATTAATTTATGAGATAACAAGTCATTATACCTAATAGTCTAAAGGGTGACTTGGTTGAGCGAATGTGGTAGGTGTTCCTGCCTTGAGAAGAGAAGTAGTTTTACAGGTGTTAGAACAAGAGAAGGTCATCATTAGGTGTAGAAGACATTAGAGTAGTAGTGGAAATCATATAAAAGTTGTTTTAGTGGGTGTTTAATCACCTAGGGGGTTGTAGCCTCCTTGTTAGTTAGAGCTAGCTATAGGTCTAGTTAGAGCTAGACTAAATTGAAGGGTAAATGCTCCTTGATCAGTTGGTCCTGGTATAAAGTCTCATGTTTTAGATTAAGTTAAAAATAGGTTTTGAAGGGACCCCAAAACCCTGAACAAAAGGAGAATGATAAAACATTAATGATCACAGGCAAAGCCTAAAACCTACTTCACAGAAGTAACAAAACCAAGATTACATAGACCTGAAGCTAACAAAATGAAGAACCAAAGATAGACCCCAGGTTTTACAGAGACCTAGAAAATCCATAGTAAAAAGAGTTCAAAAAACTAGGTAACAAGACCAGATATCACAACCAACTAAAAGAACCAACTAAAAGAACTAGGGATTATTCTTCTAGTTCTAATATCATCTTCACTACTTCCTTACCTTTCACAACAGTGTCCTAGATGGCAATAGTTGCCTGCGTAGATCCATCTTGCATTGCTTTCTTTCTTGAGCTTTGTCTAGTTCTCTTGCTAGGGCCCTCCAAGGTTTTGATCTCCTCATTTTATCTTTTTCCAATGTTTACAATAGCAGCACAAATGCTAAAGGTAACCTCCTCCATCTTTGTTCTGCTTTCCTTTATGAGTTCCCTTAGGTTGTTCTCATAGTCCTTGAGTTTTATGGGGATATCCCTCATCTGCTTTTCCATGTTATTGATTTTGTTCCAAACTACCTCCTGTTTACCTTCCATTATTTCCATTTTCCTATTGATTTCCATTATCTCCTTATACATCCATAAATCTAATTGAAGAGTAGCATCAGCTTTGCAATCGGCCAATCTAGTAGGTGGGTAACTTTCATCCATCTGCCTTTTGTCACTCTAATATTCTGTGTTCTTTTTTGGACTGCTTCCAGCTTCTTCAATATAGTCCTCTATTTCCATTCGCTTTTGTTCCTTTGTTTTAGCAGGGCTTACATTATGGTTACTTACTTCCTTTACTTGAGCTCCCATTTCCAATATTTGGTTAGCGACCTGAACTAGATTTTCCTTTTCATTAATCTGATCAGGGTCCACAGTAGGATCATCTAGATCTTTTTCAATTTCCTCAAACACTTGCTAGTTTTCCTCAGAATCATGGTTGCTATTTTTATACTTTTCCTCTATAGTGACTCCTTTCTCATTCTTATCTTGCACTTCTTCTTCCTCACTGGAACTTGAATGCCCACTTTCTGTTCCTCCCTCTTCCTCTAGACTCTCCTTCCCAGTGTTTTCAGAACTTTCCCACTCTGTTTCCTCATCAACAGTCTAGTTATTGAAGCTTGGGAGTTTGAATTTAGCTTTTTCATTCCCTTTTACTATTTCTTTCTTATTACTCCGTAAGTCCTTATTTTTTCCTGAATAAGGATTCTTTACAATGGCCTTATTCTTACAATGCCCTTCAATTATAAGAATTAACCCCTCATGCAGGATGGGATGAGACTCCTTTTTCCTATGAGCGAATAGACTTTGGAGCAAGGAAAAACACAAATAAAAAGGAAAGGAGATTCTTACTTTGTGTCTGAAGTGATTGAGAAATACAAAGTGAAATTTGTGGACTCTTTTGCTTCTTCCATCAAGTATGAAGTACTCACGGATACAAAATAAGACGTCCCTCTAGATATGCTTTATCTGCTCCAATTCAAAAAAATCTCCACTTTTTTCTAGCTGCTGCTCCTCAGCATCCGTCTTAGGGAATTTGCAAAAAGCCTCATTAGAAATGCTGGTCTACTTTGAGAATTTTATTCCCTCCATTGGAAGCCCCATCACCTCTGCTATAAATTCCTCGGTTAGATTCATCGTGATGCAATGCAAGGTAACCCTATCATCAATCTAATGTTTGAAAAAAGCCATTGTAATGTGGGGTTTTGAGCCATGAAGCCATTCCATGTAACTCACAACCTTCCCTCTCTGAAGGCTCTTCCAGACATCTTCTTTTGCTTTCCACTCTTCATAGTATTTGGGTTCTTGCTTCCTTGGTTCTCCTTTCCTTTTGTGAGCCATATGAATCTCCTTTAACGCCTAAGCCCTGTCAGCTAAACAATGAACCCGGCTATTACCAATTTGGAACAGAACTCGCCTATTTTTTGGCACGTTTTGGATCCTACTCATGTACTCTAGAACATTTCTATTTGATGAGTGTAAACCTTTCTCGGTGGATCCACACTCCCCCAAATCATTAGTTTTCTATTCCAATCTGATCTCTCCCTCCTTAGCATGAATTGCATCATGATGAATGAGCGCTCTAAGATCCACTTTCTTGTATAAAGTATCATGTTTGTTATATAATTATATGAATATAGTAAATTATTTTTTTAAGCTTGAGATTGGGTTTTATCCCCTAGAGGGTTTCCCACATAAATGATGTGTTCACATGATGTATGCTCTTGTTCATGCTTTGGATGTTTAAACTTTCATGTTCATGTTGCTAGATCAAATTAATGAATGATGAATGGGTTTTGGAATTTAATATACATTTTTGTCTACTAATTAACCCCCCTCTCAATATATACTCTCAAAAATATGTATTCCCCCTATGGATTTAGTGACATGCACAATGTTTCAAACCCATTGGGGATAATCAATGGGTTGAACAAAATTGATAGAAATGAGGCATTGAAGCTCTTCTTTGATGAGGAGGGATATGCATGGATGAATTTAGTGAATTTTATATCTAATAGGTTTGGCATCATGATTGGTTATGGTGTTGTGAGTGGCAATGACTAGGTCAATACTAGGTGTATCAGCATATGACCAAGCAAATGCAATATTGTGATCTTGAAGGAAGGTAAAGAAGTCTTGTAGTTCCTCAAGGGTGAGGGTTTGGCCAAGTTTGGTGACATAGGGGTTGTGAAAAGTTTTAAAGCTGATATACATGGTATATTCATTCACCATGGTTGAGGTTTCTAGAGGTAAGGATTTATGGATGGAGGAATCTAGTCTACCAAGGTAGGTGAGAATGACATCATCATCCTAACACTGAATAATGTTAATGGTAGGAGAGTCTTCTCCCATGAGTTCAAGATGGGTCAAAGGGATGGATATGGGTGCCCATTAATTTTTATAAGTTAGGGGGCTGAGGGTAATCATGTTGATGAAAAAAAAGTTAGGTAGAATGGTGTCCTTATCCTCACCCACAAGTAGAAGGGGTGTTGGTGAGAAAGGGGTATCTTCTTCAATAATAGTAGTGATAGTTTGTTTAGATTTATTATTATTAGGTAAAATAAAGCTAAGGTCATGACTCTCATGAGGCACTTAGGTCTCAATTAAGGTTAAGGTGTGTGGGCTATGCTCATATCATCCCAAACCAAATCCCTTCCAGGGACACCTGTGAAGGTATAGTTTGGAAAAAACTAGGTTGTCCAAATAAGAGATGGTAGAGGTGAATGGTTGAGGTGGAAAGGGAGTATAATAAAAATTAAGTGGTTTGTAAATTCCACCATAGATAATGTGGGTTTAATATCTTAGAGGCCCTAAGGGGGTAATGGATCCAATGTTGGGGTCATAACTTAGTTGGTGGTTGAGTTTCCCATATTCTTGGGGAGTAAGGAGGATATCAAGGGTGAGGAGAGGATATTATCTAAGGGTAAGGCATTGGAAGGTAGGTTCTAATGGATCAACGATGGGTATCTAGTCTATAGGGATATATGAACTAGTGGATGACTTAGTAGAAGGGGAGGAAGTAATGGTTTTAGCTTCCATGGGTGAGGGCTTGATGGTAGTTTTTTGTAGTGATTTAGATAGAGGCAAGAGAATGTCATTAGGTTTGTAGGTCATATTGCATGCTAAAAAAGGGATAGGTTCAAATTTTATGGTAACAAATTGACCTTGATCTTCAAACTTGATATAATGATGGAGAGTAGAAGGTACACAACACATGGACTAGATTCAAGGTCTCCCTAGCAAAACATTATACTAGAATTCACCTTCAACCACATAAAAGAGTTTAGGGAGCATGCAAGGTCTAATCCAAATATGAAGGATGGTATTTCCCAAGGTAGTGGTAATGGTGTTGTTAAAGGATCTAAGGATGGTTAATGTTTTAGACATGACATTATCTGGTAGTTTGAGTTGCTCATAAACATGGGATGAGATGATGTTGATACTAGGTCCCCCATCAATCATAACCTATTTTATGTGGGTTTGGTTGATGTGGGATGTAATAAAAATAAGGGGATATAGGTCTTTAGGGTAGATATAAGGTATTTATGATTCATTAAAGGTAATAAGGATGGAGAGCTGGAGAGCACCGATGAATGCTTTTATAACTTGGGAGTCTCTTTGTCTAACCTCAATGGCTTACATAGCCTTAATCATAGCTTGATGATGGTGAGGTAAGGTGGAAATGAGATCATAAAGGCTCATTTGAGTTGGGGTTTAGTGAAGTTGTTTAAATATGACCCTCTTGATGGATTTAGATGGGTTAGCCTCTAAAGTACCTAAGATGGTGATTTTGGGCTTTGATGCAGATGTGGAAGTTTGAACATAGTTTGGTTTAGGGTTAGTTGGTGGATATGTCCATGGAATGGACACTTTATCTTCCCTTTATCCTTTTATTATGATCATGTGACCACATTAATGGTATTGATAGAAAGGTAAGGTGTGATGGGGGGTTTGGTAGACTCTCTCTCACTCTAAGGTGAGAGTGGGGGATTACGAATGTGTTGGTGGCTAGCTATTGGGTGTAGTGGTGGAGGAATGGATGGAATTTCATATACCAAAATATCATCCTCATCATAGAGTTTGTGGATAATTTATTAGAGAGCTTTGTAATTATCCATGTCATTCCTATTTTTCTTATGATAGGAGCATATTTGATGGTCATTGTACCATGTTGGATTCAAACTAAGAGGATTGAAAGGTCTAATGAGAGGTAATATGAGGTTAGAGGTCATCAATAATCTTTGGATAATGGTTGTATAGGATTATTATAGAGGTAATAAAGTTTTATGGATCATGTTTTAGGTTGGTAAGATGAGCATGTTGGTGGAAATAGGTTTGGGGAGAGATGGTTTTGATAAGGTGGTGTTTTTAGCTTATGGTTTTGGTCTGGGTATGTTGGTAGTTAGGATGTCCAAGTTTGGTGGTTTGACTAGTTGTAATCTAGGAAGGACTAGTGCATTATATAATAAATGTGTTGGTGTAATCAATAGTAGTGGGTGACGTAGTTGAAGGGGGGTTGATTTTTAAGCAAAGTGGAAGGGTGAGGCCCTAAGATAGAGGGAAAGGTAGAGGGAGGTAGAGGCTTAGTCATGCATCCATTCAATGTTTTCATCCTCTTGGTTGGTGTGGGTTGAGACCTTGGTATAGGCTTGGGTGAAGTTAAGTCTAATTTCAAAGATGGGTAAACCAAACTCTAAGAAGGGAAGATACCAATAATTTTGAAAGGTTCCACTGGTGATGTCATGGTTATTTTGGTCGACTAAGGGGGTGGGGGGTTAGTAGAAGTTTATATTAGTTTAAGAGTTGGTGGAGATATTATGGATTTATTGGTTAGGGGCATTATATAAGGTTCATGTTTGGTTATGGGGGAAAACCCTAACTCTTTCCAGATAGTGGTTTGATCCATGTCTAGTTTTGTAGCCATACCTAGCTTTTGGACAAGTTTGGAAAAAAAATTGTATATCATTTTGGCCTCTAGGGTATCAGGTGTTGAGGAAACACCTATGGGATAAGGAGGAGGGTTGATAGCCTCATTTTTTTCCTCAAGAAAGGAAGGTAAGTTTGAGCTAGGTGGCCACTCTATGAGGGGTGTTTTTGAAACATTTTTTCCCTTAGGCACAATGTCCATGGTTGTGGCTTGGTCTATAGTTAGGGGAGATGGTGGGCTGGGAATGGTTGTTTTTTCAAGTTGTATATCCAAATGGGTGCTTGATGATTTTAAATCATCTATAAATTAATCTAAGGAAAAAGTAACCTCCTTGGTTTGGGCCTCTAGAGGAAGGGAAAGTAACTTTACCACCTCAGTAGATGAGGTTGGGAAAAATTAGGTAGGTTGGATGATAGGTGCATTGAGGACCATATTGACCATGTAGTGAATCATGAGAATATTCTACTTGTTTATCCTTGGCTTTGATAGGGGCATGGTTGGGAAAAGTTTTCCTAAATATGTTAAGATCTTAATTTTGAGGGGAATTGGGATTATCCAACATGAGTTCCCCTTTGTTGATAAGACTCTAAACAACATTATTGAAAGTATTGCATCAATTGAAATCATGTCCAATTACCTAATGAAAAGAACATAGGTCATTCTCATTATACCAAGTAGGCACTGGATGAAAAAAATCAAATTTTTGGGGAGGTTTGATGGGTGGAATTTGTATAAGGTTATATTTTAGCAGCTTCTCCACAATCAAGGTGTAAGATTCTCCAAGTGGAGTGAATTAATTTTTATTGCCTCAATTTGGGTTCTTTGTATTTTTTTTGGAGGTAATAGGAATTTTTTTTGATTGACATTAGCTAGAGGGACAGTTTTAATGATGATGGTATTCATGGCTCACTTGGTCTTAGTTTTGGTATTGGCTTCATTACTTGGTTTTGAAGAAGAGGTTTCATTGGTCTTCAAAGTAGAATTCTTGTTTCATAAGTTTAATTTACCCTCATCTATGGCCTGATTTTATAGCTTACGTGTCATGGTAAAATATGCATCAAAGGTTTAGAATATTTGGACATGTAATGTAGAAGATATATGTTTGTTATAGGCTCAAGTGAGAAGTTTTATAAGTTTAAATTGAGGCAGGGAAAATGAAAGATGATTAATCAAGATTATCTAATAAGAAAAAAATCAACAATGGAATCATCATTGAATTACCTGATAAAATAGAGGTCTGTGATATAGACCTTATAAATGTTAATGGAAAAGTGATCTAGAAAGACTTGCGCTAGTTGGGTGAAAGAAAAGATGTAATGCTTGGTGAGGGTACTATACCAGTCAAGTGTTGGGCTAGATAAATACATGGGAAAGGTTCAAAGGATAATGGAATCATCATAATCAATCATGTTATATGCATGCCTAAAATCCCTAAGGTGTTGTTGGGGGTCCTCTTTGCTTTAAAATTTGGTAAATTTCAAAATTTCCCATTAAGGAGGGTAAGGTTTGATGGGGACAAAAGGATTAATAAGTTTGTTACAAATATGATCATAGGATAGGATGTTATGAGCCCCTAAAATGGATAACTCAAGGTTGGTCATCCTGTCTATGAGTATTTTCATTAGGTTAGTTTGAGGTGGTGCACCAAAAGGATTGTAAGGCTAATATTGTGGTTGAGGTTGGGAAATATATTGGTATTGTTTGGCAGTTGAGAGGCTACCACATATTAGAATGTGGATGATAGAGGTTGGGTAGGGTAGGTGGATGATGGTGGTTGGGTCATGGGTACATACCTTTGTGGGCTAGGGATGTAGCCTAGACTGGGTGTAATGGGTAACTATTGAGAAGTCCCTATGGATTGGGCATGGGTGGTAGTTGGGTTGGTGATAAGAGGTGAGGTAATGACTTTTGTGCTAATGAGTGTTGAGGTAGAAGGGATAGATACACCTAACTTGGTAAAGGGATACTGACTGATGAGTTAGGTTTGATAGAGGGAAGGTTGGTAGTGTTAGTGGTGGGTACTCCGACTACAAGTGGAGAATGATGGGTTAATGGTTGGGTTATCCCTAAGGTAGAGGAGTCATTATTGGGGTGGAAGGTGTAAGGGTAATGGTTGGTTAGATAGGTTGGTTTTTAGTCATATCATCAAAAGGGTTAGTAGATAAAGATAATTGGGTGGTCTAAGGTTTGGTGGTGATCATGAAAATAGGGATACCCTTCATAAGGTGGGATGGCATGCCATAAGGAGGATCTTGAGGTGGAGTTGAAACTAGGATATGATAAGAAAAGGTGTTAAGATAGTGCAGAAGGGTAACTGGGTTATTGTCTATAAAAGTGGTAAAATCCATGTCTCCTTAGGGAAATACTTGAGGAAAGGTAGGGATTCCCAATGGATGAGGTGAATCTTCTACCTTAGAGATGTACTTGATATATGAGGAAGTAGAAGAGGTTGATTTAAGTGATGGGTTTTATTCTACTAGGTCTCTTTATTACTGATGAGTGAGAACCGTACAAGAAAAATGGGAGATAAAATAAGAACAAACTCAGCACTCAAATAAAAAGAAGATAAGAAAATGATTAGGGCAATCAAGACACACACTATGAGGTATGTTGAGCCTAGAGGTCAGTTTTAATCTTACTTCTATCTTATGCCTTTATTTTATGACAATGTGTGATAGAAGTTGGATTATAAATTAGGTACTATAGAAGTATTTTATGGTTGGTTTTGGGTTATTTAGGTGCTCAAAAGAATCTATATTGGAGTCAATACATGTATTAGTATTGGGGCCTACCCCATCACTTCACAATCTTGTAGTGATAATGGTGTCGAGTGTTTAACTAATATATATCAATGTCCAGAGTTTATACTCAAATAGAGAGCTGAGTTGGTTCGCCTTTTGATAATGACCTTCAAGTAGGATTGTTGGGAATTGGTAAGGTGATCTCTAGGTGATGAAATCCAAATTGGACCTTATCTCAAACTATTTTGATGTTTGATTGATCAAAGTGGTCTGACTAGTGTGTGATATAAAGGTGATGCTATGATAACATTATTGTGATTTAGTTTAAAGTGAACTAATGTTATAAGTAAGCAATGGATATAGCTGGTTTTAAGCCCAAAATAAATCTTAGTTTTAATTATGAGTAAAGATAAAGAGGAGAGCATACAAATTCAAAAAAATGTGAGTAAAGATTCTAGGTCCCATTAGGCATGCTAGAATGTTTCATGTAAATTTTCACTTAAGTTATAAAGAAAGAGAGAAAATAAAATTGATATGGGTATGGTTGAAAAACCTATTTGTTTGTGTGCATACTAAATTATAATATTATGAATATCTCCTCTTTGGTTTGGGAGGAATACCTATAGATAAGAAAATACTAAAGAAAACTTGTTGGTTAGATAGATAGTTGGGTGGATTGCCTAGTGATAGCTAGATCTCAAATATGAGAGCTTATTTAGGGGTTGTCAATCCACACATTTTAAACAATCAAATTGATAAATCTATGAAGAAAGTGTTTACATCAATAATCAAAAGCTACAAAATTCAAATACAAGTAAGCTCGTTAGAATAATAGACTATACAAGATCTAATTAGTGATAGACTAATTAACACTAGTGTTAACGGGTTGGGGTATGCTTCAAAAAACTAGAAGGGGGTTTGTGAGTGGTTGGAAATATATAAAAGTGGATTTGATTGGGTGTGGGTGGATGAAATTATCTTGCTAGTTTTTCTACCATAGCTGACCATCGATGGTTGGGGTTACTGTCAGTAGTTATGACTGACTGTGGGTGGTTGGGGTAACCATCAGTAGTTGAATATGTATTTCTAGGTTTGATCAATAGAAGATGATGGGATTCCACAAATATATTATAGGAATCAGGCAAGGGCTAGATTGATTTTAAAGTGGAATAAAATCTTGTGAATATTGACATATAAGCACTTGTCTTACCAGAAATTAATTGGTGGGTGGTTGATGTAGTTAACATATTGGTGGAATCTGGCTTGATTTCAATTGAATAAGAGTACCTAAAATATTCATTGAAAGGAAATGACAAGTTTGCTCTCAATAAGATGGATGATAATGCTTTATAATGTTGATGATGTTGATTGACTTGATTGATCTATAAAAGAAAACTCTTAAATTATTGAGCTCCTAATAATTATTACATATCAATTTGACTTCTTAGGCCTCTCTCTCTTATAGGCATAAGAAAGAGGTGGAAGTGAAGGTGTAACTGGGTCATCTAAATATAATTTTTGCATACAAAGGCTCAAAACAAAAATTAGATAAGTTATATTTAGAAAAGTGTTGACAAATCTTGCATGTTCTTGGTGAGAAGGTAGATCCTAACCATCATTGGTCATGGGTCCCACAGGATGACTATCCATGGTCACCCTAATTGTTGATGATCAGGGTCCATAATGATAAGGTCCTAAAGGCCAAGGTTATTCAGCTAGGTGCAACTTAGTGTATATTGGTTGGTTTATGCTCAATAGGTGTAAGTTAGTCCTAAGAGAGTGAAGGGTATTTCTAAGGCTAATTTGATATTTGGAATCATAGGTGTGCATATTTTTTATGTCTACATGTGGACTAGATATACCTAAATGGTTTGTATATGAACCATGAATATAGAAACTACCTACTGCTTATCATCCATGGACTCTAGTAAAGATAAAAAAACATCCCTATGAAATAAGAGTTGAAGCTTTGGATCCTAGCATTGCAAGATGAAGAAAAAAAGAGACTTGATATTCCAAGTCAATTAGTTGACATACAAGCAAAAGTGATAATTAGATATATGGGCTAGTCTTTAGTTGGGGTTAGATATGATCCAATTTATAAAGGATTAAAAAAAGTCACTGAGACAGTAGTCGTGAAAGGATACCAAGAAGTATTACATCAAAAGGTTGAGCCTTTAGTTCACTTAACCCAAAAGAGAGAACAAAGACTAGGGGATGACCCTATATTTGAAGAATATGTTTTATAACTAGCAAAATCTTGGGGATAAAGGTTATAAGCTAGTAATAAAGGGTTAAAATAAGAGGAAACAAATATAAAATAGTAATCCATTCTATCAGTTCCAATAGACATTGTACATAATTTTGAGATAACTATCTATGATACATTCAGTTCTTTGAAAGTTATTTGATCATTTTTTTAATTTTTAGAAAGCAAGAATAAAATCTAAATAAGGGTGTGGTAAATTAACCTAATTTTTTTTTACACGTGTGAATCTAGTCAATTGTAGATACTCCTCTTTGTATGGGGAGGATGACCTGTAGATAAGAAATCAACTATAAAATTGTAGATTAGTGAGATAGTTAGGCGGACTACCTAACATGATGTAGATCCAAGAATCACCAAGATTCCTAGGAGGATATCAATCCACACTTTAATAAAATTAAGTTATGGTGAAATAAAATAGGTGCTTGCATAAAAAAATAGAAAGTTCTAAAACTTTAATTCAATAAATACTTTTGAATAGGAACGAAGAGATTTCACTAAAATAAAAATAACTTGATAAATATAAATGATAAAGTCTTCAAACCTAATTCAAAAAATAAGTTAAACCTATGTGATGCAACATAAATTTAGAAACCAAAAATTATGTAGGATTTGATAGGTTAAAAATGCTTATTGTTTTGTGGAAAATAAAACACACAGTGACCATTGACAGTCACCATGCAATCGGTGGTGGTTAGGAAAAACATGATTGGTCAAGGTATAACTATTGGTGGTCATATATAACTAGTGGTGGTTCTTTTAAGTTTTGGTTTGGGAAAGAATGATTTTTAGGGTAAGTTTTATAAGGGTTATAAAGGTGATTTGTAGGTTATATGTTGGTCGTGAGAGTGAAATGAATTATTAAAAATACCTAGTTCAGATGTTGGGCATTTATGTAACTAAAATGGTTTATAGGTGGTATGGGGTAGAAGGTGAAGTTCCTATAGTTTAAAAAATCCAATATGAGGAATGAAATGCATAAAATAAATGGAACTACTAAAACCATCTACTTAACTTGATAAAAAGTATAGATACTTAGCTCTAAGTTTGATGGCCTAGAAGAGTGCTAAGGTTGAGTAAAAGTTGTGTAGGATCTTGGAGCAATATCAGTAGAGTAACAATACTTAGGATCTTTATGATATGTTTCTAAACCACTTAGGTATTTATGGTCTAGTTCCTAGTTTGTCTAGTAACTTTGATTCACCTGAGAGTAAGATTATCTCATGAAAAAGTAATTTCAACCTCTTTGAGGCAAGGCTTTTAGGTTACATTAAGTAACCACCAATGATCCTAGTCAACCACTATCTATTGAGGGAAAACCATCACCAATCAAGGAGAAATGGTAAAAAATGGATAAAATTAGCCATTATTACTAATGATTGGTTGTTAATAGGTTAATAAATGGTTTGAGGTTAATAAAGAGCTCATTGGGATGCATGAAGAATAATTCTTAGGAAGCTAGGGCATTAAATATTAGGGTATAAATGGTCTTTAAGTTAGGTGTCAATAAATTAACCATTAATTTGGGTATGTGAGGAATAAACAGGGCTTATTTAATTAATTAACTTAATTAATTTTTATCTAAAGGGAATGAATGGGTGTGTTGGAGGATTTTTAATAATTAATCCTAACCCAAGGGGTTAAGGGGGGCAAGGGATACTTGACGATGACTGAAACCATGTTGCATAGTTTCTAAACATCTACATTTTTCCCCTTTTTGTTGTGTAGGCTGCATCCTCAATTTTCAAAACAAAAACAATAGGTTTGGATGCCCCAAGTATGGAAGGAGGTGTTTCCCCTCAAACCAGGATTTGAAGAGGAAAAAATAGAGTCGGGTGTAGGTTTGATAATTTATATGGGTAGAAATATGGGTAGGATAGTACAAAGTGGAAAAAGAGGTTGTTGTCAAGAGGAAAAGTGAGAAGTGATCCATTCCACCACATTTAAGTGTAGTAGATATGAGTGCACTTATAAATACAAGTCACCATGTAAATGGAATTGTGTTATCAAGGGTCTAAAATTTGGGTGAGCTTGAGAAAATAGAATAGGTCACAGGTGCCAAAATCACCAATGGGTATAATCATAGGCATCAAAAAGGTCATCACTCAAAAGGCTTAGGTTAAGAACAACAACATGAATTATGGTAAGGGTCATGAAAAAAAGTCAATGGTAATAATGGTAAAGGTATCCAAGTGTGATCAACACAAAAGGAGGTGAATAAGGGGCCTAAGTAACCAATGTTATAGCTAGGTTTGAGGTGTATTTAAGTTGGAAAAGGGGTATTAGTGTGTAAAAATAGAGGGTAATGGGTTGAAAAACTAAATTTATTGATCAATGATGATTGGGATCGACCATCAATGGTCATATAATGATTGGTGGTGGTAAGAGGTAAACCCTAAAAAATACTGGGTGATCATAAAAGGTCAAAATGATTATTTATTTTGTCATTTGTGCTTTCCAACTACCAATTATCCTATATATTTGAGATAAAATTATGAAATTGGATGGAAATTGAGGTTCTCATGAGTGATGAGTGGTAGAGTTGACTGTGATTTGGAGTGTGACCTAGGTGCAGAGGATATACATGGGCTAGGTGGGTCAGAGTGTAGGTAAGAATGCAATAAGGTAAAAGTCAAGTTAAGGGTTGAGTGATGGTGGAATTGAGGAATAAACCATGGTGTCAGATGTGGAATGATTTATGGGTTGCATTACTTTATGTTTTTTTGTGTATTTATTTACAATAAGGGTGGGTGTAGTATGAAAATTGGGGGTTTAGATTTTTGAAGGAAATTGGAGAGTAGGGATAAGAAATTAGTGTTATATTTTAATGTAGAATGTAAAATAGGTTAGTGGGAGGGGAAAAATTAGGGAACTGGGGGTGTTTTTAGGTTTTTTAAGAAAAATTAGGGTTTAAGGGTCAGTCGATGGTCACATAGTGACCACCATTGGTCATTATCGACCATCATTGGTCAATAATAGACTAGTAAGTAGTCAAGGTGGGATTATTATCAATAAAAAACCCTAACTGATGGTATTCAAGGGTCAATCAATAGTGGTTCCATAGGGAACCATAATTGATTTATACTTGACCATTAGTACTTGGTTTTTATAAGGCTAAGGTTTTAGAATGGGCTAAGTTGGGATTATTATATTAAATGGGCTAAGTTAGTGTTAGGTTTAGGTGTAGAAAAATTAGAGTTAGGAGTGGTTTTTTAGACTTAGGATTAGAATAGGTTTGGTAGGTATATGTTTAATAATTAGAATGTGTGAGACACTTAGGAAATTTTATCTAAGCAAAGGATATGTTCTAACCATGTAGGCAAAGGAGCAGCTAGTGATGCAGGATCAAGTACCACCACTCCTAGATGAGATACATAGGGGTATGAATTCTCAAGAGTGGGAACACATGGTAGTAGTAATATTAGGTTTTATGTTCTACTATTATCATGTGTTAAGAGATGCTACAATGATGGTATCCCTCATTGAGAGATAGGACCTAGCTACCAACACCTTCATTTTGCTGATTAAGGAGACTATGATCTTGTTAGAGGATATACATAGGATTTTGAGGCTAAAAATATGGGGTAAAGTGATAAAGCATATCCATGATGGAGAGTAGGATGCTTATATGGACTAGTTATTTAAGGGGGACACTATATAAGCTAGGTGGCATATTAGAGGATTCTACTTTGGAGACATATACTACATGGATAGGGTGGGGAGATGACTCATGACTATGATGATGATAGTCATGAATTTCTATGCAGTTCTTGATTCAAGTGGAGGTAGATTCCCTTGGGAATTATTAAGTATCTTAGCGGATATGATGGTTGACAAGACAATGTTCACATGGGCCCCAGTGCTATTATTTTAGATCTATCACGAGATCTAGGGGTATCAAGTACATAGATGATATGGTATGAGTATCATGTTTATATTGAATTATTGGGATTATGCACACATTAGGGTGTTATGACCAATTAGACTACCTTAACATACTTGGGATCAGAGAGGCTTCAAGGTTGGTTTTATGAG
This sequence comes from Torreya grandis, assembly GCA_037957365.1. Taxonomy (NCBI): domain Eukaryota; kingdom Viridiplantae; phylum Streptophyta; class Pinopsida; order Cupressales; family Taxaceae; genus Torreya; species Torreya grandis. The sequence continues at coordinate 1,168,540 of JARHVA010000541.1, read as the reverse complement.
ATGGAGAGATTACCATGAAATTATAGTAGCAGGGGTAGAGGGTTGAGATTTAAAGTGGTTTAGGGATAGATTGGAGGTATTGATTGATGATGAGGTGATTTAGAGACCATACACTAGATTCCCCTCATGGGCAAGCTACACTAGACACATATTCTCACTATAGAGCTATATATGGATATTTAGAAGGCATCAATAAGAGGTAGATATGATCTCATTTGACTGAGTGATGAGAAAATTTAGATTGGTTCAAGGTGTCCTAGGGGAATTTCCTCAATATAAGAGGGAATAAATTGAGGCATCATTGCCTCTATCATAGCCTATCAAGGAAGAGATCGATCATGACGTGTTACCAATTACTATAGACATTGATGATGTTAGTGTTACCTAGGATTATATTTTATGGGTTCAAGGACACTATGCCAATTTAGGTTTTGGAAGAGATAGTGGACAAGGTCAGGTTAAAGGTGTAGGTGGATAGCAGTAGGCTATCAATGTTGAGATGGAGGAGGGGGATCAAATGGATGTTTATTCCCTAGACAGATAAACATTGATCATAAAGAGGGATCATGTGAGAGAAAAATTAGCCACAACATAGGTAATGTTGGTATTTATGACTTTAGAGAGAGATGCTTCATAGGGATAGGTTACTACTCTTACTCAGGAGATAAACTAGGCAAGAAGATAGGTTATGACCCTAACATAGGAGTGAGACCATACATGAGCTCAACGAACCTTGGTGATTTAGGAGATGGATTAGGCATAAGGACATATTACTATGATATCAATAGAGAGGGATGACCTAAGGTAGGCAAGATGATGAGCATCAATTGAACCAATATAAACCATCCCTATGTCCAAATATGTGGCCATAGTGGATGAATTCTGATACTATAAGGCACTATAATTCACTTGGCTTCTAGGTGAGCCTTGATATGGTGATTATGTAGTAGAGTGGGTGATGGGAGGGAGGATTAATAGCACTAAACCTAGTTAGTGGGTAGTATCTATGGGTACATGAATAGGTTTGAGAGATGGATAGGCTCTAGGGGTAGTAGTACCCTAACACCATATACCTTATTAGACTCCTTATTTTAATTATATGATTTTGATACTGACCTACGAGCTGATGTAGTGAGATTTATATACCTTTTAAGAGACATAGACATTATTATATATGTATATGGAATTTGATTATGAGTTATGATGTGATTATGTTTGATGGATGTTGTTTATGGCTATGGTTATTTTATGATGTGATGTTTAATTTTATCTTGTGTGATGATGTTGTTTATGATGTTTATCATTTTTTATGTGCTGTTATGACATGTGTATGATGTTATTTATCATTTTCATATGAGTTAGTGTATGCTTAATTGAATGGTGTAAATGTCAATTATTAAATTAATGAATATATGTGATGGATAACATATTTACATTACTCATTTATGTAATGAAATAAAATGATTAAATGTGGTTTTTATGTGATAAAATTAATTTGATGAATGTGGTTGTTGCTTAGATAGTGAGGTAATATTATGATATATGATATAGTTAATTTTATTTAAAATGTTCTCATGATTAAAAACACTTAAAAAAATAAATTCAATGTTAATCATTAAATAAAACACATAATTTTTGTTAAATGTTTGTAATAATTTTCATTTAGGTGGATGAAGGTTGATTTAAAAAATAATCTTAACATATAGATTAATTTTAGATAACAAAATGATATATAAGAAAATAAAATAAAGTTAAAACAATCAAAAGATAAGTGTCTTAATGAATGTATGAAAAAGTAAGTATGAAAAATAAGGAGACATGATTCTCTTTCATTAACTAGGACCAAAAAGCAACTTAGATCCACTTATAAATGTAAGCATTTCATATGATTCACATGAGCATTCGTCAATTTGTTAAAAGGTTTCTTGATCACATAGTGTCAAGTAAGCTAAAATTCCCTTGTTTTATGGATGATAAAAGGGGAGATGGATGATAATGAAACCTTTTTGTGGGGTTAGTTTTTACTCTTTTGTATGTTGCCAAAGAGCTAGTATAAATAAGTCTATATCATAAATAGCATAGACTAATCGATACAGGAAGTCTACTCATGAAATTTGATTATGGTGTATAAATTTTTTGAGTTTGAATATATATATATATATATATATATATATATATATATATATATATATATATATATATATATATATATATATATATATATATATATATATGGGTTGGGAGAAGCTGATCAATGTAAGAATCTTCTGATAAATTACTTACTTCAACAAATGCTTGACTTAGCCATCCTTCAAGGGAGTGGTCTAAACCTTTTGATTTCTTTTAGGCTTTTGATAACTATCTTCAAGGGATAAATATACCTTATATTAAGAAAATTTGAGTTATTTTGGTAGTTATCCTTCAAGGGAGAAGTTTATAATACTAGAGATGACCCATGAGATATATGATTGTTTAGGATTTTGATTTTGTAAAGACATAGACTTGCTTATATAGGCTTAAGGGCTTACCTTTATGAATTCAAAACTAAAGCATAATAAGGTTGAATAATGGGTGAGAGGATGTTTTAAGAGACAATGACCATAGGATTCCATCCTATTAGGGAAGAAAGGTATCCATGATAATCATACCATGGGTAGAGCTATGTTACCCATAGTTATGATTAAGGCTATAATTATGATGGATAATCACATGATTCTAAGTTATAATTAGTTATCCTCAAAGTGAGGGGATGAAGGTAAAAATATCATAAAATAAGGGATGAGCCTAAGTTAGATAAAAGGTGAGTTCAAGCTTATTTAACAAAAAAAAGGACATAGATGCAAAGCATTGAGAGGCTTAGGTTCTAGTTTACCTTCAAGATATGATAATTATTAAGCTCTTGATCCATACTTATGCATTATGATATAAGGTCCAAGATAATTGAAAGCAAACTTACCCCACTTGCTTTTTTCCATATTAGTTACATGTTGATTTTCCCTTAAGATGAGATCTATGATGTTGATATCTTATTCTCTTAGGTACTTATTATGAGTGCACTTGATTCATTCTTGATAGACACAAAGATGGTTAAGTGTGGCCAAGTTAAATTCATCAAGTAGCTCAAGTTGGGATAAATGTTCTTGATGATAGTTGTTGACACTGGAAAGTGCAACCGATTGGCAGGAAAATGGATTCCTGCCCTCTCCCCACAACATGGAAACTCCTCTCTCGCCTGTGGGATGGCGAAGCAGGAGAGGAAAGTCTCTAGGTATGGGCTAGTTCCCTCTAATGTATCTTGCTTGTTTCAGGTAGTGCAAAAATATAGATATATAGATATACTAGGGGGGCTAAAAAGGGGGAAGAAATGCATGAAAACAAATAGCCTACTCTAAAGAGGTGATACACCAAAAATAGATGACCTTCCCACATTCACACTCGGGATCAGATAAAACAACATACATACACTTGGATTTGGAAGAAAAGACCAGGTCTCTGGGATGACAGGGAGGTTCTTATGGAAAGCACAGGAATAAGGACTCACTGAGATGTTATGGAATACATACTGTAGGTGACCTCTCCTATTCTATACCTCCAAAACAGAACTCTACTCCTGGAAGCAGTAGACAATGGCACTTTGTAGATCACAGGTTTGTTGATGTTGAACCTATGAGAGCATCAAGAGACAATGACTGGACACAGACCAACATTCAAAGCATACTCTAAAAAATCTATCTTTTATTGATTCAGGTGGAAAATTTGTAGAGCTGTGCTCTTTACAAAATTGGAGAAGATCCAGATAAATGACCAAGTCTACGTATTTATATGAGAAGAGCCAAGAGGAGTCAAGGGGCAGCTTGAGTCTCCAGTGGGAAGAGGGAAAATATTGTTGATGATGTCATAAGTCTGCTAGGACCATGCTTTTTGCCTCATTTTGCATGCTGGTCTGCTCCTCCGGTGGTTGGGCAGGCCTTTTCCTATGTTCTGTAGGGATTTTTGCTGCCTAATGTTGTGGGCAGAGAATTTGCCACCCATTACTGTGGACTGCGTGTGGCAATTTTGTCGATGTCGGCCAATTTGGCCACTGAGTGTGGCAATTTTGCCGACATCGGCCGAGTAGGCTACCGAGCACAAAAATTTTGCCGATGTCAGTCGAGTTTGTGGCCTTTCTTTTCTCTGCTTGTGTTGTGAGTGGCAAATTTACTGCTGACTGCATCTATTTACGGTCTCATTTTACTCGCCAGTGTTGTGGGCGGTGATTTTGCCACCCACTGCATTGTTCTTGTAAACATTTGCCCTCTTTTTGCCTTAGTGTTAAACTCCCTAGTTTTTTCCTCTCCTCTTTTGTGAACGTTTGAAGACTTTGCCTTTTTCTACCGTGAATGCTAATGAATGAGGCTGATGAGCCAATGCTTTGAAACGAAGCTGTTGAACCCTGAAGGTGGACCTTGCAACCCGAAATTAATTGGCCATGCAAAATAGGTGTAGGAGGTGACCAAGATTTTGCTGGAGGGGCAAAATCGGGTCAACAAATTGGTGACTCATAGGGTAAGTGTGCCTGCTATGCTTAGAACCTAGTTTCCTTACATTCCATTGGGTGCGGAGTTGGATGGTGAATTTGAAGAGAGTTCACAACAGCTTTGATAATTCCAGGATCAAATACATAGAAAAAGAGAGATGGTGAGGAGACTTATGGTGACAGGCAAGTAGCTGAAAGAAAAAGAGAGATGGTGACCTACTCCCCTCACCTATCACCTGAGTTGGCTAGAAACCGAGGGGATCAAAATCAAACATGCCTCCAATATATACATATTTTGAGTGTCCTCGAAGGCCTGTTAAATGCTACTCCTTCAAATTGGTGCTCTCCACCAAGAAATTAAATGCTGTCAGCTCATCACCAGAAGCTTTTTGATATGCATCATGGACTGGCTCGTTCTCCTCTGCCTCATGCTTGGGTTCCATGGTATGGCCATCTTCTTTGATGACTTCAAAGAAGAAAACTTCATATTCACCAACCTCCTAAAGGGGTAAATCTAAAAAACTATGGCCTCTTTGCATGCTTATTGGAAATCCAACGCTATCCTCATCATTTTTTATTAGCTCACACCCTGTTTGGAGAATAATATAGCCTGCTCTGAAGACTCCAAACAAATCATTCAAATCATGAACAAAAGGCTGTCCATGCTCTTCCATATCACTCTGTTTGATTTCATCCTCATTTTCAATCATGAAATCCTCCGCATCAGTCATAAACTAAGCACAATCCATATCAGTCAAGGCCTGATAGCTTTCTTCAAAATGTGTAGGTGGGGTGTGTTCAGACATAGAATGTGTTGTTTGGTCTGAACCATCCATCACACATTCACTGAGGATTTTCTCTTTGGACTCCAATTCTACAATTTGCCTATCCAAATCTTACTTGAAAAGCCTTTTATGGAAGTCATAATCATTATCAAGGGCAGGAGCAGCCTCTTCTTCTTCAAGAATTAGACTAAAAACTTCCTCCTCTTCCTCCTTGTTGTTCCAAGATTCAACTATTTGCGCCCAGCTCATGATCCTAGGATTGGACTCTTGCTTTTGTGAGCAGGCAACAATTTTATCATTTTCAAGTTCCTGTGCTGACTCATGATGCTCCTCTTTCCAGCTTGGAATTTGGAGATCATGTCGAAAGACTTGAGGAGGCTAGGAAATAATTGGGAGGGTTTGTTCATGCATAGGGAAATCTGCCTGAAGAGAGGCGTGCTGGAAAGCTAGGCGCATGGGATTGAGGGTAGAACTGATTGGTGCATTGGATGAGCCAGAATGAGCAAGTGCCATCTCATAGAAAGGATTTAGCACACAAAGGGGAGATTTTTATAAAGTAGGAGGGGGAAGACCTTGGGCCAAAACTTCTTGATTTTCATCCCTCCACTTCACCAATGCTTCATCAATATTGAAATTAGCTTGTGGATCAGTGAAAGGAATACCTTTTGGCATTGGCTAGTCTGTAGTGTTTGAAAACTCCACCTCTTTCTCTTTCAATAGTGTCATCTTCTTCTCTAGTGCTTGAATTTTCTTAGCTAGAGCATCCTCACTTTGCATTTATTCATTTTGGATGACGTCTTTCTCCTCTTTGTTGTCCCATGACTCGACCACTTTGTTCCAGCTCAAGCAATTTGGGTTGGACATTTCCTTTGGGGCTGATGGGGCCTCAAAGTGAGAGGATAGCAAAGATTTTGATTCCACTTCCCTTACTACCAAAATGGACTGCTGCATCTAAAGATTTTCCAATTCGATCTATCTATCAAGATTAGCCTTAAACATAAAGTTCATTGTTTTGGAATTTTCCTCAACACGATTGAGGAACTGACTTTGACAAGGTCAACTTGGCTCAAGAGCAGGGGCTATATATGACTGATATGATGCTTTGGGTAGTGAGCATGCAGGTTGATAGACTTGGTAAGGCTGCCTTTCATGCACATTCAGCTTCTCCTCCATGGATGCAATTAAACCGCTCACATCCAGCATCTCATTTGAAAGTCTGTGCCAATTTGTTCTTTCAATAAGAGCCCATTCCCTTTTTACTTGATCTAGCGCATTCCTCACTTGTTGGATGACATGATTAGGAATTTCTTGGCTGCATCCCTTTTTGGTGTTAAGATCAATTACATATTTGTCATATCCCAGCAGTGCTTTCTTGAAAGCGAAAACAGGTTGATGCGCAAAGAGACTGGGCTGAGTAGAAGAAGTGACATACTTAGAAGATTTAGCGCAAGGCTGATATTTCTCATAGCAGGGTTGAGACTGGCCATATTGGGCATGATAAGGACTATAGCCATGCTGGCTAGAAAAAATAGAGTCCATGACTCAAAATGATGGAGATTACACATACCAAAATGCATTTCTGGAGGTACCAGGCTACTTAACTAGTGGATTAAACTCAGAGTCACTAGATGCTGAAGAATTTCAATTTATTGTAATAGGACCAACATCAATCCTAAAAATATAATATGTTATAAAACTTGAGATCCCATCGGGCATGCCAAAACTGTTGACACGCATGGTGCTATATTGGTGGTTCCTTTGCTATAACAGGATCAGTGAGTAACCCTACAACTTTACTGATTAAAACTTGTGGTCCCATCGGGCGTGCCAAAACTGTTGATGTTGGAAAGTGCACCCAGTTGGCAGGAAAATGGATTCCTACCCTCTCCCCACAACATGGAAACTCCTCTCTCACCTGTGGGATGGCAAAGCAGGGGAGGAGAGTCTCTAGGTATGGGCTAGTTCCCTCTGATGTATCTTGCTTGTTTCAGGCAGTGCAAAAATATAGATATATAGATATACTGGGGGGGCTAAAAAGGGGGAAGAAATGCATGAAAACAAATAGCCTAATCTAAAGAGGTGATACACCAAAAATAGATGACCTTCCCACATTCACACTCGAGATCAGATAAAACAACATACATACACTCAGATTTGGCAGAAAAGACCAGGGCTCTGGGATTACAGGGAGGTTCTTATGGAAAGCACAGGAATAGGGACTCACTGAGATGCTATAGAATACATACTGTAGGTGACCTCTCCTATTCTATACCTCCAAAATAGAACTCTACTCCTGGCAGCAACAGATAATGGCACTTTGTAGATCATAGGTTTGCTAATGTTGAACCTGTGAGAGCATCAAGAGACAATGACTGGACACAGACCAACATTCAAGGTATACTCTAAAAAATCCATCCAAGAAAGAGGTAAAAACTATCTTTTATTGATTCAGATGGTAAATTTGTAGAGCTATGCTCTTTACAAAATTGGAGAAGATCCAGATAAATGACCAAGTCTGCGTATTTATATGAGAAGAGCCAAGAGGAGTCAAGGGGCAGCTTGAGTCTCCATTAGGAAGAGGTAAAATACTATTGATGATGTCATAAGTCTACTAGGACCATGATTATTTCCTTGTTTTACATGCAAGTCTGCTCTTCTGATGGCTGGGTGGGCCTTTTCCTATGTTCTGTAGGGCTTTTTTTCCACCTGATGTTGTGGGCGGTGAATTTGCCACCTATTGTTGTGGAATGCGTGTGGCAATTTTTTCGATGTTGGCCGATTTGGCTACTGAGTGTGGCAATTTTTTTGACGTCGGCCAAGTAGGCTGCCAAGCATGGAAATTTTGCCGACATCGGTCGAGTTCGCGGCCTTTTGTTTCTATGCTTGTGTTGTGAGTGGAAAATTTACCGTTGACTGCATCTGTTTGCAGTCTCATTTTACCTGCCGGTGTTGTGGGTGGTGATTTTACCATGTGCTACATTGTTCTTGTAAATGTCTGCCCTCTTTTTTCCTTAGTGTTAAATGCCCCAATTTTTTCCTCTCCTCTTTTGTGAACATTTGAAGACTCTGCCTTTTGCTATTGTGAACACTAACAAACGAGGCTGATGAGCCAATGCTTTGAAATGGAGCTGTTGAACCCTAAAGGTGGACCTTGCAACCTAAAATTAACTAGCCATGCAAAATAGGTGTAGGAGGTGACCGAGATTTTGCCAGAGGGGCAAAATTGGGTCAACAATAGTCACCCTCAAAAATGATATCCTAGAGGGATATACAAAGAGAGGGAATTTAGACTTTGAGAGGCAAGACAACCTTAACTCTAAAAATAAGAGAGAAAGGGGTAGCACCGTTGGGGGATTTAATTCTAGTATTATATGCCCATAAGGTGAAGGTAATGTGTAAATGCCAATCTTGACTAGATGCAGTCATCATTTTAGTTAGCATTTTGTTAAGGGTTTTGTTAGAAGATTTAGCCTATCCATTAGTTTGTGGATGATAAGGAAATGAGAAACTTAGCTTAATACCAAATTCATCATAAAGGCCTTGTAATTTTTTATTTTAAAAATATTTACCATTATCAGTGATAATTTTGTGAGGAACACCAAAATAGTACATAATGTTATGGTTAATAAAGTTGACAATCTTTTTGGGTTTGGTTGAAATAAGGGGAATAGCCTCCACCCACTTGGTGAAATATTGTATTGTAGTGATGATATAATGATGTCACTAAGAATAATGAAGGTTAATTTCACCAATGATATATAATCCCCATTGTGAGAAGGGCCAAAAAATCCTTAGACTTGAAGACCATGACTATGTATGTGATGCAAATTAGCATGTTGCTAACACTTAACACACTTATTTACGTAATAATAATAGTCTTGGTTAATGGTAGGTCAATAATATCCTAGGAAAAGGATATTTTTAACAAAATCTAGACCACTAAAGTTTCCTCCATAAATTTCGTCATGTATTTCCTTGATAGTTTGAGAGATTTCATGACTACGTAGGCGTCTAAGGAGAATACCCTCAAAGCCTTATTTATAAAAAATTCCAACTATAATTTTGTAAAGAGAGGTACTTTGTATAAATAATCTTTGACTATTTTTAGAGAGATTAGAAGGAATAATGGATAGGTTAAGATAGTCAAATATTTTCTTATACCAAAAGTCATATTGGGCCTTTTTTATGTGATAAATGGGAGGAAGGTCTAATTTGGTGTAATAAGGCTCATTAAGGTGGTGTATATTGATAAATAGCTTAGATTTGGAAGGCTTAGATGCAATTTGGTAGGAAAGAGAAGCCATCATATTGGAAAACTTATTCATAGATCATGGAGTGGCTTGGATAAGTTAATGTTCAAATGATGTCAATAGTACATCTACCAATTGTTTGTATTATTATAAAACATCATTTTTACATTGGTAAAAGCCATTGATTTTATTGACCACAAGTTTGGAGTTACCGATTTTTTTGATTGTTTTGACTCCCAATACTAAATTATTTTAGAGACCTATAACTAGGGCTTAACACCTAGCCATGTTGTTGGTATAATCAAAATAAAGATTAAAGGATAAGGGAAGAGGCTCACTATCAAGGGGAATAAGGATGATACTAGATCTCCCACCATTTTTACACTTCAATCCATCAAAAAAAATGGTCATATGATAAGTGATGTCCTCTTGAGAAAGAATTATGATGGAATCATCAGGAAAATCAAGAGGAGAAGGTTGGTTGTCCACAAGGGTACCTCAACCAATTGCTCAACAATTACTTTCCCTTTAATTAAATTTTGCTAGAGGAAATCAAGATGAAACTCAGTTAATAAAATGATCCACTTAGCCATATACTAATTTTGGTATGGCTTGGAATGCACATACTTGAGTGGATTTGTGTTCATTATGACATAGGTTTTTTGGTTAAGAAGGTAATGCTATATTTTGGATGTCATAAAGACCAAATCAAGGAATAATATCTTAATATGGGTATATTGAGATTCATACTCTATAATTATTTTACTTATATAGTAGATGGCTTGTTCTTTATGTTGATCATCTTGATGTGTAAGCATGGCCCCTAAGGAGTGGTCGGTGACAAAAATATAAAGGTAGAAAGGTTGGTCCTCTTTCAAAGGAACAAGAATAGGTGGGGAAATAAGTTACGCTTTAAGTGAGTCAAAGGATTTTTGATAGTCTCTATTCCATTTAAAGGAGATATCTTTCTTAAGAAGGTGATGGAAAGGTTTCCATTTATCATATAGCGAAGAAATGAAATAGCAAATGGCTTGGATCTTCTCCTATAGGATTTAGAATTGCTTGAGGTTAGTTAGTTTAGGCATGTTGAGGATTGCCTTAACTTTAGTGGGATAAACTTATATTCCATGAAAAGAGATAATAAATCTAAGAAGCTTTCTTGACAAGACCCAAAATATGAACTTCTTAGGGTTAAATCAAACATGGAAGTGGATAATATGATTGAAGATAATCTTTAGGACTACCAAATGATCTTTATGAAATTTAGACTTTCCAATAAGGTCATCTATGTAGTCCTCTATGGTTTTATGAATAATATTATGAAATATATAGGTCATAACACATTGGTGAGTTGTATTAGAGTTTTCCAAACCAAAACACATGAAATTATAGCAAAAGGCTCCCCATGGGGTGATAAAAGTAGTTTTATGTTGATCTTCAAGTGCAATCAAGATCTAATTATAGCTTAAGAACCCATCCATAAGAGATAGCATCTCATGGCCAATCATAAGATCGACAAAATAGTCACTGCTTGGCAAAGGGAAGTCATCCTTTGGGAAAAAGAGGTTAACATCACAAAATTCCACACAAATGTGAAGTCACCCTATTGCTTTGGTGATAGGTCTGACATTAGAGACACATTGGGGATAGTCAATGAGTTAGATGAAATTTATGGCTATGAGGCATAGGTCATAACACATTGTTAAGTTGTATTAGATTTTTCCAAACCAAAATGCATGACTTTATAGAAAAATGCTCCCCATGGGGTGATAAAAGTAGTTTTATGTTGATCTTCAAGTGCAATCAAGATCTAATTATAGCTTAAGAACCCATCCATAAGAGATAACATCTCATGGCCAATCATAAGATCGACAAAATAGTCAATGCTTGGCAAAGGGAAGTCATCCTTTGGGAAAAAGAGGTTAACATCACAAAATTACACACAAATGTGAAGTCACCCTATTTCTTTGGTGATAGGTCTGACATTAGAGACACATTGGGGATAGTCAATGAGTTAGATGAAATTTATGGCTATGAGGCATTGAAGTTTTCCTTTGACAATAACAACTATACAAGAGTGCATCTAATGAAGCTTATATTGAATAAGATTGGCATCAAGGGTGGTAAAAATATTATGAATGACTATGGTGGGGTCGATTATTGGCATGTCACTATAAAACCAAGTGAATAATATGCTATGGTCTTAAAAAAAGGAAGAAAAGTCTTGATGTTTCAAGGAATCTAAGGATTGGCCATTTTTGATGATGTGAGGGCTATCTTGAGTACCCAAGTTGACATTTATGGTGGATTCATCAACATGGTTGATGTTTTAAGAGGGAGGGATTTATGAATGAAATAATATTTTGCACTAAGATAGGTGAAAAGGGAATCATCATCCTAAAATTTGATAGTATTAATAGTAGGAGAATCATCTTACACCATCTCAAGATGAGTCAGTAGAATGGTCATGGTCTCCTCAACCTTTTGATAATTCAAGGGTCCCAAACTAATCATATTGATGAAAAAAATTAGAGGGAATGATATCAAGATCCTTAGATTTCTATGGAGAAGGGATTGGTGAGGATGGGATGTCTTCTTCAATGATGGTGACAATGTGTGTATTGGTTGGTTCCTCTATTGGAATAAATTTGAGACCAAATCATTTATTATTTTTTTGGGATTTACATGGTAGAAACTCATGTGTTTCATTCTCATAGCATATTATACTAAATCTCTTCTAATCACACCTATGGATGTATGTCTTAAAAAACCCATCTTATATAGGTAGGAGAAATTAGAGGTGAATAGTTTGAGAGAAGAGGTAGTGAAGGTAGAAAGTGGTCGATCAAATCCACATAAAAAAGATTAGTTTGGAAATTAGGGGGTTTAAAGGGAATAATGGTTCTAATAATGGAATAATAGTTAGGTTGTTATTCAAGGTTCCCATACTGAGTAGGGAAAGCATCTAAGGTCAAAATTTGATACTCCCCAAGTGAGAGATGTTGCAAGGTTGATTTTAAGGGGTCCTTCATGGGGATTTCAGTGGAAGGTATGGATGAGCTGGTGGAAGCTTGGCTAATGGAAGAAGAAGAGGATTCATCCTTGGTTGGTGGAATCTTAGTTCATGGAATAATGAGAACATCATTAGGTATATAAGTCATATTACATGAGGTGAAAGGACTAGGGTCAGCTGGTATGGTATGGACTTGACATTCATACTCAAACTTGATGCACCAATGTAAGGTGGATGACACATAACCCATATAATTGATCTAAGGGTGTCTAAGAAAAAAATTATTTTGGAACTCACCTTCTACCATGTATAATATCTTAGGAAGAGTGTGAGGTCCTAAAAAAATATGAAGGATGACTGTCCCTAAGGTTGTAGCCATCATATCATTGAATGATCAGAGTACTATTATAGTTTTTGGCATGATGTTCTTTGGTAATTTTAATTAGTTACATGCATGGGAATAAATAATGTTAATTTTGGATCCCCAATAAATCATAACCCTATTGATATAGATAATTTGGATGAATAAGGGGTATCTCCAAATCCTTGAAGGTGATGAGTGTGGAAAGTTGAAGGGCTTCGATGAAGGTTGTTAGAGATTGTGGATATTTAGTTTGAACCTCTATGGACTATAAGTCCTCTATCATGGCCTAAAAAAGATGTGGTGAGGTTTTGATTAGGTCATATAACATCATCTTCACTAGTGTTTGGTGAAATTTCTTTAGAACTACCCTTTATATTGACTTGAAGGGGTTAGATTGGGGTGCACCCAAGATAAAAATCTTGGTCTTGGGTAAAGGTGTTTGGGATTAGTTGGGTGTTGTGGTGGTGAAATAAGGGTATGTCCATAGGATGGATGCCTTTATTTTCCCTTTATCCTTTTTTTAGGCTTATGATCATGTGACGACATAGATGGTATATATTTAAAAAGGGGTTGGACTAGTGGACTACTTTAGTTCCTCCTCACTCTTAGATGAGAGTATGGGAGTAGGTAGGTGTGGGGTAGATTTTTTTGGCTCTTGGCTTGGTGGTTAGCTCATGTGAGGTTATTATAAAAATAAATCATCATCATCACATAGTTTTTGGATTATGACTTGGATAGCTTTTTAGTTCTCCATATAAAGCCTAGGCATCCTATGGTATAAGCAAACTAGATTGTCATTAAACCAAGCTGACTTAGGATTAAGGGGATCAAATGGTTTGATAGGAGGAAAGACCAAGTAGGATTATTGGAGTTAATTTTATAATATAGTATAATATGACTCTATGAAATGTGGTAAGGGAGTATAGGTTTTGTATTTGATAGCTAGGGTAGAAGTTTTCTTAGGGGTAGGCTTGTCAATAGGATCTTTGGATGGTGGAATGTTCTTGGTGAGTGGTTTTAGGGTAGATGATTTAGAGTTTAAAGGCTTAGAATTAGATGATTTGTAAGTATAATTTTTGTAAATAAAAGGCTTGGTAATGGATGGTTTTGAGATATAAGTCTTAAAAGCGAAATTGATGGTAGTGGATGGTTTGGAGATAAAAGGCATGAAAAGAATAGGTAGAGGTGTAGCTAAAAGAGGAGGTTGGGTTTGGATTTTATTTGGGAGACTTCATTTCTTAATTTAGGTGGAAGGGTGAGGTCTTAGGATGGAAGAAGGATGTGGTCCTAAAATGGAAGGAAAAGTGGAATTGGATGACAAGTTTTTGATTTTTGGACTCCTAGATGGTTTCACTTTCTTGGTTGGTTTGACTTGTGGTTTCTTAAGTGGGTTTAGCAATGTCAAATCTAAATTCAATGGAGGATGGGAAAGATTATGATTGGGGATAATTCTTGGGTTATCTATGGGATTTATGGGGATAATATAAGGTATATTGATTACTTTAGAGGGAATTGGGTTGGATGGTTTATCTATGTCTTGGGAGGTAGAGGCTTCCATTAGTTTGGTTGGGGTGATAGTTGTTTCACTAGTGGAATTAGAAGGTTGGGTAGACAAGGGTGAGGTTGATGACTCCTTATTAGCTGGATAAGGGAGTCTAAGGTGATGCCAAAATATGTCCCAATAAAGGTTTGGTTGGGATAGAAACTCTAAGTTTTGGACCAACCTAGAAAAGGGCTTATAGATGGGCTTACTTTCTTCGATGTTGGACTCAAAGGATAATCCAAGTGGTTGGAAAAGGAGAATGGACATGTATTCCTTTTCCTCTATCAAAGGTTCAAAGGCCTCAGTGGATGATTCTTCCATATAAGGGGTAGGTGAAGAAATCTTTTCCTTAAGAATGCTTTCTAAAGGAAGGGTGGATAGCTCTATCATGGAATAAAAAGGGATGGAAGTAATGGTTTCCTCCTTTGATATGATTTCCAAAGGAGATTTTGGTGACCACTAATCAATAAGTGGAGAAGGGATGATAGTTTCTTCCTTTTTTCATTTTATAAAGGAATAGTAGGTGACTCCACTACCTCAATAAGTGGAGAATAGGTGATAGTTTGAGACATGTGTTCATTAACAATTATTTCACTAAGAACAACATTAAAAATGTGAACCCCATGCTTGTGAGAGTATTTTGAATTATTATTTTCATTATTCATAGAAGGTGAATGGTTGGGGAATGGCTATCTGAACATGACAAGTGATTGATTTGGGGGTGCATTTGGATTAACCATCACAAGTTCTCCCTTATCAATCAAATCTTGGAAAATGTTTTTGAATGTCTTACATCTACTAACATCATGTCCAATGACACAAAATAAGTCACACAATTCATTTTCCTTATACCAAATAGGTATACGATGAGAGGAATTGAATTGTTAGGTGGATTGATAGGAGGAATTTATATGATAGATGATTTCAACAAATTTTCCAAAACTGAAGCATATGACTCCCCTAGCGGAGTATGATATTTTTAGACATAATGGTTTTAAGTTTTGGAATTTTGGTTAGAGTAAGTGGAAGAATTTGGTTGGTTGGAAGTTGAATAAGGAGAAATTTTAAGCACAAATACATTTAAATCTCCTTTAACCTTGGTTTTGGTGTTAGTGTTGGTGTGGTTATTAGTTTCAGAGGAAGAATCCTCATTTGATTTGAAACTAGAATTTTTGTTCCTCAATTTAATCTTTCCATCATCAATGGCTCTAAGCTCCAGCTTGCATGCCATGATGAAAGCCTCATCAAAGGTTATCAAAGTTTTAACCTATAAGGTTCATGAGATATTATTGGCACAAGCCTAAGGGAAAATCTCAATCAACGAGAGAGAGAGAGAGAGAGAGAGAGAGAGAGAGAGAGAGAGAGAGAGAGAGAGAGAGAGAGAGAGAGAGAGAGAGAGAGAGAGAGAGAGAGAGAGAGAGAGAGAGAGAGAGAGAGAGAGAGTTGGTTAATCAAAGCTCTCTAATGAGTCACAAAGTTGGCAATTGACTCATACTCAAATTGCCTAATGGAATAGAGGTTAGTGATAGAAAAATTCATAGAAATATTTACGGATAAATGGTCTAATAAATTTTTGGATAATTGGTCAAAAGAGAAGAAAGAGTGCTTGGTAATAACACTATACCAATATAATGTTGGAATGGCTAAGGACATGGGGAAAGTATGGAGGAGAAAAACATCATTATATGAAATCAAGTAACATGAATGCCTAAATGATCTAAGATGTTATTGTGGATCTTATTTGATTTGAAATTTAGAAAAACTTTAAGGTTCCCATTGAGGAGAGTATGGTTAGATTGGGACATATGGGTGAATCGGCTCATTGAAAATTTGGTCACATGATAAGATGTTGTGGGCACCAAAAATGAATGACTCTAGATTTGTCATCATATCCATCAACATCTTGATAAGATCAATTTATGGTTGTACACCCCTATAATTATAAGGTATTTTTTTTGGGGTTGGGAAGGTGCAACATATGGATAGCTAGTAAAATCTTGGGAAGATGACATGTATTGGTAAGTGGGCATAGAAGGTTGGGAAGATGCCACATATTGGTAAGTAGGAATGGGAGGTTGGGAAGAAGGTGGAGGCATATACCCTTGTGTGTTAGTAATATAGCTTGGGTTTGGTGTAATGGGAACTTGTTAGGAAATTTACATTGGTTGGGTAAGAGGCATGGTTGGATTTATGGGTTGAGGTTGGGTAATAACCTTGGTGTTAATTGGTGGAAGGGTAAAGGGTATGAAAACTGCAAAATTTTGGAAAGAGGTGGAAGTTAGTGGGTTATAAATGATAAATGGTAGAGTATCAAAACTAGTGGAAGTTACTTCAATAGTAAGTGGTGTATGGGTTACTAAAGGTTGGGTTGATACTAAATTAGAAAGGTTATTGGTTAGGGCAGGAGGTGTTTGGATATTAGTTGGTGGAATGTATTAGTTTTAGGTGGTGGTGGTGTTGGAAGGATTGATGGTGGAGGAAGAGGCTTGGGTCACCAAATGTTGGGTAGAGATAGTGGTAATATAAGTACTACACATAAGGTGAGGTGGCATGCCATATGGTGGATCAATGGTAGGAACCAAAGTAGAGGTATGGTGAGCCATGGTGGTAAGGTAGTATTAAACAACCATATGATTGTTATCAAGAAGAGTGATGAAATATGTATCTCCTTGGGAAATTGTCTGAGGTATTTAAGACTTATAGAGGGATGTGGGGAACTTTATACATCTAAGATGTACTCCATGGATGATGAAGAAGAAGATGGGTGGTTGGAAGGTGGATATTAGTTTGTTTGGTTTTTAAGTTGTTGTCTTGTAAAAACCATGTAAATATAGATGAAATAAAGGTGAAAGTGATCTCACACACTCAAAATAGAAGCAAAAAAATAAAAGATTCAAGGAAAAGAAGCATACACTAAGAGTTTATTTAAATCCTATAATACTTTTTATCTCTTTTTGGGCTTATACCTCAATTTTTAAGAAGTTATGAGACTTAACTTGGGATTCTAGAATGGGAACTAGGAAAGGTAGTCTAAATATGGTTTTAGGTTGTTAAAGGCTCTCAAAATTTATACTAGAATTTGGTATGTGTCTTGGTATCGAGGCCTACCCACTCATTTCACACACAAAAACAATAAGGGTATTAGATGCTTAGCCAAAATATACCAAATTACTAGAGATTATACTCAACCAACAAACTGAGTCTTGGTTTCTCCCATTGGTGGTGAAATCTAAGTGAGATAGCCAAAGGGAATTGTTTATCACTAGGTGATTAAATCCTAGTTGGGCCTTATGTCAGTGCTTTGATGTTTGATTAAATATGTGGTTTGGTATTGTGTGAATGATAAGAAGTGAGACTAAAATTGATTTACTTGATTAAATTAAGCTATGTGAGCTAATAAATAGAATTAAACAATTCATTTAAGTTAATTTTAGACCCAAAGGAAATTTTTGATTTCTTTTCAAATGAATACAAGAATAACTATATGCAACTAAATATGATACGATGATGCAAGTCTTAATCCTAAGATGAATGCTTTTGCCTTTTAGAAATGAAGGAAATGACAATTTTAACCTTTTTTCTAAGAATACAAAAGAGATGATGAGGGTAGGATATGCCCAATAAATGTATAACAAATGACCTCATCATACTCTCTCTTTCTATTAAGTTTGATTGCATTTTGTAACTTTTATTTTGATTTGAGATGAATTAGGATGTGATTATCCATCTTTTATTGATTGTGATTCTAACATTTTAAAAGACCTATAATTCCTAACAAATGTGTTGGAAAATTCTAGTTTTATAATAAAATAGGTCATCATCAAGATAAAGAACAAATATGAAGTGGATTGAATGTTTTTGGAAGCTTAGTTTTGGAACATATAGAATCTATTTCGATATCATCACAGTTAGTTCTGAAACCTGTAGAATCTATTCCAAAACCATCACAGTTAGTTCTAGAACTCCACCATACTATTTCAAGCTATTGTATTTTTGGACTTAGCTCCAAAACTCTATATTTAGCTCTGGTACTCTTTCAGATAAGCTCTATAACTTTTATAGCTATAAATGGAACTGATGAGGATCTATTCCAAATAGTCGGTGATTTGTCAAGATCAATGATCCCATTAAATTAGGAACATATTCCCAATTTTCTAAACTAACAAAATCAAGAAAATTATCACATAGCTGGACATCCAGCCACATCTTGATTTAACATCTATTCCAAGCATGATTCAGTTCCATCGTATCTATAAAATAGTTATAGCCATCAAAGCATCTATATATACAAACTTGGGAATTTAGTATATATATAGATGGATAGAGATATAGAAGATAAAAAAATCATAGAATAATAGAGAGATAAAGGATAGCTTAGTACATTTTGTAATACAAAACATTTTATCAATGAAATAGCTATTCCTATTTTGAAAGCAAATTGAATTGTTCAAATCATGTTTTAGGCAGAGTAAGGGCCCACTCCTCCAAAGAACCAGGATCTTCATTTTTGTCAGTATTTATATTTATATTTGCAAAAGTAAATAGGTAACATTATTAAATTTATAAATGATTCCAACTCCTTAAAGTTAAGATTTGTTGTAAATTTGTTCCTGCATGTGTTTTAGATTAAATTTTCATTTCTGCAATGTGTGTTTGTTTCTAGCAATCAATTTAATTTTTGTAACATATGTTTATTTAAAACAATCAATTTCATTTCTATAACATGTGCTTATTTCTAGAAATCTATTTCATTTCTACAATGTGTGTTTGTTTCCAGCAATCAATTTCATTTCTACAACATTTGTTTATTTCCAGTAGATTTGCATAGTTTGATTCAAATAAGGTTTTAACCAAGAAATCATTAAGACATTAAAAACCCCCCAAAACAAAAATATACAAATACCCCCATTCAATTACTAGATTGTTACGATTCCTCTTGTTGCATATAGCTTTAGACGCAGCCCTAGTTAAATATGACATCAACAGAAAGTTGATTAAATGAAGGGGATGACGACACCCAACAAGAGACTAAAACTTGTTTTTTGGAAAATAAGAAATGAAGTATGGAACATTTTCATTTTCAAAAAAGAATGCAAATGGATGAATCTTCACTAATACAACTAAATTTCTTAAAAACTAAGAACTCAAGAAAAAGCTCAAGGGTCCCACTAAGCATGCTAGAATGTTTCACTTTTTTTTTTCATTTTTTTTTCTTTTTATAAAGTAATAAGAAACTTTAAAGAAGGGTGTGGTATAATAACCTAATTTTGTTATGTGTGCATGAATATAGTTAGTTGTAGATACTCCTCTTTGTTTGGGGAGGATGACCTATAGATAAGAAAACAACTAGAAAATTGTGGATTAATGAGATATTTAGGTGGACTGCCTAGCATGAGCTAGATCCAAGAAGCACCAAGCTTCCTTAGAGGCTATCAATCCACACTTTAAGATAATTAAGTTATAATGAAATAAAATACGTGATTTCATAAAACAATAGAAAGTACTACAAATTTAATGTAAGAAATGATTTTAAATAGAAATGAAGTGATTTCACTAAAACAAAAATAACTTGATAAAGATAAGTGATAAAGTATTCAAACTTGATTAAAAAAATAACTTAAACCTCTGTGATGTAGTATAAATTTAGAAACTAGAAATTTGGTAGGATATTATAGGTGAAAAATGCTTATTATTTTGGAAAATAAAACACATAGTGACCATTGATGGTCATTGTGTAATCGGTGGCAATTAGGCAAATCATCACTAGTCAAGGTATGATCATTGGTGGTTAGATATAATTGGTGGTGGTTCCTATAAGTTCTAGTTTGGGCAAAATGGTTCTTGGGGTGAGGTTTAAAAGGGTTCTAAAGGTGGTTTCTAGGTTGGATGTTGGTCATGAGAGAAATGAATTCTTAAAAATACATATTTCAGAGGTTGGATATTTAGGTAACTAAAATGGTCTATGGGTGGTATGGGGTAGAAGGTGAAGTTCCTAGAATTGTAGAACTCCAATATAGGGAATGAAATACTAGGAGATGAAATGGATACAAATAATGAAACTACTAAAACTATCTATTGAACTTAATAAAAAGTACATATTATTATCTCTAAGTTTGCTATCTTAGAAGAGTGTTGAGGTTGAGTGAAATTTGTGTAGGATCCTGAAGCAATGTTGCTAAAGTAACAATACTTAGGCTTTTTATGATACATTACTAAAGCATCTGGGTATCTCTGGTCTAGTTCTTGGTTTTTTTAATAGCTTTGATTCACTTGAGAGTAAGAGTTTCTCATGAAAAAGTGATTTCAACCTATCTAAGGCAAGGATTTTGGGTTACATTAAGTAACCATCAACAATCCTAGTCAACCCCTATTAGTCAAGGGGTGACCATCATCGGTCAGAGAGAAGCAGTAAAAAATGGCTAAAATTAGCCATTTGCACTAATGATTAGTTGTTAAAAGGTTAAGAAATGGTCCAAGTTTAATAAATATCTCATTGGGATGCATTATGAAGAAGTCTTAGGATGTTAGGGCACTAAATTCCAAGGTAGAAATGTTCCTTAGGCTAAGTGTTGATCAATTAGCCATCAGTTTGGGTAGGTTAGGTGTAAATAGGCTTTATTTAATTAATTAACTTAATTAATTTTAGCCAAAGGGGGTGAATGGGTGTATTAGAGGATTTTTAATAATTAATCCTAACCCAAGGGGCTAAGGGGTATTGAAGATGATTATAACTATGTTTCATGGTTTTTGAGCATCTATAAAAGCAATAAAGTATAAATTAGACATAGTGAGCAAATAATATACCTTGGCTATGAACCAAGTTAATCAATGGTAAGCTTCAAATAATAAATTAAAAGAATTGATCAAGATACTGATGGAAGTCTAGATTCTTAAACTCAAAATAGTCAGCCTATCACTTTTGAATATGGCTCTGATAGTAGCGATGGAGAAAATCAAGGATATGAATAAGTGGCTAAAATGCATAGAATATCTCTCAAGAGATTTCAAACAATTAGAAATTAGAATGAATTAGATATTAGAAGGTTTGATCAAGAACCCAACCATCCTTAGTCCTATTGGATTGATAACTAATAAAGAGTTCCAACACAGAGCTATCCAATTCATCCATGAGGTCAATAATAAAAGCAAGGGAAATACAGGGGCTGACAATAAACATATCTTGGAAATGATCCTATCAATAGATGAGAATATTAGTAATGATAGGAGCATCAAAGAAGCCTTGAATAGAATAGATGAAGTCTTCAAAAATTTGGTAGGACAAATAGAGGAGATGTTATGGAACCAATCATCAACATCAAATTGATTGATGAACAATAAGACAAAGCCATGAGTATTTTGGTACAAAAGTAAAAGGTTGCACTTGTAGGGGCATCTCAAGGTCAATTGAGTTGACGTATAATATTATTTTGTATAAATAACATGTAAATCATTTAAAATTATATATTATTTTGTAAAAGCATATGTAACTTGTAACACATATGACTTATAGGTTAGTCACATTTAAAAAGTAACATTATTTCTAAAATAATTGTAAAAGGACAACTATCCTCAACACTTGTCTAATTCTTATTTAATAGTGGCTAACTAACATACCTCATAGGTTACTTATAAAAGGAGGTATTGCCATTGTAAAAAGGGAGGAGTTTGTAGAGAAGAAAGTTTGTGTAAATTTTGGAGCAAATAATGTAAGCAAGATAATTATTCAAATATTGTCTCATATTTGTTTGTTTATTATCATGGTTGCTTCCTCAATTTTTTGGTTTAATGTTTAGATTTGAATTGCTTTTATGAATTATAGATGTGAATATGTTAATGCAGAGTTGTTAATTTGAGTTTAGGCTAAGTTGACTAAAAAAATTTAGATTCATTTCAATATCCTCTTTTTTTTTGAAGATGTGCTAATGAAAATTTCTTATGAAAGTAAGTATTTAAAGTGAATATGATTTGTAATTTTCATCTTTCAAATATCCTTAGACATTTTCTTGGTATATGATAGGATATGTAATTTTGGTAATTTCATGTCATGTGCTAGCTTGAAGATTCACACCTTTGATTAAATTCAAGCTTTGTCAAGATGCCTATACTAAAGATTAGAATCATCCTTCTTTCTACCCTACCCTACTTATTTTCTCATTTTTTATCAAATCACTATAATTTACTTATTTATTGTAAATATTCATGTTATATTATGTTTTTAAACTTTAGGTTTTGATCATCATTCATTAGAATTAGTAAGAACAAATTTCATCTTTCATAAAACTTTAGGGCCACAGTTGCTCCCAACAATAATTTACATAATCACTTTTTTGAGATAGTCAAATAGCTTGGTTGTTACTCCACTAGAGATCTTAGGAATATCACAACTAGCAAACTCATGCAAAATATTCTTTGAATATTGAAATGAGAATTGTTTTCAACAATATGCAAACCCTGTGATACACTTACATGCATCCACAACATGTCAATTATAGCCAAAGTTAATTACACACTAAATTTATAGAATTTATATCTCTAAAATTATAAATATTTCATGTAATAACTATTGTAATAGTATGGTCAAAATAAAATGTGTGTGTGTGTTTAATTCAATATCATCCAAGTCACTCATACAATCTTAAATTGACCAAAAAATAGTAGTTATGTCTATTTGTGTGGTCTTGTTTTTTTTTTTAAATTAAAATGTGAATACAATCCATGGGATCACCCATATTCCTAAAATTTTGGTAGCATCAATCACATCAAAAAAGGATTAATTTTTATAATCTATATGGTTATAAGAAAGTTGATTGAGTTTATGAACCTTTATTATAATACAAAAATTAGTTGTGTGTGTTGAAGGACTAAAATAGATAGGTTGTGCAGAAAATAAGCATAATGGTATTAATAAATTCCCTAAACATAAATTAGATTGCAAAGTTAGATTTATCTAAAACAATTATAAAATTTTAAAAAAATCATTTCAGTTTGAGTCCATATGTAAATTTTACGGCCTTCATACTTTGGTAGACTTAGCATAATGATGAAACCATCAATCTGTATTGAGAGAAAACCTTTCAAGCATCATTGGTAGTTTTCAAACCACCTAACTTTTTTACAACTACTAGTCTACACATAGTGGTGGTTTATCAATCACCATGGTGGTTTGGAAACTATTGGATTTCATATAGAAGTTACTTCAACCACATGAATTGTAAAAAACAAAATTAATGACCCAAAAAGATGAAAACCCAAATATTGAGCATTTATAAGAAACCAAGGAAGCTGAAGAGAAATTCCAAATGTTATAGAATGTAAGATAATATTTAAATTAGTAATTGAAATCCCTAGAGAGTCATATAATGGATTCAACTAAACTAAGTTTTCAAAAGAGATATTTTGAGGGTATTAGTCCTAAAATAATATAAAAAAGAGATAGTTAAAGTTTAGAATGGATTATAAGAGATAAATTATATTGTTCATGTAATGTAGTAATCCTATAAAATCATGTGTGAGTGTGAGTGAGAATGTGCATTAAATTATTTTTAATAGTTGGAAGAATTCAATGAAGAAAATGTGTTGAAATATGTCAAGTCCAATAGTTAATTTCAAGTGTGTCCATGATAGAGTGTTAAATCCAAGAACCACATAGTTAAAGGTTGTCCTTAATTGGATCCCATTTCTATGATTTCATCAATTGGTGTTAGATAAAGGAAGGTTTGAAGAAAACTCAAGGAAAAATACATGTTACCTTGAAATAAACAATGTAGGTTAATGAAAAATGTAAGCATAAGGAGTTGCAGGTTTACATGAAGGAAACAATAGAGGTGGTCGAAGTTTAATTTAATACACAAGGATATTATGGTTGAATACTAGTCATGTGAATTAGAGTAAACTATAAATAAGAATGAGGAAAGGACATCCATGGAGTTTTTTGAGAATGGTAATTTGGGAGTCCATAATGTGAGTGGAATACATTATAAGAATACAAGTAATGGAGAACACTTGGAAAAGTGTATATGAGGCATGATGAATAGGTTGAAGAAGTGTTTATGGGATCTATTTATTCCATTAGTGTGTTTTTGCAATGTGTACGCCCAAAAATGTAGGAGATGGAAAATAAGTGAAAAAAGTGTGGTATAGTCTAGCATGATTATATTTATGAGAATCAAAGTGAAGGAGTGGAACAAGGGGATAATATAGAGGTGGTAGTTGAAGATCTGGTTGGTAAGGATATACTAGGAGTAGAATATAATATTCAAATCATCATGGAGATAGGTCAGAGTTGGAAAATAAAAGTAAAAGAATGATATTAAGAGGATATAAAAGAGGTATTTATTTTATAGTAGCTAGAGGTGGAAAATATTAATCTTATGATAATATAATTGGTGAATGGAGAAGTATATACATAAAAAAAACCATCTTGATATATGTATAGAGAGTGGTATGGTGGATGGAAAAGTTAAGATCTTAGTGATATAGGTATGAATAAAGATAATTTGGACAAGGAGAGATGAATAATGTCCCTCTTTTGGCATAGAGGAAAGCAAGGGGATAGATATGGTGGACGTGATTCTACCAAAATGAATGAAAGATGAAATTGGCATTTCACATATGAGATATGTCCATGTAGTATTTGATAAGAGAGTCTTATGAGTCAAGCTATGCATTTTATGATATGGATAACGAGTGTATAATGATATTTTCACATGGCATGGTTTTGGTGAATTAATGAGAGTATAATCAACCTAAAAATATTGTAAATATTTTGAAGATGAAAGAAGACAAGGATGAGATGGAGCAATTGATTTTGTTATTATCCCAAGAATATGATGAGTAATATGAGGTTATAGGTGTAGATATGGGGATAAAGAATGAATTAAAATATGCCATACAATGTAACTAGATAGATTCACTTGAGTTCATAAGTTTTGAATAATTGAAATAATAAGAAGATTATTTTAAGATTTTTATAAAGGAAGAATACACAATAAAGATGATGGCAAAAAGAGAATAGATGGTAGCAATGAAAAAGGGGGAGATAGAAATAGAGAAGAGTGGAATCATAAAAGATAATATAATGGGTTGGATAATGATTGAAAAAAATCAAGAAAACTCTTTGTGGATGTGTATGGATGATGGTTATGGGTACAAGATAACAAGAGAAAATAAGATGCGAGAAGAAACATCTTGATAGGGGTGGTTAGATGAAGGTGTGTTTCATCCCATAAGAATTGGATAGAGAATGATATAAGAATTTGGTGGATTATGATACAATATTGTAAATTTAACCCCCAAAAATACTAAATAATAAGTAATATATGATAATAATATGACATATTTGAAGCAAACAAGAGGAACTTAGAAATGGAAGAAAAAGATTATAACTAGTTAAAGTATTTTTTATGTTGCAATGGGATGCCATGGATGTCAATATAAATGGTAAAAAGAGTGGTTTAACCACTTAATAAATACATGTAATAATGACATCACACTTGAAATGCCTTGGGTGTTTGATGTAGGAGCATCTAAAACATCCATACATTCTTGCATCAACAATAATAGTAGTTGTGTGTCTTCATGTGGTCTTGTTGGTGTGTTGTCACTTTTGCATGGTGAATATTATCCATGGGAATAACCCATAATATTAAAATTATATAAAATCAAAAAAATTACATAAGTATTATTTTTAATAATCGAAATGGTTCCAATCAAATTGTATGTGTTTCTCAACCATTGGTAAAATATGAGAACTAGTTATGTCTATTGAAAGATTAAAATATATAAATTATGAAGAGTATAAAAAATGATATAAATAAATTAAATAAACATAAATAATATTTAATATTTTTATTTCTATCAAAACATTATGCACTTAAAGAAAATCATTTTAGTTTGAGCCCATATGAAAATGTTATAGCCTCTAGAAGTTGGCAGACTTATCACAGTGATAAAACCATTGGTTTGTATTGAGCCAAGTTTTTCAAGTATAAATTATAGTTTAAAACTTACCTAATGGTTTAAAAAATATAATGTTATTTTTTAAACCACCATGGTGGTTTTAAAATAATAATATTGTATATAATGGTGGTTTTGACTGCATGAATTGAAGAATTAAAAGTAAAGACCTAGAACATATAAAATAAATTGCTCCTTATCTAAGCCATTCTTTAGTATTTTCCTAAGGCTCATTATCATCTTGATTAGGGAAGTTAAACATTTCCAACATCATGGTTGTACTATGTGTGGTATTGGAAGAGCTAAATGTGATATATGATTAAAATTATTTGGAACTATTTCATAACCTTCCATTTCCTTTTGAAATTTTTTAAAAGCATTGAAAATTAAATACATAATTTATTTATGTTGAGATATGCTATGAACTCTACACCAATTGGGAAAAGATAATTCACAAATTTTAATCTTAGGTAGCCTATTTGGTGATGGATTAGGATTTTTAGATAATTATTTGGATGGTTAAATTATTGGTAAGTGTATTTCAAAGCATTATTATCTCTATGTGTGTTACCTAATTGCTTATATAGATTTAGAAAATCATTTTTTAGTTTTTAAAATACACTTTTGTTTATATTTAGTTTTCATATTGATGAATCTTGAGATATATTTTTTATGTTGTTAATATCATAAATCAAATATTAATTATTATTCATAGTTGTGTTCTGATCATTAAAAAACCTTAATTGTTGATTTCAGGTAATTTGTCTCAATGGAAAAACATTGGTGATTAAAATAGAGGTGTGTCATGATATGCATTCAATATTTCATTTAACATTAGATTATTAGGGTTAATTATAGGAAAAATATATCATTATGGATTTGATTTTATATCAATTTTAATGGTCCCATAATATGTTTTAATATTTTTAGTTCACCTAAGAAACACAAAAATAATGGGATATAATACATTTTTATTCATTTCCAAAACTAATGTAGTATTTTTCCTATATGGTTCACAAATCCAAGTGTACATATTTTGGAATATAACATTAAATGATCTGATGTATCAATGGGGATATTTTATAATTCTATTAAATCATTTGTACAAAATGATGGGATATGTCACTCTTTTGAATTATGCTAAGAAAATGGCCTAAAATTTATCTCATTTATAAATAGATTTTTTTGGAATATTATATAACTAGTCAAGTGAAACATATTTTAATAAAAAAAATAAGCGACATAAATAGACATATTCATGTTCTACATTAAAGATCTCAAGGAATGATTTGAATGATGTAACATGTTCCTTTGCAATTTTATCTGTAATGGGAGTGAACTAGGGAATGTGTATTTCAAGATTACTTAGGAGCTCATGGATGTCTCCTATAATTTTAATTATAATTATATCCAAAAAAAATCCATTAGTGATTTTTTTTTAAAAATCATAACTATTTGATGAATTTGGCTGAGTGTGTGAAAGTTTTTATCTTTCCTTGTCATATATAGGATTCCTATATACTTATAATGGTTAAATCAAACTTAGGATAGATTTAGAGTTTTCTATAAATTAACTTTAAATGACCTCAAAATATATTTACATTACCTATATAAATATATTTTGTATGGTTAAATGTTATATACCCTCTTAGCACCACCTAAAGCCTATTGATATGGGTTGGGTATTTTCCATATAATAGGTTTAGCAAGAAAACTCCCTCTTATTTTAGAATTATATGGATGACCCAACTCATGATTTATGGGAGTTATATTTTATGTGTAACCATGTAGTGGAATAATGATTTAATATAAGTATTTTTTACTCCCAAAGATTGCACCTCTATAACCACTAGCTCTTCCCAATTGTTAAATGAACTATCGCAAGGTGGATATTCATAATGATGTTATTGTACATAGATTATTTTGATTAAAAAACAATAAAATAAGTAAAGGTAATAAAAAATAATGTTTTATAAAAAACATCAAACATATATTTAAAATTATTAATTGATGAAATCTTATATATGATGATGTTTTCCTATCTCTATTTGTGAATCAAATATAAACAAACACAATGCAGAGTTGAAATCAATTAACTTGAAAACATAATCATTATAGCATCAAAATATTATATTATGAATCATGATAAAATTTAAGAGAAAATTAATTCATAAATTAAATATACTAAAAATAATTATTAGATTATGAACATAATTGAAATATTCAACACTCAATTCAATCAATCAATAATTTCACATAAAAAATCCATTTACTAACCAGTTTAATTATATATTTTTGCATATTTAAAAACTAGGATAAGAAACACATTATATATTTTTTAGAATTTCCATGGAATCCATAGATTTTATTATAATAAATAATCATCTCTCGAGAGAAGAGTACAAAGTTTTTATATAATTGGAAGGGAACCACCTCATTTCAAAATAAAATACATGCAATAATTTAAATTAACTATTTCTACAAAATCTTGTAAAGAAGAGCATGATGATTTTGGAACAACATTAAGATTACAAAATTAGTTTTTATCTAATTAACTAGGTCTTTGGTGGTGCTTTAAAATTTATATCTTAATAATTTTGAAAGGCTATAATGCATACTTGATAGTCTACATATATTTTGGATGGGTTTATGATTAATTATCTGAACAATGACTCTAGCATATCTATGGACACTACATGGTTAGATAAGGGGTTCTTTAATGTGGAATTCATTGTACTAACATATTATATATTTTCATTATAATTAATAACTAAATTGATGACCTCTATGCTTCCTTCTATGTTTACTTTTTGACCTTTCCTTTCAAATGATCCATGAAATTGGATAATTTGATATAAAATTCTATAAAATAATCTAATCTACCCTCCATATAAAATAATGAGACAATGTCTAATTCTTGAAATAATTCATAAATTTTATACATGGCATTGAGGAAAATGCTCATTTCACCTGCCCATTCCTATAATGAAATTATCATATATGTAAAAAAAAATTCTTAGTACAATGTCATATAAGGTCATTAGATTCAAATGAGGGAATATGTTCATCTTTAGGACCTTATTCAAGTTTCCTATCTTGGCATCTAATTTCATAATATGATCTTGATAAATATTCACCTTTTGTTGTGAAGGATCACTTTTCCATTTAGATTGAAAATTTTCTAATAGAATCTCAAAAAGGGATTATAGTGCTTTTTATATTTCATCAATAATTATTTTAGGGAGTGCTTCCTTAGTTTGTGTCTCTAATATATACATTTTTTTAATTTCATACCTTGGAAGACTATTGGGCCCTCAATTTTTTATATATTCATCCTAATTAATTTTTGAATACATCGTCGTGGAAGGAATCATAGGCATGGAAGACCATGGTAAATAAAAGGCAATTCATGAAGAACAATGAAACATGAAAAATAGAAAAATCAAGAATGTAGGACTCAGACACTAGTGAAAGACTTGTACAAGGACATGAAATGTGCAGATGATTAGGTAATGGTTCACATGGACATTAGATAAGAATAGTCAAGAATGAATCTATCACTATTCTATGAGAATAAAAGCACATGAAAATGAATATATCACATAGAGAGAGCATATATGGGTAGCTAGGCCCAAGTTTAGGATTTCAATGTAATAGCTTCCCATGACTCATTGTTGTTAATGGGAATTGGTGAGTCATCTTTTTTTAATTAAGTATATCTTTAAATGGTCAATGTAGAACCATGTATAAATACCCCCTAATTTTACTTAGTGTTGGTTGATAATTGTAATTTTGAGCCATAATAATCTTGGATATTCCATATATATATATAATAAGAGGAAACATTTGTGTTGATGAAATACTTATGTCATCTGATTATGCATATAATGGAATTATTAATATTTTATTCTCAGTTTGTACCCAATTTATTTTTCTATTATTATTTAAGTAGGGAATGAATAGTTAAGATTTATACATGGAACAAAGTATTAATTTAGAACTAAGTGCCTATTCGATAAAATTAGCTTAAGTAACTAAATGAATACATTGCTAGGTAATGCAACCAATAGAAATTGGTCTTAAGATGCATGCTTTGGGTGAGTGTGTGAGAAACCTTATTACTGGTGTGATAGGTCCATATAAATCTTGTTATATTATGTATGCAACTAGGAAAATACATGCTATACTAAAGGAAAATATCCAAATAGAAAAAATATTCACAAGCTCTCTTATTATAGTTACTATAAAATCAGGGTCGTAGAAAAACTTAGCCCTCTCCCTTGGCATATATTTTCTCTTACCCTTGAAAGTGAATAGTTATTATTATGTTTCATGGAGTTTCAAATTATCCCATAGGTAATTTTCATTTGGGTAACTCTCTTTATTTTATTCTTATCTTTTCAAATTATATCTTTATTTCAAGTTCGTTAACTATGATCATCTCCTTCCTATTTGCCTTGGCCAATTGAATGCTTTCTATCCAATTCTCATTTGTTTTAGACATGGATGTGGAAATGGATGAGGGTCATGTGAAAAATTTATATTTTCATGGGTAAAGTGAGTTAGGCCTAAGAATGGTGACTGTAGGGTCAAGCATGATTAAAAAAATGGATATGGAGGAAATAATGATTTGTTTCATTTTGATGGTACTAGAAGATGGAGATGGAGGAGTAGATGTTACAACTATAGGATTAAAAGTAAGTAATGGGGAAGGATAGGTTATTTTTTTATTATATTTATGGAATAACAAGTATAAAAGGAATGAAACTATGCATTACCAAATAAAAACTGGCCATCTTTCCTTATACTTTAGGCACTTTTAGATTAGAAATGGAATGATAAATACTACTTGGTATCACAGTCATGATAGTGACTTTGGAGGTAGGGATAATTCTTAGTGGGTTCACTATGGGAATTGTGGATTATGAAGATTATATTGGGGGGAATTGTATATTAAATTAAAAAAAGTGGTGTATAATGACATATATATTATTTCCACAGTACTTGTGAGAGGTGAAAATCATGGCTAGCTAATGGATTGGGCTTGTTTAACCATAGGAAATGAAGTTATTGGAGGACATTGGGTAAAGATCCTTGGTACCATTTGTCTCGTATATACATTAATTATTATAATAAACATATTATGGGTTAAATGAGTAATCATTTCCACTTCTATCTTTTGTGAAGGAGTGTGTAATATGGAATCCTTAAATGGTGGAATTAAAGGAGAAGCAAAAGGGATGATCACTATATATTATATATAATGGGAAATAGTAAGATAACCATCATAAATTAAAATTTTAGGATGAGGAATTTGAGTAGGATTAGAAATAAGAGATTGTTTTACCTCACTCTTTAGGATATATTTATTGGAGAGTGTCTATGAATGATATTACTTCTAGTATATTTTTTTAGGTGGTCCTCTATACTTAGATAATCATCTTGAAATTTTAAGGAATTAGGCCTTTATTATACTTATTTTGATTATTTAATCTTGGGATGTGTGAATACAATACAACCAATCTAAATTTCTCTTCTCATATCTTCCACATCATTCGCATTGGCAAAGACCCAACTATGAGGATGAGGGTTATAAAAAATTGAAAAATTTCCCATCAAGGCCTTGATATGAGACTTCACACTTCCTTTTGAATCCCATTGATTTTAGTCATTTTCATTCAAATTGAATGATAACCTATGAGTTACTTCTACATGAATTGATGGCCATAGTTTGAAAATCTACCTAAAATTTTATAAGGAAATGGATCCCGTGGATCTTATTTTTTTCCTTGTAAGATAAAATAAATCCATGAATAATTTGATAGGAAATTTATTATTCTATCAATTTTTATAGAACAAAAATTGGAAACCTCAAAGTATATATTAAGACTCCTTATATCTTGATGATCATGAAATATGGATAAAACCAATATGCCCCCATTATTAATATATATTTTCAAATTTATTTAGGTAACCTAGGCATAGGTACATCTATTATATATTAGTATACTGGGGAATAAAAAGTATCGTAGACTTATAAGATAAACTACCTAAATACATGTGCATATATTTTTGAGAAATTAAAATGGATGAATGTTCACATAGTAGGTATCCATCATGATTTTTTTTCAAATACCACAATAACACAAGTAATATTAACTCAATGTAAATCACATGAGAATTAATACCATTTATTACCACCAATAACTATTGTATAAGATTGGGAGGCGTGGCTGCGGGAAACAATGGCTGGGAAAATGGACCCAGGGGAAATCTCCTTCGCTCAGAACCTTTCAAACATCCTATGCCTCAATTATATAAAAATACGAATGGATATTATTGAGGTGGCTATCAAAGCTGTAGAATGTAATCGAGGTGCAGAACATGGATCCTGAAAGTGGGGTGTGGAACTGGCTGAACAATGTAGTTTTGGTGTTCGACAAGGGGCATCTACTGGTGTAAGGACACCAGGGCTACGAGCAGTGCAATTTTAGGGTTTGAGGGCATGGTGGAGCATGGAATTTTTCTCATCATGGCTACAACCATCATTATTGTTGGATATAATGATGTCTCCACCAAATCAAAGGGACAGAGTAACTAAAGGTATTTTGTAGAATTTTAATGTCTCAATAAATGCTTGTGTGTCATTATTGCAATGGCAACCTACATTGTTGGCTAGGGTAAAATGCTAAAGATATATATTTTTTTGCATTCTTTACCCTATGCTGTAAGTTCTTTGAGGTTTTAGGTCCTTATAAAACTTGGGTACTTTTATTGGTCTATGTTTGTGGTTTTAGGTCCCTGTAAAACCTGATTTTGATGCTGCTCTATAGTAGGTTTCAGGACTGCTTTTCCTGGTGGTTGTTAATGCCTTATCTTTCTTGATTTTGTTAAAGGGTTTCGGGGTCCCTTCAAAACCTACTTTTACCATAATCTAAAACTATTGTATAAGATTGAATGAAATTATCTCCCCTAGGGTGAGCAACTATTTGTCATTAATTATCATAAAATGAATATTGATTAACTATCGTAAACTAATATTGATTATGAGGTACTTAGATCTTGTTGATGTGGGAGATATGAGTTGTTCTATAGAATCATTTGATCAAAGACATGTTAATATTGATTATTGGACTAAATAAATATATGGTAAGGAAGGTTGTCCACATCTTATTAGTTAAACCACCTATTTGGATTCTCAAACCAATCCTTCAACACTTCTATAAAAAAATTATTGATCCATTCAAAAACTACTAACTATTTTTACAAAGATTTAAATTTTGTAATTTTTTAGTACCCCATAATGGCTAAGCCAAACATGAATTTATTTTTAATTTTATACTTAAAGGATAAGACCATATCATATAAGTACCATGTTTTGACCAAAAAAATATTATAAAATAAGTCTGCATAGGAAAATGCCTTTAGCTTAACTACAATTTGATGTAACCCTAAATTTTGATTTTCCAACATGTCATATATATAATTGACATCTTATAAATTATGGTTTCATTCCTCTAGTACTATGCATGTTCTATTAGTTTCATCAAAAAGGTTAATGCAATGCTTAAACATCATGCCTAAGGCATCGTGGATGAATAAGGTGTTTATGAGCATTTATGAAGTGTCGAATGAGAAAAATTATGATTCCATTAATATGTTTTAGTATATCTCTATTATTTTTCACTATCAATTTACATGTCAAACTCTTAGCTTTAAAATTTGATTTAAATCTTGGAATTTTTGGTGCTCTTTTAAGGGATTTTGATCTGAAATGATTTATTTGAATGTGCATGGTAAATTAATGAATGATGTTTTATATTCACATTGACCTTAAATATTAATATGGTGGTTTGAATTAATTGGTCCATACATATTAAATTCTAAAGGTGGCATTTCACATTTGTTTAGATGTTTTTGCCAATTTTATTTTTTATTTTGGCCTTTATTTCATGGAATTACAAAAGAATGATACCAAAACCTACATGTGTATTGATATAAATACTTATATAGGTTTCATATCATTCATATCTTTCTAAATGAAATACATCAATTTAAATTTGAATTTAATCAATGTGTTAGTGCCTTTGTATTAGCCATGTGTCTTTTCCTAACTAACTTAGAGTCTCATGATCCATGTATTTATGAATGACACTCAACCCTATATTATCACAAGTTCATTGAAATGAGACACATTTCAATATTTGATTGGTTCAAACCATCATAGTCTTGTTTTAACCTTTTTTTTACTATTTAAAAGAGAATAGCCTAATCAACTAAGGATAAGACTATTCCAAAAGTAATTTGATTAAATAATTGAGATTCATAATATTTTGATGCAATGCTCAATTATGAAAATATAATAAATATATAAAGTGAAATGACAAATATTAATTTTAATGATTAAACATGAATAAGGAATTTTTTAACTTATTTAATTATGCACAATAAAATTTGGTAAGTGCAAGTGCATAAACAGTCAGGATGATGTTCAACTATGATTTGTCAAATTCTAGAAATTATATCTCTATCAACCTAGACACTACCATTGGGAATTATAAACTTCCATTGACACTTATGCATAATATAAAATAAACCTAATTTTATATAAATTTACACATTCCTATTAGGGTTCACTATCCCCTACATATTTTATATTTAAATCATGCACACATGTTTTGGATATCAATATGTAGATCAAAACTCTAGGTCCTCCATTTAGGGTATGCCACATTTAAAAATAGTGGTTAGTGGGATCCAGTAAATTAAATATTACCTAAATACCCATCAGTTAGTGATAAATGCCTACATAGCTAATACTTTGAAGAGGGCCTCAAACGAATGTAGTTTTCCCCTTTATATGGGATTTTGTATGACCAATTGTGAAATATGATATATGTGAATTAATGTAGTGATATATATAGTAAATTTATAGATAATACTCATGGTATTATATTTTAATGATACATACATGTAATAATACTTCTTCTATTATTAATTTGGAAATAGGGAAGAATAAGGTAGTTTTACAAGCTTAACATGTGCTTTTGTTTGGTATAAGATAGATGTGTGCATAATCTATAATTGATAAAAATGAATGATATTTGACTTGTATTTATACATAACACCTTGAAATTATATCATATGAGGGTTAATCAATATTATAGGCCAAACCTTACATGTGGAAAGATTTTTAAATTTAACTAGTTTTAAGGTTTGAGCACTAGTGTTAGACTTGGGATACTAATGTTGACACTAGTGTCTTATTCTAGACAATAGTTTCAAGGAGAATAAGAAGTTACTAAATATATGTAACTACTAGAGTAGGATATTAATCAAGTTTTAACTAGATTTTGGGATATACATAATATGGGTAATTACAATAATAGAGTCAAACTATAGGATAAAATTTTAGGCACAATGAGATGGCGAGCATGAGCCTCTTTGTAGTGTAAAGGTACTAAAATGAAGTGTTGAGTAATGATTTATATTTTTCTATGGTAAAAGACTAGTTTGTCATATAAAATCCATATTTATCATCTACAATTTTGGACCCTTTAATATAATAATGTATAAGGATGAAATTACTAGTTTAAAGGAGAATAAATACATAC
>JARHVA010000541.1:822500-1130000 GCA_037957365.1 Torreya grandis | reverse complement strand
AATAAAAAAATTTACTAGATCAAAAGTGACATTCACACAACCATCAGTTGACAACTATAAGGATGTATTTGATGCCCATGAGACCATCAAATTTAATATAATGAATTATTATGTTCAAAGTTAAAATGCACTCCAAAATCTTGTTGGGAGGCTAAAAAATGGCTTTATAATCTAATGAAAGTGCTAAAAAAAATACTCAAACACTAGAAATCCTTAATTTACAAAATATGGAAATGGTCCTATGGTCTAAGTATATGCAAAATAAACCTAATATAAGTCTATAATTTAAGGTCCCCATGAAATTTTATTAAAATTCCATGAACCTTAAACTATAGTCTTATACTCGGTCTTATTTTTTAAAAAAGAGTTCTTGCAGCATAACATTTAGACCAAATGCTTCTAGCTAAAGGTTTTAATGTGTTTTTTCAATACAATAAAATCCTATTTGTTATTAGACCATTATGTCATGGTTGATCCTTTTTATCATATTTTATAAAGCCTTGGCATAAATATTTTATACCAATGCATACATTGTGTTTATTAAATATGATGTAAACATTGACCTAGAATATTTAGGCCATGGCCCCCTTGCATATAAATTAGAAAACCTAGGCATAAACACCTTAGCCTAAAGTTTATTTTGTGCTTAACAAGCAAAACAAACCTTAGCCTAAGGGACTTATGCCTAAGTTTTAGTCTTAATAATATGCTAACTTAATGTTTGGGCATCTCTATAGATCAAGAATTCATGCTTCATCACTGGATTTTAATCCAATGATGTGAAGGCTCTCGTAGACTTTTCAATGAGGCCCTGAGAACCTAAGAGTTCAATGTATGGTGAAGGCCCATTTGGGATAGATCTGACAAGATGATCCAAAATTTCATCCTTCATCACTAAAAGATGATCCAATGGTGAAAAGGTGCTCATGAATTTTTAAATGTATGCAAGTTCATCATGTGGCCAATACTCATTTGGTAAAGGACTGACATAATATTTGGAGTATGGGAAAGGCACGTAAGGATGCCAAGTATCATAACTAAAATGTTTGTAGTAGAAATATCTAGTCACAGGAAAGGGCCTACATTACAATCAATGGATCATGCTAAATATAAATTTTTGATCCAATTAAGTGAAATAAAAGAGGGAATTTTTAAATGTCAATGGCTAGTGCTCAAATGGCATTTATAAAAAAGACCATGAAAGGCCTAGATTGATGCCACATAAGGACCATGCAAGTAGAAATGGAAAAAAGAAAATATCTTGTGGGATCAAAAATGGAATAGTATAAATCCAAAGGTCCAAATCAAATCCAAGGCATGTATAAGCCAAAGCCTAGATATATTCTACCATTAAAGCTCCAAAACCCTAAACCCTACATAAAATCAACCTAAACAAATTCAATTGATTATAATTTGATTAAAAGAGATAATTATTATGTTTTTGAGTGAAAAAGACATTCTATAGAGACCATTTGCTACCAGTGTAAATAATTTTTAGGAATAAATACAATGGTAGCTCATAAAAAACAATCAAAGGAAGAGACTAAGCTCTACTTGTCAACAAACATTGAAGGTTGGGTATTTAAAGACATCGAATTAGACCTTGTAGCCGTAAATATCATAGACATTAGGAATTAGTTTGATCTCTTCTTCATGGTCTAGGAGTTACCACTCATTTTCAAGGAGGAACAAAGAATCACCACCACAAGAAAGAGGCACTATGAGCTGAATGTAGTCTAGATGGATGGCCTTCACCATGCCATGACAAAACCTAAGGTACTATACTATATAAACATATTTGATCCCATATTCATTGAATATATAATTAAAAATTAATAGATTATCAAGGAGGGAAAATCCAAGGAAATATAATATATTTCTCCTATAGCATTGAGAAGTATTATAAGCTCCCTCTTCCCCATATGGATTTATCCAAGATCAAAGAGTGCACGAGTAACCATGACCTATACTCTAACCTTAAGCATTAGCTACATCGAGGCCCTCATATCTTCAAGGAATTTAAGGGAAAGATATTGATAGTCCAATTCAAGGAGGAAATCAGGTTTATAATGACCCTATTGAGCCAATCCTTTGGAGCCAACTCAACCACCTATGTGAGTAAAATCTAGGTCCCCTTTGTCCATTTCATGGTGAAGGAAAAGATCACCCCTCCAATTGGAGATTTAATTTGTATCTTCCTCACCAATAAATTCACTACAATTAAAAATAAGACCTATAATTGATTTTACATGATTTCATACCTTCTAGATGCCCTTCTTGCCTCAATCAACTTCCCTAGTATTAAGAATTGGTCTCTAGATAGCAAAACTATGATTTCACACCACTATTATAAATTACATATATTCAAGAACAAGAATCACATGTATTTTATTTGTGATTGCATTTATTTAGCCATAGTTGAGACTATCACTAATGTTTCCATGCCTAGGGTCCACCCCCTAATCAAGAAACATATTGAATTGATGGGTGACATCTAGTATTACCCTAACTACACAATCATTAAGATTGAGGGGATCATGTCCCAACCTTGCCGACTACTAATACATGTTCCCAGTAAGCTAGCTAAAAAATAAATTGATTCCTAATTCCTACATGGAATTTATGGAATTTGTAAAGAAAAGAAGAAATGTCTTTTTCACCCCTTCAAACTAATCATTGGAAGGACCATACTATAAGACTGGAAATTAGTTGAGACCATGGGTAGACACTGCGATTCTTTCGGTTTTCAACTTGATAAACTTAAAATGTGGGATCTTATGGGTATAGTGTCCATCCAATTGAAGGAAAAGAAGCTCCCAAATCTTGAATATTTACATCAACTTGGTGTTCATGACACCATATTTATTGAAGCCAAGAATTATGAAGAAGTGTTGGCCAAGATTCAAGGCCACAACATTAATCTTAAACACAGGTTAGCCAAAGATGGCAAGCCATCAAGAGAAGCATGGAAAATGCATCCTTTATAATATCACTTACTACTTGGACCATTTGGGATAGCCCAAGAGTAGCCCTAGGTAGAACAACCACAACCACAACCTCAAGGGAAAATTGTGTAAAAGAAAGATGAACAAGGCAAGGGCAAGTAAAAATTGGGAGAATTAAATTTAGAAGGGAGACTTGGGGACTCCCCCCACCTTCAACACTTCTCAAAATACCACATTATCTAGTAGAATATTTGGATATGATAGCCTTGGAACTAGAAGGAACACTTGAGGGTGCCCTCAAGGAAATTTTAGAGGCCTGTGACTTAGATAGGGAGGTGGAGCCAAAGGAAGGTAAAAGAAAAGAACTTGTCCCTATGCCATCCCATGAAAAGAGGAAGGAAAAGATAACATTGGTCCTTATTAGACCAAGAAAAACCAAGATTAAATTTCACTCACCCCACTAGTGAAATCAATCTCTTCAATGATGAATTACCAATTCATGGACTAGTCATTCTTGATTGGTTCATTTAAGGAAAGTTACAAAAGATTCTTTCTCTTTCTCATTTATGAGTGATGATAAGAGTTGTTGATTTTGAGATACAAGATGACATTAAGACATGGATAAGGTCTATGGTGAAATATAAATAATAAAGAATAATTTTGGTCACCTTAAGACCAAAGAGTAAAAGGATGGATTCCTTAGGAGAATCTAGTCACTACCATCTAATTTAACTTTAAAAAATTTGTATTGGAAAGGGTTAAAAAAAGAATATTTTTGGTTAGAACATAATAATTTACCTTTAAAAAGGTGAATATTTTTATGGGATTATCCCTTGTGGGAGGCTAGTAGGTTGGTGAGCTAGCCATTCATGAAGAGGATGTGAAAAGATTTATTGAGGCCCAATTAGCACAGGGCAAAGTTAAAGTCTAGGGGATGAAGAATATGATCTTAAATTTAGAAAGAGAAAAGGAAAACTTGTATACATATGAAATTCTATCAGTTCTTAAGGCAATGACCAAAATGATTGATGAGTCATTCTATGACATGTTTGAGGCACTCAAAACAATGAAACTATGGCAGAATGCATTAGAGGGGAAATGTACGTTAGAAAAGAGCTTGGTCACTCAATGATAAGCCTCAAAGGACAAAATATCCCAAATTATTAATGTTTTAGAAAGGAAACAAATCCTAGGCTTTAAAACCATCAGTTTGGGACACTTGAGCACAATTTTGGGAACTATGGTTGACAAGGTTGAAAATTTGAGTGCTTAGCACAATGATGTGGAAATAATCCTAAGAGATGATAAGGGGCTAATTACAAGAATTGAGAAACTCCTTGGGACTATTCTCACAAATCCTACATAACCCATTATCCTTGGAATCGTAAGTGATGAATAATTTAAACATAGGGCTAATTTGGTAACCCAATAACTAAAAGAAAAAATCCAAGACAAATCTAGGGATGATAATAGTATAATCCTAGACATGAAATTCAATGTAGGAGAAAGGATAAATAAAGCTAAGATTATTAAAGAAACCATGGCAAGAATGATAGGGAACTTGATGACTTGGCAGATTAAGAGGAGTGTATCATGAAGCCTGTTATGGACCTAGAGCTAGTTGATGCGCAGCATGCCAAAGCCATGAGCATCCTACAGTAATGAAAATTAGAGGCCCCAAGAAAATTAAGTAATATTATATTTTGTAAAATTTTGTAACTTTTGAAATAGAATATTCTATTGTAAAGGCATATTCTATTTTGTTAGCATATTTTCCTCTAGGTTAGTATGGTTGTG
Source organism: Torreya grandis (assembly GCA_037957365.1). NCBI lineage: Eukaryota > Viridiplantae > Streptophyta > Pinopsida > Cupressales > Taxaceae > Torreya > Torreya grandis. The sequence goes on along the minus strand of JARHVA010000541.1, from coordinate 1,125,258 downwards.
AAAAATATGTGTATTTTAGAACGTGTAAGGGTAGTTTTCCTTATCTTTGTACACCTGTATTTTGTAACTAACCAATATACTACTTGATATTTCTATAAAGACATGTATTTCCATTTTTAAGGGGGGAATTTTTTTAGCAAACTTTGTACACTTGAAGTAATTAATATAATCAAGGATTTTTTCAAGAATTGTCCATATTTGATATGTCAATTTCTAATATAGCTTCTTTCTCAATTTTTAGTAGATGTATTAAATTTGAATGGTGTCTTTGAATTTTGAGTTAAATTTTCTAATCATAGGGTTTCTAATTTATGCATGTGCTAGATTAGTTGAATGGTCTTAGTTTTTGCTTCATTTCATTTTTCTCTATATTTAGATATGCAAATGTTATATGATTATAGTGGTAAATCTTTAAAGTAGACTTGGTTATTACTTGTGAATCTTTACATTATCCTTTGAATTCTACTTGATATATAGTGGAATTTGAGCTTAGATATGTTGTGTTATATATTGGTTGAATTCACACTAAGTTGTAATTGATGCTTTGTCATAATGTTTGAGACTAAAATTGCTAATATCTCATTTCTTTTATACCTTACCCTTCTCTTTACTATTTTTTTACACTATATCACTTTAGTTTAAGCTTCATTATAAATATAAATTTAGATTATCCTATAACTTAAATATGTAATATAATTCACTAATTATTAACATAGACTCTCTATAATTCATAAATAATGGACCAAGGTGGCTCCCAACCACCAAATCATATAAATATTATGGAATAGTTTATCTTGTTTGATGGCTATTTCACCATAGACAACTAGATTTTCAAAACCTATAACTCATGCTCTAAATTTTCTAAATTCTAAAATTATAATTGTTATTTAAACACTAAGATCACCTATGGTTCATTTAGAAGTATCAACAAGAGAAGCTCCTATTGGTGCTAGAAGGAGGGCCATGAATTGCTTGAATCTTTGTTGATCTTAGTCATTTTTATCTAAAGACCAGTATATCTTCATGTTTTTGAGTGAACTCTTTACTTAGAAGTATAAGATCATTGATATTTTCTATTTATAAGGCATCTTTTTGCTTCCTTTGAATTTTTATGAGCATTCATACTTTTTTTTGGTAAATTTAGCTTTAAGTTTTGATAATCCATAGAATATGAGGTTAGGATGGATTATTTTGATCAAAGGTAGGAATATATTTCATATATATAATTTCCTTTAGGCTTAGAATTATAAAGATAGACCATATTTACATAATTGAATGCATTTTTGAGCTAATTCAATCAAATATCAACATCCTTTACAATTTTTCATACCACCTTTGAAAAATAAGCTCAATGTGTAGGTAACTCTTGTTCATTAGAAAATTTAACTTGATACTTCATATTTTAGGCAAGATCTTCAAAGTTTAAGCTAGAATTGCCCTATATTAGAACAAGATCACACTTAGAGACTAGGGAGCCTTTGTTTAAGCTTGAGGTCCATAGACAAGCCAGACATGACAAAGGTAGATGTAAGAGATCTAGATCTTTGCCAAATTCATCTCTTCAAGGTACTTGTACCTTCAATATTCATCCAAATATGGCTTGGTTGAGAGAATCCTCAATCAATGTACCAGGTGTGGTTCATGACCTCCCATGCAACCTTGACAATTACTTACCTACATTTAGTCCAATAGGTATAGTAACCACTAAGGAACATATAAAATATTTTAAACCAACCTTAAGACTACTAAATGTTGTGCATGAGGATGTATCTTGTAGGTTATTCCCCTTCACTTTTAAGGATGCTACTTATGAATGGTTCTTGAACTTGCCTAATAATTACATCACTAGTTGGGATGATTTCAACAATGTGTTAATAGATCAATTTAGTAAGATTATTCGTCCTTGTGTTATCTACCATCAATTTACCACCATTAAAAAATATGCAAGTGATATTATTATGTCCTTCAATGCTAGATTTCAATTTTTTTTAGAAATACCATATATATTTATAAGCTTGATGATGTTTTAGCTCTAAATATTTATAAATATGTAGTAGATCCCATGACCTTTGTATTTTTGAAGAGATCTATGCCATCCATAACTTCATTAGCTATAATCTATATTGAGGTAGTAACCATCAATGATAAGATGTAACACCAAGGGAAAATTATATATTATGTGCCAAATATAAACCCATAAATTCCTATGATGAACTTATTCCCAAAAAATAACCAAAATCTCCTATCCTTAAATCAACTCCCAAACCTAACTCAGTTGTCATTGAGTCATGTAACTCCCAATCAAAATTTAGTATTCCTAAATCATCATACTAATAGATTCAATCCAAATGATCAAAGGACTCTAGTACCATTTGATAACAATAACCAGGTACATAATTTTGAAACTCCTAAAAATGAGAATGAATCTATCTTAAAAATGGTCCAAAAGTTAAGCACTGATTTTCTTCAGTTGTAAAAACAAGTTGGAAATACTATTGAAATTTTAGGTAAAAAATTTTCATTTTAAATGTATAATAGACAAAATAATATATTTAAGAATTATAATTTTCATAAAAATAGGAATAGTGACCCACCTTTTGAAAATAAGACCATGGACATTAACCTCACTGATATTGCATTACCTGAATATTGTAGGATACATTGCATAGCCAAACATAGGGAAATTGATTGTATATAATTTTACAAAGCCTTTAAGTATTTAAAAGAGGATTTGGATACATTTTAAGTGGTACCTAAGAAGGATAATGGTGTAACTACTTATGGATCTATGTCATTTGATCAAGCCTTCATGGTGGACACCTTTGATTTTCCCTTTCAAGAAGAAAATGAACCTAATGAGGTCCTTGAGGAGATCTAAGCCTTTAAATAGTTATTAAAGAAGACCTATTCCTTGAGGAATAGGGAATAAGACATCCTTTGACCACCTCAACACCTCCAAATAATTTTGTAACTCCTGTAGACACTTCTTTAAGCAACAATCTTGAGCCACCTAAAGGGAGTAATTTTAAACCTTGCATTAAAAGTCCTAGTTTTTTCTAAAACTAGATATAACATATTTAAGGAGATGAATAAGATAAAGGATAATATTAAATTTCATGAACTTAAATATATTACAAATCAAAGGGACATTCTATTAGAATCTTTGTCAAAAAATTCCAACAATCCACCTTAGACTAATCATGCCAATGTAACTATGCATAAGGCCAACGTTGAATCTCCTCCTTTCTTGCTCAGTGTTATGATGTTTGGTAAACACTTACATAGTTGATTATTAGATTTATGATAATATAAAAATATCATGCCTATCGATATATGCAAATAACTTGGCCTAACTTTCATTAAGTCTAATAAGGTTGTTACCCAATTAGACAAATCTACAGTTGGGGTAATTGGGGAGATTTTAAATTTTCACATGCAACTAGCTTATGAGCCTAGGATGCATCAATTTATTGATATTCAAGACATTGATATACTTTTTTTTTATGGAATATTATTGAGCATGGAATGGACCAAGGCTTTGAATGTTTACATGTCCATATATTTCTCACATTTGTGGTTACCTTAGAAAGAATTTCCCAATCAAATCATGGTTGAGAGAGAACCAAGGATGAAACATATGATAATTGAGTACAATGTTGTGAAAAAAAGGGTCAACATAATAGATTCAAACATAGGGGTTTTCACCATAGATACTGATAAGGTATGTGATCCCAAGGGTGCTCATATCATTCTTAGACTATTGAAGCTATATTTTGATGGTGCTAGGCATAATGTTGGATCAGGTGTTGGTATTGTTTTAACTAACCCTTCTAATATAAATTACCATGCTTCTTATAGGATCTAATTCCCTTGTACTAAAAATATTTCTAAGTATGAATCCCTTATCCCAAGTTTACAATTTTAAATAAATAATAAGGTCAAAGAACTACTAGTTTATGGGGATCCAAAATTAGTGGTCAACCAAGTAAGAAACAAATACCAATGTAAGCTCTCATACTTGCAAAAGTATAATTTTAGGGTTTAGGATTTGATTGAATCCTTTGATGCCTTTGGCATCATTTCCATCTCAAGAGGAGAAAACTAAGTTGTTGATGAGTTGGCATTTACTACAACCAACCTCATGCCCAACCAATATTCCCCTAATTTCAACATTGAGCTGATCCAATGTCCTTTAGTGCTTGATAATGTTAACCATTTCCAAGTTTTCAATGATGATTAATAGATATTAGATTTTATGACTAATTATAAAGAATTTTATGCTCATATCATTGATGAGATTGATAAAAGTACATCTAAAGAGGACAAATTTTGTGGTAAAGTTATTTAATTGAATGATAATAAGATCCCCAAAGGGATGATTAATTTGGAGAGATTGTTTGATTATGAAAAACTAGTTGAGGTTTCCAAATTTACCAAGGTGAGTGGGAAATATTATAATGTTGTTAATCTTGGACTCCAAAATCAACTCCATTTGGTAAATGTTGGAAAATCCTACACAAAGATTGAGAACAAGAAAGCTGAAGAGATCCTTACCCAATATAGGGATGTCATAGCTTGGTCCTATGATGACTTAAAGATATTTGATCAAAGGGTCATTATCCATACTATACCCCTTAAGGAGAGTTCCAAACCATTCAAGTAGAAATAGAGGCATGTAAACCCTATCCTAGAACCCATGATCTTCAAAGAGGTAAAATGTTATTAGATGTTAGGATAGTCATCCCCATTAGGCATTCAACTTGGGCGGCTAATTTAGTGCTAGTTAAAAATAATAATGGTGAGATTAGACTTTGTATGGACTTCAAAAATTTTAAAAAATCATCAAAAAGGGAAAACTATCCCCTCCATTCCCTAGACCAAGTGATTCAAGTTGCTTCAAGTCCAGCTATGATGTCTTTTCTTGATGGATTTTCAAGTTACAACCAAGTATTGATTGATAGAGAGGACAATATGAAGATGACTTTCACCATAAAGTGGGGAACCTTTGCTTATAAGAGGATGCACTTTAGGATAATTAAGTTTGGAGATAACTTCCAAAGATATATGTACCATGAATTCCAAGGCTTGATAGGTAAATGCATCATTATTTATATGGATGCCCTAATAGGTTTTTCTAAAAAATAGGGAAGACCACTTCATGCATTTGCAACAAGTTTTTGAAAGTTGCAAAAGGTATGACATTTACTTAAACCCTAATAAGAGTACCTTTTATGTGAATAAAGGTAAATTATTGGGCCATGTTATAACCAAATATGGGATTTATATAGATCCAAAAAGAGTGGAGGCCATATCTAGAATAAATCCTCAAAATAATAAGAGATAAAGTTATTCTTTGGTAAGATACATTTTGTACGAAGGTTTATTTCTAGATTTATAGGGATTGTCAAGCCACTAAATGACATGATAAATAAGGATTCCAAGGTCACATGGAATGAATAGTCCATAAAATCATTTATTGATATCAAGGAAGCCATTAGCCAAGCTCCAATCCTTATAAATCTTGAATTCTCAAGGGACTTCTACCTCTATTCCTTTGCATCTGACCATACTATGGTTATAGTATTGACTCAAAAAATTGGAGGGTGTGACCACCCAATTACTTTTATGAAAACTAATTTAAAGAATGTTGAGTTGAATTATTCATTGATTGATAAGAAGGAATTTGCATTAGTTAAGGTAGTTAAAAAATTTAGTCATTACATCCTTAGAAATAAGGTGCATGTTATCTTACCTAACCCCACCACCAAATTATGTTAAGTTAGAATGAATTAGGAGAACATAGAGATAAGTGGATGTCAATTTTGTAGGAATATGACTTGGAGATGAAAATGAAAAAATTGGTAAGGTGCCAAGGTTTGATTCAAATGATTTATAATACTAACCTTAGGCTAAGTATTATGCAAGTGGATCAATATAACTTTCAAGATGGTGAGTGGTATGATTCAATCATACATTTGATAATAAATGGTACATATCTTGTAGGATCATCTAGGGAGAAAAAGAGGGCCCTAAGATTGAAAATTTTCCACTACTTAATCAAGAATGGGGTCTTGTATAAGAGAGATTTTGAAGGGGTTTATTTAAGATGTATCTCACAAGAATAAACCACCCAAATCATGAGCACCTTTCATAAAAATATGGGTAGTGGACATCCATCTGAGAGGACCACAACCCATAAAATTCTTAGAGCTAGCTATTACTGGCTAACTATTTTTAATGGTTTTCAAAAACATGTGAGGTAATTCCACTCATGTTATGTTTTTAGAACCAAGGATCCAAATGTAGTAATGCCACTACAACCAGTCATGATTGACAAACCCTTGCAAAATGGGGGTTAGAATTTGTTGGGGTAATAAACCCTAATACATATGAAGGTCACAAGTATGTCCTTACCACCACAAATTATTGTACAAGGTGGACTGAAGTTGCATCCACTAAACAATGCAAGATTCAAGAGGTGATCAACTCCTTGGAGGAAAACATCTGTACTATTTTTATAACTCTAGTCTCTTTAGTGTGTGAAAATGGGTCTAAATTCATATCTATATAGATGAATAAATGGTTTTATGATAATTTAATCAATATCAAGTTTGAATCCAACCATTATCCCCAAGGGAATAGAGTCTATGAATCTAAAAATAAGAATTTAATGAAGGCAATCAAGAAGTGTACTATAGATAAACCCATGACTTGGCATAAGCTCATTAAATTTACACAATGGGCTGATATGATAAGAATTAATTAAGCCTTATGAGCATCACCATTTCTATTTGTGTATGGATACATACCTATTTTTCCTATCACTCTCAATTTGCCCACATACATATTTATGCAAGAATACATTGAAGAGAGCCAAGAACTTGCCAATTCAAGATTGTTGGACATAATTCAAATGGAAGATACAAGGGAGAAATCCTTTATTGATTTTAATAGGAATCAAACCATAGTTAAGAGATGGTTTAATAAAAATTTCAAGATCAAGGTGTTCATATAAGGAGACCTAGCTATTTTTTGTGACAAAGCATCTGAGTCTAAGGGCAAACATGGTAAATTTACACCCTCATGGATTGGCCATACCAAATTGAAAAAACACTAGGGAACAAATCCTTCAAGTTTAAAGATATAAAAGGAGCATATTTTACATTTCCCACCAATGGGAAACACCTCAAGCACTACTTCTCTACTAATCCTCCAGAGGTCTTCATCGAATAAACTATAAGATGGTTATATTTAAAGTAGGCTAGCTAGTTTCCTTTTGGTTCTTTCCTTCCTATTCCTTGTTTGTTCATAATCATGCATATATTTATTTGATTTCCCTTGTCTTTCTTTCCTACTTTTTGTTGTGTGTTTCTTTCCTATTTCTTTGTTCCTTGATTCCATTAAGTCCTCTTAGACAATCCTGAGCTTTGAGTTATGAAGTTTACTTGAAAGTTCCCAAAAATAAAAAATGAAGGTATGAACCCCATGAATATGATGATCATGGTCATGAAATGTAAGCATAATGTTGTAATTTTTATAAATTGATAAAGACTGATAGAAGAAGTCAATTATTTCATGGGAACTTAAGCATTTTTCTAGCCCCAAATTGGTATTAAGAAGACTTGCACCTGTAGGGTGAAAATTCAAACTATCATGGTATAGTCATACTAGCACTTAATCAACATCCTTGCCTAGGATAAAGGTTATAAGAATATATGATTTTCCAAAGATCAAACACTTGACCAAATCCTAAAACCTAGCTATTATTGTTCCCAACCTTGTGAAAAGCATAAAAGTCTCAATAAAATACAAAAAGAATAACTCAATACAAAATCAAATGCTTTGCAAGCATAAGGGATTCTGATAATCTCCATCAAGGATATGGACACATGGCTGGAAGTGGACCAAGGCCTTGAGTGGAGCCAAATTCATCTTTGTTAGGGCTATAGATGCCTGGTTGGTAGCAAAGCAATGCCCAAGACTTCCCTATTCTAAAATCATGGTTCTTAATTAACATCTTAACATGTTATAAGTAAGTGTTAGTGACTAAGGACATGAAACTTGGAAGTTATTTCTTAAACATCATCGAAAATAGTAAGTGAAATGAAAGCACACACATAGTATGGTTATGTACTGGTATTTGGCCCTGACTTTGTAGGTACAAGGTTTGTTTCAACCAGAATATAATTTGGATGATGATATTGATCAAATAGAAAGGATGACCTAATTATTTGTCTAAACCAAAGTCTCTAAGTTATAACATATTTATATGTTTCCCCCCTAAGTCACCATTTTTTGTGACCAACATACCCCTATTTTTGAAAATTAGGACCCTAGATAAACCTTGAAGTTTGAACATCAAAATTTAGCATGATAAGATTATTTATAGAATTTGAAGATCATCCATTTTGTTAAAGATAGGCTTACTTGGTTATGTTTTTGATTTAATTTGGACTAACATCACTAATAAATGGTCTTTATTTCTCTAGTTACAGGTTTCATGGCATTTGTCCCTGACAATTTCATGTTTCAAAACCCTAGCTAAAGCCCTTAGTTTAAATTTGAATATTGACAAGAACCAAATTGGTGGGAATGTTTTGAAAGTTCATTTTAGACCTAAGCATAAAACTCAAGTTCTATGTTTAATCATGTTTATTAACATAACTAAAAATTAGTCTCAAGTCCTTGGTCCCATTTATTACTTTCCCCTTTAAAATTTCCTTGTATAACTACTTGTTCATTCTGTAAGGTCCTTTTAGTTTTCCTAACTTAGCCTAAGATTTTAACCCTAAGGCCCCAACATATTTATTAATACAATTAGGACCTTAGTCTTAACACCTTATACTAAGTATTAGCTCCCTTAAGTTTATATTAGCTTGGTCCTTTGATTTACAACTTAGTCTAAGGTTTTAATCCTAAGGCCCTGACATATTTATTAATACGAGTGAAAAATTAGTATTAACACCTTAAGCATAAGTATTTTTATATATATGATAATAACTTAACTTTATTACATCTTGTAAGATCCAATGGCCCATGCTTTATTTTATCATTTAATCCAATGGAGTAAGGAAAGCCAAAACTCTGACTTAAATAACATGCATCTTTGATGATCTGATGGTTCATGCTTTCTAATGACCCTTTGATTGGATGACATGAGAAAAAATAAAAATATCATACACATAACTCTCAAACCAATCATATTCAATCCCTCATATCACAACCAATAGTCCTTACTTCATCATGAATACTCGATCAGATGGAGCGAGGAAAAGTTGAAAATTTAAGGGACTACAAAAATCCCAAATGATCGACATGTGACACCTTTACATTAGAGGATTAAAGGAAAAGGGGCTTGCTTGGAAGTAAAAACCAATCATAAACAAGCTCTTGGATCATGATTAATGGATGATGCTTTGTCATAAATTTTGATCCAATAGAGTGAATTAAGTCCAAGATCTTGGGAGGCCCCATGGATGTGCTAAGTGGCATTCTCACATTAGTTCATAATAATTTAACAAGATTAAAATTGACATTCATGTGACCATAATTTGACATTTTTAATGACATATTTGACGTCCAAGTGATATTCAACTTTAAGCCCATCAAATAAAAAACTTCACTAGATTAAAATTAATGTTTGCACAACCATCATTTTATGTTCGCAAGGACGTATTTGATATCAATGAGATTTTAAAGTTTAATCTAATGAATTATTATGCTCAAGGATAAAATTCACTTGAAAATATTGTTGGGAGGATCAGAAATGGCTTTAAAATCTAAGGAAAGTGCTCAAAAAATACTCAAAATCTAGAAATCCTCAATTTGCAAAATGTGAAAATGGTCATATGGTCTAAGTATATGAAAAATAAACCTAGTCTAAGTCTATACTTTAAGGTCCCCATGAATTTTTTTTCAAATTCCATGAACCTTAAACTATAGACTTATACTCAGTCTTATTTTTAAAAAAGAGAGTTCTTACAATGTAAAATTTAGACCAAATGCTTCTAGCTAAAGGTTTTAATGTGTTTTGTCAATATAATAAAATCCTATTTTTTATTAGACCATTATGTCATGGTTGATTTTTTTTAGCATATTTTATAAAGCATTGGCGTAAATATTTTAGACTAATGCATACATTGTGTTTATTAAACACAATTTAAATATTGGCCTATAATATTTAGGCCATGGCCCCCTTGCATATAAATTGGAAAACCTAGGCATAAATCCCTTAGCCTAAAGTTTATTTCATGCTTAATAGGAAAAACAAACCTTGTCCTAAGGGACTTAAGCCTAAGTCATAGTCTTAATAATGTGATAACTTAATGTTTGGGCATCTCTAAAGATCAATGATTCATGTTTCATCATTATATTTTGATCTAATGATGCAAAGGCTCTTGTAGACTTGTCAAGGAGGCCTTGAGAACCTATGAGTTCTATGTGTGGTGAAGGCCCATTTGAGACAGAGCTGATAAGATAATATGATAGTTCACACTTAATTTTTGGAATATGATCCAATGGCATGAAGTTACCCATGAATTTTCAAAGGCCCATGAGCTCACCTTGTGGCCAATGCTCATTCGGTAAAAGATTGACATAAGATCTAGAGCATAGGAAAGGCATGCAAGGATGTCAAGTGTCACAACTACAATGTTTACAACAAAAAGATCCAATCACAGGTAAGGGCCCATATTATAATCAATAGATCATGTTAAATCTATATTTTTGATCCAATGAAGCAAAATAAAAGAGGCATTTTTAAAATGCCAATGACTAGTGCCCAAATGGTATTTATGAAAAATACCATGAAAGGCCCAGTCCAATGCCACATAGGCACCATGTAAGTATAAAATGAAAAAATAAATGATCTTGCAGGCTCAAAAATGTAAAAGTATAAAGGTGAAGGTCCAAATAAAATCCAAGGCATCTATAAGCCAAAGACTAGATATATTCTACCATTAAAGCTCCAAAACCCTAAACCCTACATAAAAGCAAACCAAACAAATTCAATTGGTCATAATTCAATTAAAAGAGAGCTTAATTTTGTTTTTGAGTGCAAAAGAGATTCCATAGAGACCATTTTCTACTAGTGTAAACAATCTTTAGGAATAAAGACAATGGTATCTCACAGACAATAATTGAAAGAAGAGACTGAGCTCTACTTGTTGATAGACAAAGAAGATCAGATCTTCAAAGACACAACATTATACCTTTTAGCCCTAAATATCATAATAATTAGGATTTAGTCTAAGATTTTCTTCATGGTAGAGGATTTACCACCCATTTCCAAGGAGGAACAAAGAATCACCACCATAAAAAGAAGGCACTTTGACTTGGTTACAGTCCAGATAATTGGCCTTCACCATGCAATGGTAAAACTTGAAGTACTACACTATATAGACATCCTTTCTCCCATCTTCATTGATTATAGAATTGATAATGAATGGATTATTAGGGAGGGAAAATCTAAGGAAATAACATATATTTATCCTATAGCATTTGATAAGTATTATAATCTCCCTCTTCCCCATGTAGATTTATCCAAGATGAAAGAGTGGATAAGCAACCATGACCTAGACTCTATCCATAGGCCCTAGCTACACCAAATCCCTCATATCTTTAGGGACTTTGAGGGTAAAATCTTGGTAGTCTAATTAAAGGAGGGAATTAGGGTTATAATGACCCTATTTAACTGAGACTTTGGAGCCCCCTTGACCACATATGTGAATAAATTCTAGGTCCCCTTGTCCATTTCATGGTGGACGAAAATGTCACCCCTCCAATAAAAGACTTAATTAGTATCCTCCTCACCAAGTAATTCACTTCCATTAAAATGAATACCTATAAACAATTTTACATGATTTCATACCTTATAAACACCTTTATTTCCTTAATCAACTTCCTCAGTATTAAGAACTGGTCCCTAGATGACAAAACTACTATTTCATACCACTATTACAAATTGCATATCTTCAAGTACAAGAATACCATGTAGTTTACTTGTGACTACATTTATCTAACCATAATTGAGATTATCACCAATTTTTACATGCCTATGATCCACCCCTAATCAAGAAGTATATTGAATTGATGGGTGATATCTGGTATTACCTTGACTACATGGTCATCAAGATTGAGGGGATCATGTCCCAACCTTATTGACTACCATTATATGTTCCTAGAAAGCTAGCTGAGCAATAAATTGCTTCTTAGTTCCTACATGGCATTAATGATACTTGTAAATAAAATAAGAAAGGTCTTCTCCACCCCTTCCCCTATTCATTAGAAGGACCATACTCTAGGACTAGATACAAGTTAATACCATGGCTAAACACTAGGATTCATTTGATTTTCAACTTTATGAACTTAAAATATCAAATCATAAAGGTATATTGGCTAATAACTTAAAGGATAATAAGCTCCCAAATATTGAATATGTGTATCAACTTGGTGTTCATGACACCATATATATTAAAGCCAATAATTATGAAGAAGTGTTGGCCAAGATCTAAGGCCACAACATTAAGATTGAACACATGTTAGCCAAAGATGACAAACCATCAAGGGAAGCATGGAAAATGAATCCCTTGTAATATCACTTACTACTTGGACCATTTGGGACAACCCAAGAGCATCTAGTAGCTCAGGTGTGGAGGTCACAGAACCTCCAAAGTTTAAGAAGCTAGTCACTACCATCTAATTCAACCTTGAAACATATGGATTAGAAAGGTTTACAAAAAGAAGAGTTTTGGTTGTAATAGAGAAACTCACCTTTCAAAAGGTGGAGCCCTTTATGGGATTAACCCTTGTGGGAGGCTAGTAGCTTGGTGAGATATCCATTCATGAAGAGTATGTAGAAAACTTGATTGAGGCCTAGGGAAAATTTAGAGTCCAATGGATGAAGTAATGGATCTTAAATTTGGAAAGAGAAAAGGAAAACTTATAGACACAGGGAATTCTATCAATCCCTGAGGCAATGAGCAAAATGCTTGATGAGTCATTTTATGACATGTTTGAGGCACTCAAAACAATGAAACTTAGGTATAATGCATTAGAGTGTAAATGTGCATTGGTCAAGAGCTTGGTCACCCAATGGTAAGGCTCAAAGGAAAAAATAGCCCAACTTCTCAATGTTCAAGCAGGGAAATAGATCTGAGGCTTTAAAACCATCAATTTAGGACACTTGAGCATAATTTTTGGAATTATGGTTGACAAGGTTCAAAGTTTGAGTGCTTGGCATAATGATGTGGAAAGACTCTTAGAATATGATAAGGAGATAATTAAAAGAATTGAGCAACTCCTTGGGACCATGCTCATAGATCTTTCATAACCCACTATCCTTAGAATCATAAGTGATGAAGGATTTAAACATAGGGATACTTTGGTAACCCAATAAATCTAAGGAAAAATCCAAGGCATATCTATGAATGATAATAGTAAGATCTTATACATGATATTCAATGTATGAGAAAGGATAAATGAAGCTAAGAGCATTAAATAAACAATGGCTAGGAATGATAGGGAACTTGATGACTTGGTATATCAAGAGGAGGAGTGTATCACAAAGCCTATTGTGGACCTAGAGCTAGTTGATGAGAAACATGCTAAAGCTATGAGCATCTTATAGTAATGATAACCAGATTCCCCACTATAAAATTAAGCAATATTTTGTTGTAAAGGCATATGCTAGTTTGTTAGCATATTTTCCTCTAGGTTAGTATGGTTGTGAAAAGAATGTTTATTTTATAACTTGTAAGGGTAGTTGTCCTTATCTTTGTGCACCTATATTTTGTACTCGGTCTTTCTATAAAGGCATGTATTACCATTAAGGGGGGAGAATTTTGAGTAATTAATATTATCAAGGAATTCTACAGGGATTGTCCATATTTGATATGTCAATTGATAATATAGATTCTCTCTCAATTGATAGTAGATGTCTTGAATTTTAATGGTGTCTTTGACTTCCAAGTTGCATTTTCTAATCACAGGGTTTCTAATTTTTGTATCTACTAGATTAGTTGAAGGATCTTAGGTTTTGATTCATTTCATTTTTATCTATATTCAGATGTGTAAATGCTATTTGATTATTGTAATAAATACTTAAATTAGACTTGGTTCTTACTTGTGACTCTTTACATTATCATTTGAAGTTTGCCTGATATATAGTGGAATTTGAGCTTAGGCTATGTTGTGTTATATATTGGTTTAATGCACAATACGTTGTAATTGATGATTTTTCATAATGTTTGAGACTAAAATTATCAATCACTCATTTCTTATCTACCTTGCCCTTCTCTTTACTCTTTTTTACACAAAATCACTTTAGTTTTAGGTTTATTATAAATATCCATTTAGATCAGCCTATAGCTTAAATATAGAATATAATTCACTAAGTATTAATATAGACTCCTTTAAATTCATAAAGAATGGACCAAGGTGTCTCCAAACCACAAAATCACATAAATATTGTGGAACATTTTATCTTTCTCTACTTCTATTTCACCATAGACAACTAGATTTTCAAAACCTATAACTCATGCTCTAAATTTTCTGAATTATAAAATGAGAAGTGTTCTTTAAACACTAAGATAACCTATGGTTCATTTATAAGCATCAAAAGGAGAAGCCCCCACTATTCATTTACAAGCATAAACAACCATAAATAAGGGGAATGTTCTAATGTCAAATACTCAAATGGGAGGACATGTTCGAATATCTGCACACCAAATAAATAACACATAGGGTGCTAGGGCCAATTGATAAATAAAATGTTCAAATGTTACAAAATTAAAACAAGGTTTAAAAGAAGAAGTAAACTTAAGTAATCCATATAATAAGATGAATAAGTGAAATATAAGCAACTATCATAATCATATCATAATACTTCTTGCATACATTTGTTAGAAAAATGTTTTGTAGCATAACATACATAACACACTTTGTAAGATATAAACATGAGTATCGACATGTGTAAGCATTGGTATAAAAGATAAATATGATAATGGTTAATCATAATGTTAGTATAAACAACATGACACAAATAAGATGATAAACATTACCCCCAAAAAATAAGAGACAACTTAACAAACAAATAAAATGGGGGGAATAAAAGAAAAGAAAGGGGGTGGCCGAGCTATCTCTAGATTCAATAGGAAAGTGGACACTACCTACATAATTACATGGACATGATATCCAAAAAAAATTTAGGATAAATTTAGTTCTCCCAAGAAATGGGATAGAATAAAATGATTGAGAAAGAAAACACAATGTATTTTACAGAAGAATATGGGAATGGACTCATAAAATGGCTAGAGCATGGGATAAAAATCCAAAAAAGATGGCAAAATTAAATCATAATTGGTTTCTTATGACTTAAGTGAGGGTTATTAGTATCCTTAAGGCAAGGAAGTGGTCAATATTTTTGGATTTTTGAAAATGATGTTACAATTTTTTTTAAACTTTTAGAGCATCTCGACTTGATTTGAGAATGATGAGATACGAAATGGTCTAAGCTCACAAAATGGTGAAAGCATTCAGACTTGGAATTTTCTCACAAAATGAGGGGAGCATGGCAAAGGGTTACTGATCTAACCAAAATGTGAATCGAGTACTACTTAAATAATCCTAAGATGGGACCTTAACCTACTATAGTTCCACCTTATAGAGGAAGAATATGAATAGTGTAGCAATCAATTCAAATAAAATAGACAAAGTGTCTATTGGCATAATGGTATAGTATGACATAGGCATGGCAAGGTCATAATTTAATGAATGATAAATAAGTGTTTCCCTTAGATTTCCCATAAGTGGTTATAAATAAGAAACAATGTCATAAGTCAATGATATTAATTTTTCCATACGTGGTTATAATTAGTAGAAAGATGGTGGGACACTGATTTACCCAAAGGTGGTTATAATCAAGTGCTCTTGGTATTAGAATAGAACAATAAATGAAGGATGAAACTTCCAAACCAATGTCATATTACTCCAAAATATGTATTCTATCTAAAATACTTGAAACCAGTTTAGATCTTCATGCTGAAAATGGTTGTGGAACCAATAAAATGAAACTAAGGTCAAAAGGCTGGGTAGGTATGGTGAAAACAACTTGGTCGATAGAAAAGATATGATAGAATGGAATATGGTATGTAATTTTTTATGATGATGATAATATGGTAATCAGATATAATGGTAAGAGGTTTACCCCCAAGTGAAAAGGCAAGGTAAATGGTAGGGTATGAAACAATGGCAAGGGGAATGGTAAATGAAAATGGGAAGGTAAATGTTTTTGAACAATGTAAATGATTATATTATTATTGATGATGTGGATATACACATCCTAATCAACATATGATACAAATAGAATAATAAATCATGTAAATTTATCACCCACACCTATTTTGAATAGCTTATCTATCAAGAAATTGTTGTAGATTTGGATGCTAAGAATATTGTTGTGATCTTCATTGGTCATTGATTTTGTTTCTTCCAACCATCAAACCAAGGTATCTTCATAACCTCTATAAAGGAAAGTATGTTAAAGAATGATAAACATAAATAAATATTGGATTTTAGGTCTAATTTGGAAATGTATATGTGAATGATAATGGAATGTATGATGGTTGGGAGATAAATGAAGATTGGGGTTTTTAGGCACACATAATTTTGTTAATTTTGGATTTGACATAACTTTTGTTATCGTAGGGCTGAAGAATTTTGAATATACTCTCGATAAGACCTCAAAAATTTTCTATTGTTTTGGTTTGAGAGTAGATACTATAAGATTATGCTGTAGATTGGAAGTTATACTGATTTGATCTTTGATAATGTCTTCATCAAATAGTGAAGGACTATTATGCTTAGCTATTAACATCTCAAAGAGGTTTTCACCAATGAAGTTATATTAATTATCCCATAGTTCCTCCAAGAAGGTTTCAATAAGTAACATTAAATTTTGACTTTGATTTTATTTTAGTACCTCCAAAAAGGTTTCCCTAGAAGATCCTAACTTTGAACTTTGATTATCTCCTAGTGCCGTCGAAAAAGTTTCACTAGGAGATTGTTATTATTTACATGAATTTGGTCTTGGAATCCATGGTGTTATTAAAATAATATGTCACCATGGATGTATTTAAACAACATATGATTCTATTGGTCCCAATCTATAATTTTGGGAGGTGGAATGTCAATAAAATGGCTAGGTTGGTTGGTGGTAATGACATGTGAAATGGTAATGGAATGGGGAGAGTCAACATAATCCTTGTAGAATATACTAGGAGAATTTGTGTTCAATATGAATTAATCATCCTCAAAAACTATAGAAGGATAAAAAATGCATTCAAACTAATTTAAAAGGCATGTCTAACCAATATTATAATATCCATGAACCTATTTTGATTCTAAATTTGATTTTGACTCAAGCAACTCTAAATCCAATGTTGAAATTGATGTTTCTTCTACTTCTGATTTTAAATTTGGTGTTGGTTCAAGAATAAAACCTAACTCTAATTATAATTCATCATCTGGTATGGATACTACTACAATTATGTCTTTTTGAATGTTTGGTATGGGATAAGTAATGACCTATGATGGTAGAATGGGATCCATAGAGATTGGTTTGTCAAAGTGAGACTCCTCAATGATGGGAAAAATGTCAAGAGATAACTCCTTAGAGACTAGATTACAAGGGTAGGATATTTAAAAATAGGTATATGTTCAAGATAATGATTTTCCCAAATGTAGTTATAATCATTAATAAATGACTTAACAAATATTAACCTGTCAGAGTGAGAGTCGTCGATAACAAGTATAGGATTAAAAGGTGATTCATCATAGGTTGACTCATTACAAATGGTTGGTTAAAAAAAAAACATCACATCTTGGTTGGTTCTCTTGGATTTAGTTTACAATTAGTTTTAAAATACAAGTTTTGAATATATCTTGGTATTCAAATGATTAGCTTTGTTAAAGAGGTTTTGATTGTCTTAGTTGGGGCTAGATAATTGGTAGGGGTTTTATAAAGTGGGGAATGGTTGGAAATAGATAAATAATATCTAGTAATTAAATAATTGGAGGGAATCATGGATATTAATTGTTCACACAAGCCAAATGATGAGGTTATATAATGTTAATAGTAGGGCATTATGAAGATTGGTTGCTCAGCCAAGCCAAAAGATAAAGTCCTAGAATAGAAATGGTAGGGCATTGTGGAGTTTGGTTGCTTGAACAAGCCAAAGGAAGAGGTCTTGGTATATAAATGGTAGTCCTTGGACATTATGGATCTTTTTATATCACACAATATTAAAGAGGGTTAATGGTATAGGTGGGGGAATAGATGGTCATGATAGGGTGAACATCATACATCAACCTATAAAAAGAAGGTATTATCGCATGCTACATTTGAGGATCTTGGCTTTGTTCCATAGATTGAGGATTATAAGGAGGATAGTAATCCATCTCATAAACCACTTCTTTACCATATGGGTCTTAAACAAAGATAATTTGTATGGCTCTTTTATCATAACTTGGATTATATGCAACTCCACCATTAGTTTAGCTAGACATATCTACATCAATAATGAAAGCTATCGAAAGGTATATATTTATAAAAAATTTGAAAAATAATGTTCAAAGGATAAATGATTTAAACTTGGTCTAGCTTGCTCTAGGGGAGTCGTATCTCTAAAATGGTCTATGTTAAAACTTGGTATAAAATAATCTAACATCATATATCTAACGTCAAATGTTACACACACAAAATGTCAAGTATCTAAATAAAAATTGGCATCCCAAACTCTATGTACAAAGTGTTCTAAATAGATCTAATATAAGAAATTAAAATTTGCTAGGTATTTTGGCCAAACACAATGTAAAAATCTAGGCTCAAACAAGGCATTTGCTAGGAGTTTTGGCCAAACGTGGTGTTAAAATATAGACTTTAAACAAAGGTGTGATTTAATCTAACAAATTTGGAATACTTTGGCATAGACTAGGTATACATAATTCAAACATGAACTTGGTTAGTTGGCATAAATCACAAGGAAAAAATCATATGGAGAGATAGTCTATTCATCCCAAATAAAAGTCATAAACAATAATGAAAACTAGGATCCTTTAAACAAACAAGATATACAAAATTGAACAACATAACGACACTAAGTAAAGATCGAAGAAATAGTTTTCAAATATGGGTAACAAATTAAACTAAGTTGCATAACCCAAAAGAGAAATATCAGTGTTTAATCCCTAATTAAGCAAGGCATAAACAAAAATCAATTAATGTTTGAATTTAAACTTGGCAAGGTTAATTAAAAACTCAACTTAAAAAACTAGGCATCTTCAAAAAAACAACAAGCTAGATAAAATGGAATGGCATAACGACACAAGACAAAGATTCAAAAGGCATATATGGAATTGGTTTTGAAAAATGGCTTATGAAAAAAATTTGAGCAACATAATGGCATTATCACTCTATAAATATGTGATAATGGTTTATTTCAAAGACACAAAGTATAAAATCTTGAAATGATTTGGGTAGCATAATGTTACCCATTTCAATCAAGTGACACATAATGTTTTTGACACAAAAATTCTAAGGTAAAAGCATGGTGTCAAAAGGATGGCATAATGCCTACTCAAATAATGGAGTAGTGTGGATAAACAACTCATTTTTTTCATAGCATAAATAAATTAAAAAAATAGACTCAAAGACCAAGCAATAAAGGGAAAAGACCAAATATAATTAAGTAAATTATCGTAAGCCCTAAACTAACAAGGTTGGCCAAATGGGGTTGACTAAACCTATAGTTTTAAAATGTCTAGATTGATCCCAAGTGTGATTAACACTAAAGAAACATCACATAAATTGAGTTCATACTAGTTAACTTACTATGCAAGGGTCTACTCTTTTTCATAATGATTCCATCCATGGACTATTTAGTGAAATCCTTTGATTTACCAGACCTGACTCAGGTCTTCATTATGAAAGGATAGGCTAGCTGCTCAACCCCTTGGCTCTTATAGTCTGCATGCCCTGATTTGTATAACCCACCATGGAGTGGGGTTAAAAAAAATTTGGGAGATGAAGCCCCAGGTCAATTATTTCTTAAATAACTTGTGAGGAAGTTATGAACTCCCCTTCACAAGCCAAGTTGCATGAAAAAATGACTAAGTGGAAAGACTTTAGAGGTTATTTTTATATCACCCAAACCATACAAATTTTGGGGAGAGTCTAGACAACATTATTTACACACCTTGGACTAGGCACACATTTAAATTAAAGAAGGCACTTTTGGTAAACCCAAGTTCCCTATAGGGGATGGGGGAGATCATATGCAATATTTTAATTTTGCACAAAAAACACACAAGTAACAAACACTTTCAAGAAATTTGAAATCTAAGTAAATGTTTATTTTAGGTAGCAAATTGAGATATTTGATAAAATTTTAGGCCCCTTGGATTATTTTAGAAACTTGTAATAATTTTCACAAAACAACTTTAAGCAAAAACACCTATGTTTATTTTAAGATCTAAAACCAAATATTCAAGACATAACCATTCATTTTAAGCACCAAAAACGAAGTGTTCAAGAATTAGAAATTCTAGGTTCCTTTTAAGTACTAAAATCAAATGTTCAAGACCTAGAAATTCTTTTTAAGCACCAAAATTAAGAGTTTAATACTTATCTAAATTTTTTTTAAACACCTAAAATGAAATGTCCAAGACTTATCTAAATTCATTTTAAACATCTAAAATTAAATATTCATGTTCTATTCTTACCTTAGACCTACAAGGGTTAGAGGTTTTCCTACTCGGAAGCATAATCAAGAATGCTCAAACAAGATTTAGGAATATAGCTCTTGAGTTTCTAAAATTTTCACACAAAGATCGATGTCAGTCACCTATGATCGATGTCAAATAGTAATAACCGATACCGATTGATAAGGATCAAGATCAATTACTTGTGAACCCAAAGGAAAAAATATGATTCTAAAAATTTTAGTTAGCCAAAATTAGTACAAAAACTCCTCAAAAATTGTAACAAGGTGATTAAACAAAGAGTTTACAAATCAATAAAACTAAGAAGTAGTAATTAGAAGATTTAAAAAGATTGAAAATCCTATTTCAAGATTTTGTGAAATATTTATGAAAATTAAAGGTAAAATGAGAGCATATTATAAAAATTTAGGAGAAAACATGTGGTTTTAAAAATAAATCATCAAAAATAGATTTTGGATGACCTCAAACAAAGCCTTGAAAGATGGCCTATTAGCTTGTTGTTTTACATAGTGACTGAGGTCAATTCTAGAGATGCACATAATGATTGACATCAATTATATAGGATCAATGTAAGCTATTATAAGATTGATGATATTTAGGTAAAAATGATGTCAGTCTTTGTGTGGATTTGAGTGAACACAAAAAAAAAACAAATACAGAAAAAAACAAAGCTAAAACTCTAATTTTTAAGATTTTTAGGAAGTCATTTAAAATTTTTGGAGTTACAACTTGGTCTCCTTGGCATGTGGGATGATTTAGGTCCCACTAGGTGTGTCATTTGTGATAATAGTAATTTAAACAATAGAGAGGAGGTTAAAACAAGTGTTAGTTTCACAAAATAAAATGAAAAGAGCACACTAACAAGCTAACATCTTTAAGCTTAGAAATTAGGGGGAGAATAATGAACAAAATACATATGAAATAAAAAATAAATTTCAAATAATGATAAATCCCTTACCTTCCTTTATATCTCAAAGTGATTTATTAGTGGTTTTCTCAATTTTTGATCAAAATTCTGGCAATGGAGCTTATCTCTCTCCTTCTCTCCTTGGCACCATTATGACTTGTGGCTTATGATTGCTTGATGGCTTAGATTATGATTTTGGAATTATAACACTATTATTCCAATCTTGATATAAAAATTGCATTATAACTTTACTCTATTCAAGGTCTCATGTGAAGACGTCTAGTCTTATACTTATAGGCTTAGAAGCTAATCCCAACTCAAAGTGAGTTCAAGTGTAGTTTAAACATGAAATGGGTTGAAACCTAACATAAATGAGTTAATTAACCCTAATAGAGTTAAAAGGTTTCAAAACCTCATGATTGTCAATTAATAGGCATGGGTGAGATATTTTGAGATATTTTCAATGGCTTGACAACTCACAAAAGGTAATCATGAAAACCTAGGATATTCTTGATTTTTGAATTTTCTTTTTTAGAATTTCATTTATATCACATGGATAATTCAACTAGATATTTAATTTTATTTAGAATTTTAAGTAATTATGATTAGGATTTTTAGTATTTCTAAGATTTTATTTTAATTTCAAGTGTTCACTTGCTCCACTTAATAGGTCTATAGGCCAAATTACATGTTATGATTCCACAAGATGATTAGAGACAAATTTGTGAGAGGTATTTTTTTTTACATTAAGATATCCCAATTAGAGATGCCTCAACATGATTATAATATTTGACTAATGATGCACAAGTAAATTAGGGATGTTAAGTGATTCTTAGGCTTAATTTGTAAATTTTGGTAAGAATCGGTCTAAAATTTAGTTGAAACCATTGGTGGCAAATTTTAGGTGTCTACAATGATCATTAAAAAATAAAACATGTATCAATCATGATCAATAAAATAAAATACCCCTAGTATAGTGTGTCATGTGGGTAGAGGAAATGTCCAACATCTATGGATCTAGTGTATTCATATCAAAGTTTTTCCCTAACACACACACCCCATTACAAATAATAAAATGGGGACCCATTATTATTGAAAATATTTATTTAGAGTCTTATATGCCTGAGGAATCCATGATATAAATTTATTCATGAAAAATTCTGAGGCTGTCTTAAAAATTCTAAAGTTAAAAGAGTTATATCTATGAAATTTAAAGCTTGAATGAATATTTTGAGTCATTTAGGTTTTCATATTTCCCTTTAAAAATTTTTAAATTTGATTTATGGACTAATGGAACTAATAATTTCATCATAGTGTTCTTATATTTTCTTTCAAATGATTGTAAGATTATCAACAAAGACTTGCTAATCATTGACGATTAGAACCTATCCCTTATTGCATAAAATTAGGACAAGTGACATCACCACATTACTTAGAGCCTTCAAATTTCATGAAAAGTTTATAAGTCTTCAAGGTTCTCAAGTTACAAGAATGGATAGGTGGTGTTACCATGTTACACATAAATTTTCATGAATCATATAAAAATAATAAGTGATTTAAGTCTCCAAGCCTCAAGAGCATTCTATGCGGTGCTTATTTTGACATAGAACCCTAAACTATTTGAAAGTAAATAAAATTAAAATGGTCCTATTATTATAATTTATGAGGGTTCAAAACTTACCATATTATTTTTAAACTGTAGCATGGAAAGATTAACACATTATAATGATTTTTAGTTCCTACAGTTTAATGGTTCTTATCTTTAGATTTCTATGCATGCCACACTTGACACAATTTCATTTACCTAGAACCATAGATGGATTAAAGAAAAGTTTATCATCCAATGGTCCTATGGATCTGAGTATCCATGCCTCTAAGGCCCTAATATCATACCACATGTCAACATATTGCTACATAGAATATTTGCATTGATGTGAAGATTCTAAATGGATCAAGAACTCATATTCCTATGCCCTTAAGTCCTTTAGGCTTGAGGTTTCTCCATGTGGAATAATTATGTTAATCCAAGAAATGAAAGTTAAAATTACACATAAATGAGTTTGATAGTAAGGTAAATAATTGGGTAAGTGATAATTTGATAGTTATCTAGAACATGATGATTAGATGCATATAATTAATGAATAGTTTCCCTCTGGAAAACAAATAAACCTCCCAAAGCTAAATGACACATTCATATTAAAATGAGAAGAAAATAAAGAGGCCTTTACTTGCATTGATGACACATGAATCATTCAAGACTTAGAATTTTGGGTAATATATGTGAAATATAAGTGAAGAATAGTCATTTCACCATAAATCTATCAATCAAAATTTATAATTATGAGCCCTCAAGCATCCAAAGAGCCCTAGATTTTTAGTAAACCTATAATAAAAAACTAGATGATTTTAAAAATAAATTACATAGTTAAGATTGAAAAAATGTCCTCCTCTTCAAATCAAGTTGTTCAAGTCACTTAGTGTACTTTTATGTTGGGAGCATAGAATACATGATCACATTGTTTGATAAAATTTCCCTCAAATTCAAGTTCCTCCACTATTCAATGATTAATAATGTTGTAAAGTCTATGGTGCCCTAACCTATGCAAGGCTAATTATATTCATATGAGAAACAATATATTGATGAACTACTACCCATTAAAATTTAAGGTCACCTTAAATAAGCATAAAAACTAAAGGTAATGCCTTGCATAGACATACTTAGAGGTTTATTTTTCAATGAAACATTTTTTGGGGATCATTTGCACTTTAGGAAATGCAAAAATGTAGATGTGATTATTTTTTGGGAGGGATTTAAAAAGGTAAATTAGGATTTCATGGCCTAAAACCATCTATAACTAAGTATCAATAAATGTTTGGCTTAACCAAAATAGAGTAGATGGAATACTAAAATAATGGTTGGTTAAGGGCTAGAGTTTGAATCCCAAGGGAGACATTTCCTCTAATTGCATTTTCAAATTTAGACCTATAATTAGGATAGTTATGGTCCTCTTAAATAAAATATATGGTTTTGAAAGCATAACTTATGTATAAGTGGAATAGGTCCCTTTGCTATATATTCTTTTAACTCTAGACAAGTTAGTTTACCATGGGGAAGTCATAAGTTCCCAATTTAAGGCACATATGTTTTATCCTGAATAAAGGCTAGATGATGGAAATTATTATATGTTATCATATCTACTAGATTCAGTATTAGGCATAGTTCATAAGAAACATGAGGATATACGGAAATCCTCAATAAAATATTTAGGTACTAGAATCTATGAAGATTACTTTTTAATTTTTGTATATATATTAAAAAATAAAATTCAAAGGATATGTGAGGAAATCTATCCTCAAGTATATCATGTGATCCATGGGACCTATATTATCCTAACTACATAATCATCAAAATTGAATGAAAAATGGTATCTCCTCTATTTATACCATACCACATCCCAAACAAAATTATAGAATAGGAGGTGGATTTTTAAATATACAATAGCGTTGATGAATAACTTGGCCTTAAGCATCATGCCTATTATTATAAAACTCATATAAGTATTAGACAACTTCAATTTGTGGTTAGGCCACATTTTAACCAGGTTGGGAAATTAAAATCCCACTATAATTTAAAGGTGGCCCAATTCATAGAATGGAACTCGAGGAAGAAAATTAGGACATATCTCAATAATCTCAAGGAAAAGAAGAAGGTGAAAAATTCATATGGTGACTAGGAATATGATCATGATGTTATTTTTATAAATGCATTAAATGATACTGAGGTATGGAATAGGATGAAAGATAAACATATGTATATGATATTTTCTTAGGATCTTTAGTATAATCTTGATATAATTGAAGAACAATATAAAGAGATGTAATAAAAAACACATAGAGCATGAATACATAAGTGGCATATAACTCAACCACAACATTCATAAGGGCAACACCAACCTCCCTCTCCTAAAATAGAAAAAAAAGTTTAAAATAGGGAGATTCTAGAAGCTAGAGGGAGTCTAACCCCCAAACAAGGAGTGAAATTCTAAGAGGTATCCTCCTTCCTCAATAACCCTCTACATATCTATATACTACTAATACAATTTTTGGAACAACCAATACAAAGGATAAAACTACGCCTCCTCTAGACTAATAGAATAACATATTTTCTATGACACCTATGTCACCACTTACAACAGTCATCCAGGTTAGTATCCCAGAGTATTTACATGTTTATTTATTATCTATTTTAATTATTCCTTCTCCTTATAAACCTATATTAGGTACACCTTTATCCACTACCATCATTCAAGAGGTGTCTCCTCATGCTCTCCTTATATTATCCCCTATTCCATTCACCCTTCCTTTCACCATTTTTTTCCCACCAACCATTCCTTTACCACCACCTACATTGATTATTTATACCATTGTATATCCTTCAGTCATTCACCATATCCTTCACCTTCCAAACCCTTTGTGGTCACCTACCAAAGGAAATTTAAGGGTCCTTCCACCTCCTCTAATGGAAAAAATTAGAAGAAAGGCCATCTTTTGGTTTCCCCACCATGGAAACATCCATTGATGAGGAGAAATTAGGAGAAGAGGAGCCTAGATAGGTAATATATTTAGTTTAATATTTAATTGATGAAGGTGAAGAAGATGTAGAAATAATGAAGGGGATAAGACCTATAATAAGTTAAGAGGTATCCTCAGATGATGAAGAAGTAGAGTTGGAAAGGGATAAAATTATGATCTTGGAAGGCCTACAATAACAATAAAATTTATCTAACACTTTGGATTAGTAAGTCCTCATGAAATAGAAAATATAAAACATAAATTTGGTACTCTATTATCTTGTTTCATATGTTACCAATGTAGATATTCTAGTTGTAGATTTACCTCTAAAAATTCCAAATATTATTTTATCTAGTTCTATTTAATCTCTCATTATTTTAAATTCAAAGCGAATAAAGTCTCCAAACAAAGGAGTTAATTTTTAGATTTGTGTTACAATTTATGCTTAGAACCCTAGAAGGATACTATCCCTTAAGTAACATCAAAATCAACTAGAGTTGCCTATGGCATATTCTTCACCCATATATTTGACCACTATGACCATTGATAAAACCCCAAGATTGACAATGTATGTGACTGAGGTCACTCTATTGAGATAACCTTCACCATGGGATAAAATTACATATCCACCTCTATAGTTCTCAATACAAATAAGTGCATCATTAACACTGCCAACAATAACAACTCCTCAAATGAATCCTCTACCTTCTAAATCTAAGGAATCAAGCTCATAAGATGTAGAAATAGGGTAACTTGTCATTCCTCAATGGGCAAAAGATATGCAAAATACAAGGGATGAGAGACAAAACCTAATTGTTATAGATTTACATATGGTCTCTATGTAGTTCAAAAAAAGAGTGGAACCATCTAAAGAGTGAGGAAGATGAAGGCATTGAATTTGGATACAAGTGAATAAATGGAATTTGAATAAAGATACAATCTATTTCCCTTGGAAAATAAATCTAGAAAGGATACAAAGAATCCTAAAGAATATACTAAATATTCATATTCTTTTGTGGACTCAACTAGTGAAGCTATGAAATAAATGTAGAAAATCAAAGAGGATGAACAATAAAGGTTGTTGTAGATATAGATTATACAGGCTACTTAGGAGATAATTTATTATGTGTAAAGAACAAATACTAATTTGTACAACATTTTGCATAATATATGGGTTGGTAGAGCATGAATCAAATCATACAAAATAAAGATAATTAAACTTTGGTACTAATTGAAATAGTTAGATAAAAGTTTGATTTTTTTGGTTTAATAATCTATAACTAGTGCCTTCAATCAATTAAACTTAATGTCTATCATGGATGCAACATGGTGCCTCAATTACATAATTAAAAAAGGGGTGGTTCCCTTAACTGACATACATAGATGCATAATCTAGTGAGACATTTTACAAATCATGAGAGTGAGGCCTTGGAAATCTTGAATGAAATGAGGTCACTAATGTGTTTACCCTTATAGGTGAATTAGTCAACAAGCAAAATTTTTAGATCCTCTTCCAAGTAGCTACAAAAAAATTCAAGGAGGAAGTTGAAGGCAAAATATATAAGACCAATGATGAAATTATGTAATTGATAAATTTTGTAAAGGATAGGGTGACAAGAGATAAGGCTTTGGGAATAGAGTTTAAGAGCTTAGAAGTTTAACATACAAGGTTGATGGCTGAGGCCATCAAACTCTTTAAACCTTCCCTACTCAAATTTGACATTATTAATAAGGAGTTTGAAAGAACACACATGTTTTTATATGAACTTAGGGAAAAATAAACTACTTCAAGGTCAATGTCAAACATGAAACCAACTAATAGCATTGCTATGTCATGTTAGGGTTCTTAATTTTCAAGATTTGAAATCATGCAAAATCAAAGTAGACCCATCTAGATCCTATAAGGAACAATAGTGGCTACTTCAATTCATGTAGTTGTCACTCCATCTTCTTAGTCTAGTAGTGCCACATCATCACCTTAGTAAATATAACTATGTACTTGATTGTATTTGTTAATATGTAATTTTGGTTCCAAATCATCACCTTAATAAATATAACTATGTACTTGATTTTATTTGTTAATATGTAATTTTGGTTCCAAATTTACATATTATATATATATATATATATATATATATATATATATATATAATGTAAATTTGGAACCAAAATTACATATTAACAAACAAAATCAAGTACATAGTTATATTTATTAAGGTGATGATGTGGCACTACTAGCCTAAGAAGATGGAGTGACAGCGACAAGAATTGAAGTAGCCACTATTGTTCCTTGTTCCAAATTTACATTATATATATATATATATATTACATTTTTATTTGTGAAATTCTATTCTAGGATTCCTACTATACATGCATCCTTTTCATGAGATTTAGACACAAGTCCTATTTTTGTAAGTGTATTTTTAGAATTCACTTGAGAGATGAGGCCTTACCCATCCAAAGATATTTATACTTGTATTCTCAAAGTATCAAATGGAGGGTAATTTTTGATATTAATATTAATAATAAATTTTGAAAAGTTCTAAAATTTTAGTCTTGATGTGCAAAATCTAATTCTTCTCAAAAAAAATTGTGGATTATGTAATAAGTTATATCATTCTAGTTTCTTAGTCTTTTGGTTATGTTTAAGTAATATATTTTATATACAATATTTCATATTAATTTATAGATTATATAAATACCTTTGGCATATAAATCATAATACCCCTTGTGGATGTGTTATTATAGTCTAAAAAACATGGAAATTTTTGATTTGATGTGTTTAATTATGTTGTATTTTGGTTCAATTTGACTCCTAAATATGTTTTATTTTTGGTGTGATAAATTATCCTACAATAAATATTGGACTATTATTTATTATCTAACCTATAGTTCAAGTTTTGGTATTGGAAAGTTTCATCTAGTGTGGTCCACAAGCCTCATTTCTTACCCTACCTTTCCCTCCTTTTTGAGTTTCTTTTGAAGTCCTACCCACCATAGGTTATAAAAATAATAATTCCACCCATCTCAAGTATATTTATATTCATCCTTAACCAACCCATCTATGGTAAACAATCTAACTCACTCATCATTATTCCACCAATAGGTTATGTACAAAACATAATACCTTACAACTCATGCCTTAGAGTGAATAATTTTCACAAGTCCTAAAGTGTTAGAGGTTACCTCATAAAATATTTCTATGGTGTGAATGAAACCTGCATCAACAAGTAATTATGTTTTTTTAGAAGGAAGGCATGCACCTCCACATCTATTTTCTTTGAAAATAATCACTTGAGTTGCACTAAAAACACCTAAAATACTAACAAGGCTAACCTCAAAAACTAACTATTTCCAACTTTAGAAATCCATATTAAAGTTAGGTATGATAATTGAGTTAGGAGATAAACCCAAGATCAATCATTCTCTCTAGGAAGACAACACCATCTTATATTACTCTCTATGGATCATCCTCAACCTTAGCCACAACCTCAAATCTAAGCTTTAGTTTAGGCTCCATCTTGGCTAACTAGTTCTACTATCAATGTTGCTAAAGGTATCCATGATCTAGTAAAAAACCCTAAGAAATATTAACCTTCTTTTTCTCCCTCCAAAGGAAGGATTTTAGAACAAGATATCAAGGCCCTCAAAATTACTTTGAGAATCTTAAATGTATCCCATAAAGACACAACATGCAGATTATTTCCTTTCACATTATTAGATGCAACTTGCAACTAGTTTATTAATGTCCTAGAATTATCCATTACCTCTTTGGAAGAGTTTCAAAATAAATTTTTAGCATAATTTATCCAAGTCACCAGTGTAAGTGTTATTTATTAACACTTTACAAGCATGAACAGAGAGTCAAATGATCTAATTTGAGCCTTCAATGCTTGATTTCAAATGATGTATAGTAGAATTGAGACTAATTACACACCTAATGAGTCATTGACCCTTGAGAGTACAATAGTTCCCTAGACCCTATGATTTTTATCTTTATACGTATAACTATAAATATTGATACACTACCTTTAGCTTATGCTAAAGATATCAATGTAGATAAGAAATTGAACCCTAAGATATAATATTTGTCCCCACTCAATATTTATCCTATTTTTATGTCCTTCAATCTAATTCCAAATTAAATTTACCAAAATGAAAACCAAATGTATAATCAAATGCTTATAACCCAAGTCATATCCAATCAACACCATAGCTTCCTAAATAGTTATATGCCTAACTATAAAAACTTGAATCAATCATTGGTATTATTCAATACTACTATAACATAGGGTACTAATTTTTATTGCACATAAAATAAGATTATAATAAATCTAAAGGATGGTCCATAAATTAACCAATAAGTTTTTGAACATGCATAAATGCATGGGTAAAACCAAAATCCAAAATACCAATCAAAACTATGGAATTTAGAGGTACAATAGACCTTTCAATAAGCATAGGAACAATACTAAATATAATCCACATAATAATATACAACAGATCAACATCATGAAATCAACCCTTTCAAATTGGTGTTGAGTTGATAACACTATACAACACGGTGAGATAGACTATATTGAGTTATACATAGCCTTCAAGATATTTTAAAATGAGATTAATATGAAAGAAGTATATGCACCTCAAACATAACCTTCTTCCTATACTAATCCTAGATATTCTAGTACAATAATGGTATTTGATACCTATGATGTCCCATTTATAAAAGAAGATGATAATAAATTAGAGGACAATACGAATAAGATATATGCATTACTATAGTTATAGATGAATAATTATAATCTAAAGAGTAAGTAACCAATTAATGATTTAACACCTTTCAATAATAATTATAATAATCCTCCAGATTATCAAGCCAATAAAAACCCATCTTACCCTAGCAAAGAAGAGTAGTTATAGAGTGAAGAACCATAAAACAAAGTAGGGTACAATATTATTGAGGACATTAAGAATATCAAGGAAATTATCACCATACATGAACTAGTTTAGATCACTAAATAAAGAGAATATTTTTATTAAATCCCTAACTAAAATATCCTCTAATCA
Source organism: Torreya grandis (assembly GCA_037957365.1). Lineage (NCBI taxonomy): Eukaryota > Viridiplantae > Streptophyta > Pinopsida > Cupressales > Taxaceae > Torreya > Torreya grandis. The sequence continues at coordinate 1,093,934 of JARHVA010000541.1, read as the reverse complement.
GACATCCAAATATGTGCATGCAAATGTGATAGTATTTAAAGATAAAACTAAAGTAACATCATTTATTATAACTATTTTAATTTTTAGAAAGAATGTGCACAACTACTTGGTTGACTTAGGTGCCTTCAACATTGTGATGCCAACTGTTATGTACAAAAAGTTGGGTTTGACTCAAAATAAGTCAAAGAGGGTGGTCTTATAGTTGGATGAGTCTAATGTCCCATGTGTTTTATAATTAACAAACTTGTAAATTTAGTTGGCATCTAAACCATGTGTGTAATAGACCATTGACGTATTTCTAATTGACATTCTAAAATCTTATGGTCTATTTCTAAGCCATGATTGGTCTAAGACATTTAATGGGTACATGGCCACCAAATTTTCACACATGTGGCTTCCCTGGAAAGGAGTAGCCACCCAAATTTGAGTGGGTAGGAAACAAAAGATGAAACACCTGATTAATAAGTATAATGCCACTAATATTAAAGTGTACTTTATGTCTTCACATGTGGCATTTTATACATTCAAAACCAAGCAAGAGACATATGGATAATAATTTGAAGGTCCATCTAAGTTATGGACTCTCTATTTTGATGGAACCAGATCAAAATAAGGTTTGGTGTAGGTGTATCCTTGAAGGCTCCAAATGACAAGAATTACCTTGATATATATAAGTTGTAGTTCCCCTAAACCAATAATAGAGTAGAGTATGAAGCTCTAAACCTTGACTTATAGTTTACACTCAAACACAATGCTAATCAGCTGTAGATATTTATAGACTCTAAACTAGTGGTAAATCTAATTAGAAATAAGTATAAGTGTAAGCTCACCTAATTAAATAAGTATAAACATTGATTAAGGGACTTGATTAAGTCCTTTAAAGGATTCAACATCAAGGCTATCCCTAGAGAGAACCAAATAATTGACTTGTTAGCATATTTAGCTACTAATATGGCACCACACAAAGAATCCAAGATGCATAAGTTCTCATTGGATTTTCTTCCTTTCCCCTCCATCCAAGATAATGTGTATAATTTATAGGTGTTTGATGATGACCAAAAAATTATATAATTCATGAACATATTTGTATATTTTGAAGCCTATATAATAGATGAGAAAGACATCAAACCCATACATGGTGATTACCTGGGTGAAGATGAAATTTTATGATTGAAGGAGAATCACATCCCTCTAGGCATGGTCTTCTTAGAGTGAGCATTTGATTTATACCCTAAGATCATAATCAAAAACCACCAATAACCAATATATTATCTTTCATACACAAAATTTTTGGAACTAAACAACACCATAAATAGGTTAATTTAGGCATAGGTTTCATTCAAATTAGGAAACAAAATATAAAATACCTCATGTAAACATACAAATATGTGATAGCCTCAACATGTGAAGACCTAAAATTCCTTGACCTCAGAGTCATTACTCACACTATCCTAATGAAGCAAGACCATAAGCCTTTTAGAAAAATATAGAGGTTAGTAAATGCAATTATGAAACTTATAATTCAAACAAAAGTACAAAATATGTTGGAGTCCAAAATTTTCTTCCCAATTAGGCACTTTACTTGGGTAGCCAATTTAGTACCGATCAAGAAAATGAGTGAAGAAATCAAACTCTATCAATTTAAAGAACTTAAATAGAGCATTAGATAAATCCAAAAACCCCTACCCTCATTGGATGAAGTAATTTAAATGATCATTATATTAAAGATTATTTCCTTCTTGGATGGTTTCTCTTGTTATAATCAAGTATTGGTAGAGGTATAAGATCATATGAAGATTACCTTCACCATAAAGTGTGGAATGTTTACATATAAAAGGATTCCATTTGGCCTAATTAATGTAGGAGTAAATTTTTAGAGAACCATGGACTTCACTTACCAAGGGCTAGTTGGTAAGTATATAATTATATACATGGATGACCTCACTATGTTCTCTAAAGATTGAGTTAACCACGTAGACCACCTTTGAAAGGTGTTTGATAAATGAATTAGGTAGGAAGTGTCACTTAATCCAAATAACCAAACATTTGGAGTTACTTAAGGGAATCTATTATTCCATGTCATCACCAAAGACATGATCTCCATTGATTCAGATTAAATTCATGCCATATCCAAGTTAACACCTCCTAACAATAAGAAGGAACTGAAGTCCTTCTTTAGTAAGATTAAATTTGTATGAAAACTCATATCTATATTTGTACAAATCATTAAAACATTAAATGCTATGGTGAAGAAAGATTCTAAGATATAATGGATGACATAAGACTAGAGGGATTTATAAGACATCAAGATTGTCATTGCTCAAGCCCTAATTATGATTAATGTAGACTTCAATAAGGAATTTTATTTTTATTATTTCACTTTAGAACATACTATAGTAGTTATACTAACAAAAAATGTGGATGACAATGAACATTTCATTGCCTTCATAAGCACAAATTTAGAGGATATAGAGTTGAAATACTCTATGATATACAATAATATTTATGCCTTGATAAAAGTGGAGAAAAATTTCAGGCATTATATCTTATGAAATAAAACATATGCCATTATTACATATTCTACTATCAATATCACACTTGTCTAGAAAGAACTAGGTGAAAGAAGAGGAAAATATATTGCCAAACTTCAAAAGTTTTACCTCGAAATCAAACTAGCCAAGATGGTGAGAGTATATGGTATCATCCAACTAATGATCGATACTAATTTATAGATCAGTATTCAATCATGGTCCCTACATTTAAATATATGGACAAGTTGTGATAAAACATTATATGGAACCTTCCATACTTGAAAGAAAAATGATAAATGATTTAAGTCTTTGAGACCTGAGAGCATGCCATGTCACACTTCATTACACAAAACATCAAAAAATTTGAAATTAAACAAAATTATAATGGTTTTTATCTTCTAAATTTTGAGTGTTTAAAACTTATCATGTTGTCATCAATACATAACCATAGAATAATTAACATAGTCTAATTATTTTGAGTTCCCTCAATATAATGGTTCTAAGATTTTGAGTTTTAAGTGTTTGACACTTATCACATTTTTTTTACCTTGAACCATGAAGAAATTAAATAAAAACTAATCATTCAATGGTATTATGGCTATGAGTCTTTAAACCTCTAAATCAATAAGATCATGCCATGTGTCAACATATTTTACATATAAAATTTACAATAACATGCATAATTTAAAAGGCTCAATAACCCATGTTCTCATACCCCTTATTCTTCACAAGATCGAGGTTACTTCACATGTCATAATTATGTTAACTCATACCCCTAGAGTATATAAAGTGAATATGTAAATCTAAAGGCCCGAGTGAATGATTATTAGATAAGTGTCATAATATAGGAAATGAAAACTCAAGGTACACATACATGAGTTTGACATAAAGGTAAATAAGTTTGTAAGTGATAATTTGACAATTATCTAGAACATGATGACTGGATACAAAAAATTAACTAATAATTTCCATTTGGAAAAAAAGTAAACCTGTCAAAGCTTATTGGCACATTCAAATTGAAATGGGAACAAAATCAAAAGGTCATTATTTACATTGGTGACACATGAATGCATTAAAAACTTAGACTTTTGGGAAATATATGCAAAATATAAGTGAAGTCTAATTATTTCACCATCAATATATCAATCAAAATTTACAATTTTGAGCCCTCAAACATCCAAAGAGTCCTAAACTTTTTAGTGAATTTATAAGAACAAACTAGATGATTTGGAGAATAAATTACATAGTGTACTAGAATGGCTTCCTATTCAAATAAATTTAAAGTTAAAGTCCCTCAATGTAATCTTATGCTAGGAGCACGTAATACATGGACATAATGTTAAATAAAAGTGCCCTAGAATTCAAGTTCATACACTATTCAACACTTTTGAATGTTATAGAGTCTATAACACCCTTATCTACACAAGACCAATTATATCTAGATGAGAAATAATATATTGATGACCTGATACCCATAAAAATGTAAGGTCTTCATCAATTAGTAGCAAAACTAGAAGTAATGCCTTACATATACATGCTTAGAGGTTTATTTTTCAATGGAGTATTTTTTGGGGATTGTTTACACCTTAGGGAAAGAAAAACATACTTGTGTTTATATTTGGGAGGGATTTCAAAAGGTACCTCAAACTTTCATGTCCTAAGACTACCTATAACCAAGTCTTGATCAATGTTTGGCTCAATCACAACATAATATATGGAAAACTAAAATAATATATGTTTAAGGGTCAAAGATTGAATCACAAGGGAGGCATTTCCTCCATTTTGATTTTCAAATTTAGACCTACTATTATGATACCCACGGCATATGGTTTTGAAATCATAACTTATGTATAATTGGAATGGATCCCTTGGCTGGACATTTTTTTAACCTCAGACAATTTAGTTTCCCAAGGGGATATCATAAGAGCCCAATTGAATAAAAGCTAATCAATGGAAATTTTTATATGATGTCATATATACTGGATGCAATAATAGGCATATTTCACATGACACATGGGAAACTATGGCAACCTTGAACATAATATTTAGGTAATAAAATATGTTAAGATTACTCTTTTATCTTATTATACAAATTTAAAAATGAAATTCAAAGGATATATGAGGAAATATATCCTTAAATATATCAAGTGATTGATTGCATCATAATCCTAGTTTGTCTAAAAACCTAACAAAAAACATTAGTTAAATAGGGGATTACTGGTATTTCCTTGACTGCACAGTCATCAAAATTGAAGGGACAAGGGAAACTACTTTATTTCTACCATGCCACATCCTAGACAAAATTATAAAACAAGAAGTGGATTTTCAAATCTGTAATAGCATTGATGAATAAATTTACCTTAAACATGAAAAATATTATTACAAAACTCCTTTGAGTATTTGAAAACTTTAATTTGTGGTTAGGCTACATTTCAACCAGGTTGGGAAAGTTAGATCCCACTAAAATTTAAAGGCAACCCAATTAAGGAAATTGGACCCCAAGAAGAAAATTAGAACATATGTCAAGCACCTTAAGGAAAAGAAGAAGTTGAAAATTTCATATGGTCATTAGGAATATGATCATGATGTTGTTTCTATAAATGCATCAGATGATACTAAAGTATGGACTAAGATTAAATATAAATAAATGTCTATGCTATTTGCTCAAGATCTTTAGTACAATCCTAAGATCACTAAAGAATAAGATAAGGAGATGGACTAACAACCACAAAGAGATTAGAGATATTAATAACCTCCAATGCATCCACAAGATTTAGAAGGGTAATACCAACCTCCCTCTCTTACATGAGAACATAGAAGTTTATAATAGGAAGAGACTAGCATCTAGATGGAATTGAACCATAAAAATAGAGGGAAATTCTAATATTCCTCCCCATCCTCATCTTTCCTTTGCATCTTTAGATATGACTAATAAAGTTTTGGGAATAGCCACTAAAAAATAGAAAACTACACCTCCTCTAGATTGGTAGAAGAACACATTTTATATGATAACTTTGTCACCACTTACAACTGTCACCCAAGTTAGTCTCCCCAAGTATTTATAAAATTCTTTATTATATATTCTATCTACTAATTCTTCTCCTCAGGTGTCTTTGATAAGTATACCTCTCTTCACTACCATCAATGAGGAGGCATCTTTTCAGGTAATCCCTACCATATTATCCCTTAATCCCTTCACCATTCCTTTCACCACTGTTGTCCCACCAACCATTCCTTCACAACCACCTATAGTGATTCTATCTACCATTGTATCACCTTAAATAAATTCATGATCTCCATTGCATTCCACTTTGTTGGGGCCAACATACCCCCATTTTCTTGAAAATTGGAACCCTTGAGATGCTTTGAACCTTAACACTAAATTTTTTCCATATTTTAATGTTATTGAAATATAAATATCATCCTCTTTGATAAAATGTCTTATTCTCTTTCGATTATTGAACTTTAATTTGCCTAATCTTACTAATGATTTGCCTTATGAATGAAAATTTAAGGTTTCATGGAGATAACAATGATAAATGTTGATCAAAACACTATGGATAGGTTGCACAGACTCTATGGGATTTCAAGAGTGCCTAGAGTAAGTATGGAAGTGTTTTGTTTCATCAGGTCCTTTATTGTGCTTATCTAGACATTCTGGTCAAGTGGCATAAAAATCTGAGTAAGTACTTTGCTAACATAACCATTTTCATATATGGATAGGTTAAGTAAAATTGGTCATATGAGTATGTTCAAATTTATACCAAGTTTATATATCCCAAGTTTTATGTCCTCCACATAATCTCATCAAAATTTATTATCCTTCAAAGTTTCCCTCCAATGCATTTTTCGCTATTTTTTCCAAACAACCAATTTTTTAGGGAGTCCAAAAGAGTTTGGTAGGTATTTTAATGAATCCATATCTCTCATACAATAAAACTTAAAGATAAATGGTAAAATGGGTTTATTAACCCTTATTCAATGAATGTGTTGGCCAAATTTGAGCTCATGCGACATAGTGCATCAAAAGTTATAAGCATGCAAAGTTGGGTCCCAAATAGTTTTAGATTGATTTTTTGACGAGTATGTGAACGTCATGCAAAACCATGAAAAAGGGCTCATTTCAACATTTAACTGGTGCATTTGGAAAGATCTTAGGACTAGAGGGTTTAATAGGTTGGTTCCTTGTGGTATTAAGTTCATTCTTTGTAAAGTTGGTGCCTTGGTGAGTTCTACACTTCAAGATAAAAAATTGCAAAGTTAGCCAAAAATAGATGACAATCTTCAGGACATCAATGACAAATGTGAGGATGTCACGTGATAGTTGTGAGGATGTCAAATTTAATCCCATATAAAAATCACTATGAGCTTAAATTTGACAGTCTTCACGATGTCAATGACATTTGCGAGGATGTCACGTGATGGTTGTGAGGACGTCAAATTTAATTCCATATAAAAATATAGAGGAGCTTAAATTTAATGGTCTTTTCGACATCAAATATAGTTGAAAAGACATCAAAATAGGAGTGTAAATAGAACTTATAAGGCATTTTTATGAGGTTGTATCTTTCATGTGCTACATCTTCAAGTGAAATGGTCAAATGGGTTTATTAACCCTCATGCAAGGACCATGTTTGCAAAGTTTGAGCTGATATGACATAATATAAGAGAAGATACAAGCATGTAAATTTTCCTTTTAATGCTTTTTTTTTTTATCATTTTTCCAGACTTAGCCAATTTTACAAAGTCTAAATTAAGCCTAATAAGCATTTTTAAGAGGCCATATCTCACATGCACTGTATATTAAAGAGAAATGGTCAAATGGGTTTATTAAACCTCATAAAAGAAACATTTTCACCATGTTTGAGATCATTAAACTTAGTGAATCAAAAGATATGAGCATGTAAAGTTTCCTTCCAATGCATTTCTTGTCATTTTTCTAGACTTAGCCAATTTTACAATGTCTAAATTGAGCGTAGTAAGCATTTTCAAGAGGCCATATCTTACATGCACTACATATTCAAGATACATGGTCAAATGGTTTTGTTAACCCTCATAAACAAAACATGTTTGATAAGTTTGGGATCATAAAATATAATAGATAAAAATTTATGGATGTGGAAAATTTCTCTTCAATGCATTTTCACTACTTTTTTCATACTCAGCCATTTTCAGAGAACTCAAACGTAACTTAGAAGGAATTTTAATTAGGACATATATTTCATTCATTGAAAATTCATATGAAATGGTAAAATGGGTTTTTTAACCCTAATACAAGGACTATTTTCAATAATTTTTAGCCTATGCAACATATCAAATCAAAAGTTTCAAGCATATAAAGCTGGCTTTCAAAGTATTTTGGCTGGTTTTTTGAGTCCAAAAGAACCTGGTAGACATTTTTATGAAACCATATATTTCATGTGTTGTAGATAAAGAATAAATGGTCAAATGGGTTTTTTCATATTTATGTCAGGATCATAGACACCAAATTTCAACTCACCTGCTGCTGCACATCAAAAGTTAAAAAGACTTAAAGTTGGCCTCTTGGCCATATTTCACTATTTTTTTATACTCGATCTTTTTTTAAGAAGTGCAAGTAGCATCAAGGGATCCACCACCAATGCAATTTGAAAAATAAAATTCTTTTTAATATATATATATATATATATATATATATATATATATGTTAGTTTGTTAGCATATATGAGAGCTATTTGTCAATTTTAATGTAGGAGGTCCCCTGCATTATAATATTTGTATGAAAGATAGCTATCCTTATCTTACATGTAGTATTTTAAGAAGATAATTGGTACACTACCTATGTTCTCTATAAATAGGTAGGGGTTACCATTTTGTAAAGGAGAGATATTTTGAGTAGATTTTATACTAGAGCAATTAATACAATTCGAATTCTACAAGGATTGTTTTGTATTGTGTTACATTATTTCTATTTTCTATCAATTGTAGGTGTATGTCTTATATTTTAATAGTTATTTGATAGATGATCTGCATTTTATGTTCATGAGGTTTTTGGTTTGTGCTATGCTAAACTAGTTGAAGAGTTCCAAGTTTACTTTGCTTTTATTTAATCTACATTTGAATGTTCTTATGATATTCAGATTAACATAGTAAAAAACTTAAAGTAATCTTGAATTTTAATCATGATCTTTATATTTCCTTTGAATCTTTCTTGGTATTTGGTGAAGATTGAGATTATGCTATGTTCCATCACTGATCAGTTAAATGTATGCTCAAATTGACTAGAAATATATCATTGTGTTTGAGATAAATGCTTGTAATCACTTTTATTCGCTACCTTACCCTGCCTTTTTCTTTTTTCTTTTGATCAATATTCACTTTATCTTATATTTCATTATAAATATTTATTTAGAATAGTTTTTAGTTAGAATTTTTATCATAATCCATCATTAACAATAAATATATATAAATTCAGGACCAAGGTGGCTCCCAACCACCAAATCATATAAATATTATGGACAACTCTTGCATTACTCTACTTCTATTCCATCATAGGCAATTAAAATTTTCACAAACTACAACTCATGCCATGGATTCTTAGAATCCTAAAATGAGAAGTGTTCTTCAACACTATGAGCACCTGTGAGATAAATAGAAGCATCAACACACTCCCCATGTGCTAAACTAGTTGAAGAGTTCTAAGTTTACTTTTTTTTATTTACTCTGCATTTGAATGTTCTTATGATAATCAGATTAACATAGTAAAACACTTTAAGTAATCTTGAATTTTACTCATGATATTTATATTTCCTTTGAATCTTTCTTGGTCTTTTGTGAAGCTTGAGATTATGCCATGTTCCATCACTGATCAGTTAAATGTATGCTCAAATTGACTAGAACTTTATCATTATGTTTGAGATAAATTCTTGCAATCACTTTTCTTCTCTACCTTAACCTGCCTTTTGCTTTTTTTTTCTATCAATATTCACTTTATCTTAGATTTCATTGTAAATATTTATTTAGAATAGTTTGTAGTTATAATTTTGATCATAATCCATCATTAACAACAAAGATATATAAATTCAGGACCAAGGTGGCTCCCAACCACCAAATCATATAAATATTATGGACAACTCTTGCATTACTCTACTTCTATTCCATCATAGGCAATTAAATTTTCACAAACTACAACTCATGCCATGGATTCTTAGAATCCTAAAATGAGAAGTGTTCTTCAACACTATGAGCACCTGTGAGATAAATAAAAGCATCAACACACTCCCCATGTGCTAAACTAGTTGAAGAGGTCTGAGTTTACTTTGTTTTTATTTACTCTACATTTGAATATTCTTATGACATTTAGATTAACATAGTAAAACACTTTAAGTAATCTTGAATTTTACTCATGATCTTTATATTTCCTTTGAATCTTTCTTGGTCTTTGGTGAATCTTGAGATTATGCTATGTTCCATCACTGATCGGTTAAATTTATGCTCAAATTGACTAGAAATTTATCATTATGTTTGAGATAAATGCTTGCAATCACTTTTCTTCTCTACCTTACCCTACCTTTTGGTTTTTTTATCAATATTCACTTTAGCTTAGATTTCATTGTAAATATTTATTTAGAATAATTTGTAGTTAGAATTTTGATCATAATCCATCATTAACAACAAAGATATATAAATTCAGGATGAAGGTGTCTCCCAACCACCAAATTATATAAATATTATGGACAACTCTTGCATTACTCTACCTTTATTCCATCATAGGCAATTAAAATTTTCACAAACTGTAACTCATGCCATGGATTCTTAGAATCCTAAAATGAGAAGTGTTCTTCAACACTACGAGTACTTATGAGATAAATATAAGCATCAACACACTCCCCATGTGGGCACTTACCATAGGAAATGTAAAGGTCTTTTCACCTCCTCTAGGGGGAAACAATTAGAATAAATGACATATTTTGATCTCCCCACCATAGAGGAATACATCAATGAGGAGGAAATATGAGAAAAGGAACATAGATAGGTAATATATTTAGTTGACTATTCAATTAATGAATTTGAAGAAGATGCATAAACAATGAAGGGGATAGGACCTATAATAAGTGAAGAGGTATCCCAAAATGATGAGTTAATAGAGTTGGAAAGGGATAATGATATGAAATTGGAAGGCCTATAAGAATAAGAAACTATGGATAAAACTTTGGATCAGTAAGTCTTCATTAAAGAGAAAAGAAAAAATATAAATGAGGTAGTATCTTATCTTGTTTCATATTTTACCAGCGTAGATATTTCAACTATAGATTTTCTTCCAATGGTTCAAAATATTCTTTTGTCTAGTTTTATTGATTCTCCCATTATTTCAACATCAAATCAAATAAAGGCTCCAAGGAAAGGAGTTCATTTTTGGAGTAGGGTTATAGCTTTTACTTACAATGCTAGGACACCAACCCTTAAGAAACATTCAACTCAACTAGAGATGAATATGCCATAGTATTCACCCATACAGTCAACCACTATGACTATTGAGAATACCCAAAGACTAACCAAGTATGAGGTTGAAGTCACTCCATTGAGAGAACCTTCACCATGGGATATAATTATCTATCCACCTTTCTAGTTCACAATACAGATAAGTGAATCATTAACAACACCAATAATAACATGTCCTCCAATGGCTCATACACTTCACACATCTAAATACCTAATGATATAATATGTATAAATAGGGGAAATTAGAAATCCCCAATGGGTAAAAGAGATCCAAAATAAAAGGGATGAAAGATAAAACCTAGTTTTCATAGAGTTACCTATAGTCTCTCCCTATTTGAATAAAAGAGTGGAACCATCCAAAGGGTGAGAAATCAGAAAGCATTGAATTTAGATACAAGGGAAGAAATGTAATTTGAACAAAGAGAAAATATATTTCCCTTGATAAAGAAAGACAAAAAGGATCTTAAGGATCCTAATGAATATATTTAATATTTATCTACTTTTGTGGCCTCAACCGGTGAAGTTATGAAAAAAATATAAAAATTCAAAGAGGAGGCACAATAGAGATTTCTTAAAATATAGGATATATATACTCCTAGAGATATATTTGATGATGTTCATAGAGAAACTATTAAGTTGTATAACATTTTGCATAATATCCAGGTTGCTAAAGTAAGAATCCAATCAAATAGAAAAAATGTTTTTAAACTTTGAAACTAATTGAAAGGGTTAGAGAAAAGATTAAATTTATTATTTTAGTACTCTAAAAATATTGCATTCAATATATTTAATTTAATTTCTAGCATGGATTCATAATGGTTCCTTAATTATGTAATTTAAAAAAGAAATGATTGCCTCAATTGGCATACATAAATGAAGACTATATTGGGACATTTTAAAAATCATGAGAGTGAGGCCTTAGAAAATTTTAAAGAAATGAGGGTCACTAATGTGATTACCCCTATAGGGGAATTAGTTAATAGGCCAAATTTTGAGATCCTCCTCGAATAATATGAAAATAACTTAAAGGATTAAGTTGAAGGCATAATATATAGGACCAATGATGAACATTTTTAATTGATAAGTTTTTTTAAGGATACGATGATGAGAATCAAGGGATTTGGAGTAGAGTTCAAGATCTCAAAAATTGAATATACAAGGTTTATGGGCGAGGCCATTAAACTCTTAAAACCTTCCTTGATCAATTTTAACATCATTAATAAGGATTTTGAATCATTACACACATTTTTCAAAGAATGTAGGGAAAAATAAGTAGCTTCAAGGTAAGTTCCAAACATGCAACCAACTACTATAATTATTACATAATCTTAGGGTTCCCAATTTTTAGGCTTTGTAGTCATGCAAACTCTAAGTGGGCCTATCTTGATCCCACAAGGAACAATAATGGCTACTTTAGTTCCTATAACTATAACTCTATAATATTCTTTAGCTAGTAATGCCACATCACCATATTGATGAAAAAAAAACTATGTACTTGCATGTTTTTGTTAATATGGAACTTTGGCTCTAAATTTATGTTGAATATATATTATATTTTTAGCTCTGAAATTCTATTTTGGATTGACTATTGTACATGCATCCTTTGCATGAGATTTGGATGTAAGTCCTATTTTTTAGCTTCATTTGACACATGATGCCTTTCCTATCCAAATATTTTTATACTTTAATCCTTCCAATCCTAAAAGGAGGAGAATTTTGTCTATTAAAATTAATTTGAAATTCAAAGAAGTTCTATGATTTTAGTCTTCATTCTTCTCCAAAAATTTGTGGATTATGTAAGAGGTTATATCATTATGGTTTCTTAGTATTTCATTTGTATATAAGTTATCTATTTTATATATAGTAATTTATATTAATATATATTTTATCTAAATATTTGTGTCATATAAATCATAATCCCCCTTTGTGGATGTGTTATTGTAGTCTAACATAGTAGCCTTTGATTTCATGTGTTTAATTATGTTGTATTTTGGTTTGCTTTGACTCATAATTATGTTTTATTGGTGGTGTGCTATATTATCCTACAAAAAATATTGGTTTGTGATTTCCACAATCCTCATTTCCTTTCCTTTTTTTCCCTCCCTTTTGAGTTTTTTTTGAAGTCTTACACATGTTAGTTTATAACTATCACAATTTCCCCCATATCAAGTATATTTATAATCATCCATATCCAACCCATCCATGTTAAACAAGCTACTCACTCACTTTTTTTCTTCTAATAGGTTGTTTATAAAACCTAATACCCTACAAATCATGCCTTAGAGTGAATTATTTTCACTGATCCTAAAATTTTAGAGGCTACCTCATAATTTTTTTTTGTGTTTTTCATAAAACCCACATCAACAAGAGTTAATTACTCATGAAAAATATGTGTGTATAGAAAGGAAAAGATATGATATCTACTAACATAAAGTAAACAACATATGGAAAACTAGTAAACATGTATGTTAAATTATTTTGTATTTTTTTAATTTGATTTTTTATTATCTTAATTATTTGATTTTATTAAAAAAATTGAATATTTTAGATAATAGGTAATAAATAGATAGGCAATGATTTCATATAAAGGATTATCATAGGGTGATCAAGGCTTAGGATGGGTATAACATATTGGACATACTACCAATGATCTTATATATGTGCCAAATATTAAACTAAAGAATCTATAATAATATGCCTATACATTATAAGACTCTATGGTTGTGAAGTAGTAGTGATTCTTAAAACCCATTTTTTAGTGATCGGTTGATTTTTCTATGTAAATTTAAGTTTAAGTCTTTGAACCAATTATGAGACATGTTAATGAACTCTCAACAGTTGTCTAGGTCATGTAGGTGTAGATAATGGCTCCATAGAGTCTACTATATATCTATGATATAATGGCCTCCCTAGTATTAGTTACCTATGAAAGGGTATTACATTTTGATTACCCTTTCACTCATGGTTAACCTTAATAGGTTGTATAATTAGCTATATTGGAAATAAATTCTCATGTTATAATGGATTTTCATATTGAATTCCTAAAACTATGATTTCTTAGTTGGCGTGGATGTAAATGAGACATATATTCACTATGGAGGGCACTCTATGAATATTATGAATCCAAGGTATCCATAATAACACTTAAAATACACCCATATGTGTTACAAATAAAAATGTTATGGTAAAATGTGTTATACCAACCTATAAAGTTAAATCAACCTCACCAAAAACTTGTTTTACTTTCCCATCAAATGCTTTGACCATCTTGTTCAAATGGTATAAATCATCATGTGTGTATGCAAATGTGTGGCTAATGTATTTTTACATACATTATCATTAGAACCATTATCAACCCTAAAATTGTACATATGTTGATGGTAAATATGTTTTATAATAAAAAATGAATGAATATATGATTTTTCATCCATAATTTCATTATCATCAAATGAAATATAAGGCCTCTAAATGATAGGATTTATCTCACATGTAAGTGTGCCAATAATCCCATACAATGGGTCCCCATAATGTGTTGGAAGAAGATGTGAATTATATTCCATTTTAAATTTTGGTGCTTCATTATAATTATCCTATAATGTATTGTTAAATATATTATGGTTTTTATAGTCACCATGTTGTGATACTAAATCCTTTAGAAAATCATCAAGTTTTATCTTTTCACTATTAATAAGGTCTTGTATATTTTGTTTCAACTTGTAACATATTTTCTTAGAATACCTAACACATTGGTGATAATCACAATAATAATTTTCATCATATCCTTTTGTTAGAGGTCAAATCATATCAAAATTTAAGGGAGGAGGGAGAGATATGAGATGGCACTCCACAACCTTCTTAAGAAGTGAAGTTGGAGATTCATGTAATCATGTAAATTTTATTTTAAATTCATTAGATAATATGAACCAAATATTTATGACATCATATTCACCATTATTTTTCCTTCCCTTTTATCTTCCTAATGTTTTACCTTATATCATGGTTTTATATGAAACTTGGTTTTTGATGTAGTCGATGTATTGGATACATATTCAAGTTAAATCAATATAATGAGTTTTACTTATTTATATCGAACATTATGGAATAAGTCATCAAAAAAATTAAAATTATTGAAGATAATATAATTATGTAATGGGACAAGTAAACCTTTCTTAAATATATTTTGAATCTCTTTATCTACCATTAGATTTGTCATTTTGATTAACATTGTATTTCACCTCAAAACATATTCATTGATGGGATCATTGGTTCTTTATTTGATCTTTGTAATTTATGAATATGACACATTTTTAGTGATTTTTATTGATAAATGTGATATAAATTGATCCATGATAATATTTAAACCTTATACTAATTGTATTATAGGTCATATAACCATCTCAGAGCATATTCCTTTAGGCTTCTTGGAAATAATTTTATCAAAAATTTATAATTGGAAGTGTAATCAATGCATGTTGTATACAAATATAAAATATGATACTTAGGGTCACCTTTTTCATTGTAAAGTGTAAAATTTTGTGCTAAAAAATAAGTTGGAAAATGGTGAAAAGATATCTTAGGTGCAAGAGGACTATGTAATACATATTATGAATCAATGGCATGAGTAGGTTTAAAATATTTTTTCTCAATATTGGTAACCTTAGCTTCTAAATATTTAATAAATTGGAAAAAAAATTTAAAAATATATCCATTGGGATATATATTCTAAATTTTAGAAGTCACCAAAGAGGATGTAAACACTTGTGTTAATATAGGAATTAAAGTTGGTAATTGAGTTAAAACATTGATTGTTCCCATGGAGGATGTATCAATATTTGTTTTGTCTTTGAGTAGAAATGGATTTAAAACATATCTTGTGACCTTACTAGATGTAGGAATCAATTGGGTGCTTAAGGGGATGGATAATGAGAGTGATGTTTGATAGGTATATCTAGTAGCCCAATATTTATATCAATAGAGAGTAATGGTTATTCACTAACACTTTTGGATTTTTTATTTTCTAATATGGTATTGAGGATATTTTTGAGATCTTCATGAATACATTATCAAAACATTTAAATATCCTTAACTTACTCTTGATCTACTTGCTCATGTTAATTCATCTCATGTGTTACATTCTCTTCATGATCCAATTCATTCTCTATGATAGCATCATTAGTATGTTTCTCATTCTCATTATTGGTGTAATTTGATAGGGCATTAGTTTAAGACATATTATGTTCTAAGAGAGGAATCTAAAGATTTCAATAGGTACACCACCTATTATATCATTATTCCTAGGTTATATATAGATTGATAAATTAAAACATGAATAATTATTATAATCTGAAACTCTATAAGGATGAAAATTCTTAGTTAACTATGTGGTTTTCATAAGAAGACTTAAAGGTTAGGTTCAAAAAAAAATTTAAATTATTTTAGAAATATTTAAAAGATAATATCCTAATAAACTAAGGAGAAAACTATTCCAAAAGTAGACCAATTCAATAATTTATATTCATAATATTTTGATATAATGATGAATTATGAAAATATGTTAAATATATAAAGTACAATGATAAATATTAATTTGAATGATTACACATGAATAAATAATAATTATTATCTTATTTAATGATGCATAATAAGATCTATGAAGTGTAGGTGAATAAATAGTTAGGATAAATGTTTGTTATGATTTGTCATATTCTCAAAATCATCTCTATGTTAATGTAGACACTACCATCAGTATTTGGACACTACCATAGATGTTTATATCTAGTTATTATGATTCTTTCCCATATGGAATATGAGTATTTCTATGGAAATTACACCTATGTTTATTAAAATTCATTATTTCCTTACACATTGTTTATTTAGATTATACACAGGTTTTATATATCAATGTGTAGTTTAGAACCCTAGATCCTCTGATTAGGGAATGTCACCATCAAAAATATGGGTTATGGGGATTAATTTAGGTTTATATGATCTTAAATACCCCTAATTTAGTGGGTGTTACCTACATATCTAATAATTTTAAGAGGGCCTTAGACGAATGTAATTCTTCCACTTATGTGGGCTTTTGTGTGAATAATTTTTCAATATGTTATATTTGAGTGCATGTAGTGATATATCTTGTAACTTGAAAATTAATAATCATGGGTTTATATTCAAATTATTTAGACATTCAAGAATAATAATTTTTTGTCTGATTGAAAATAATGAAGAATATGGTAGTTTTTCAAGCTTGAGAGGTGATTTTTCTTTGTATAAGATATACATGTGCTTGAGATGTACTTGATAATAATGAATATTATTTGAGTTGTATTTATACACAAACTTTTGAAATTATTTCATGTGAAGGTTAAAATAATACTATAGTATGACCCATACATGTTGAAAGATTTTCAAATTTGATTATTTGTAAGGTTCTTACACTAGTATCTGACCTGGGGCACTAACATCAATATTAATGTCCTAATTTGGATGGTAGTGTCATGGACAATAATAAGTTTTGAAATATGTGTAACTAATAAATTATGAGAATATTTAGGTTTTAATAAGACTATGGGATATAGGTGATATATATAATCATAATACTAATGTTAGACTATAGGATAACCATTTAAGCATAATAAGATGTTGAATGTGAACCTTTTGGAAATGAAAAGGTCCTTAACTAAAGGGTTTATCCATGAGTTATATTTTTCAAGTGTAAAATATTAATTTATCATATTGATTTCAAATTTATTATCTAAAATTCCTTGGTATTTTTGAAATCCTTTGAGGTTATGAAGTTTGAATTAAATCAAATACTGACATGCAATCTTTTATGATTGCTTCACAATTATGGTATTCCTTGGGATGAGCTTTATGTTTGTGTGTTATGCATGGTAAAGAGAATATAAAAATATGACATGTGTCACCTTATGATTGGGTTTTTACTTCACAATTATTAAAATATGATCCAACATATTTGGTGGATTGTGAGGGTGAGAGGATGAGATATGCTAAAAATATGAGAAGTGTTATTCTAGAAATAAATTTGTGTTTTAATGATTTGAGTCCTTGAATTTTTCAAGTGTGAGAAATATGAGGGCATGAGGGTGAAAAAATATGACATGTAGCAACATAGATAGGGTGTGTGGCATGTTTTAAATGGATCATAGTTATTGTAGTCATATAAAATGTGGAAATTGGTAGCTTGAGTGTGGCTTATGACACCCAACCCACAGGTCCCTCTTCCTTTCTCTCCTAACCCTTCTAAGCACATTTATACTAATTCATAGTCATCCATAAACTTTTGAGACCTGATTCTAACTTAGATAGGATATTTATTACATGACAAATCCATCCCCCTAGGTCCTTTACCCTCAAGATAATAGCACCCAAGTTGGACTATAGTGGTGGACCCTAGGGTGTCTTATTTTCAACTCTCCTATCCAATCACCTTTTGATCCCAAATGACCATTTTCTCCTAATTCCTCTCCATCATTTTATAAACCTATCATGAATACATCTAACCCATGACCAATATATCTCTATAAAATCCCATTCAAATTTCATTTAGAAAGGGGTTGACATTTATCACAAAGCAAAGCATAGAATACAAGTAAAACCACTAAGGCATATTTCCCTATTCTCTACATACAACCAACCAATACAACTACAAGCTTATTCAAACCCTTGTACCAATCCTTAACCACCTAAAGCATACCCAGTTTAGAATTTTTACATCTTCACTACACTATTTCAAAAAAACATCAAGTGGGAGAACTACATATGGACTGATCCCTTTTTGGAGTATTGGTATGTAAACAATGTGATGACACAATGGGTTTAGATACACATTTAGTGCATCTTACATAAACTAACCCCTCTATTTCTCCAAGTTTTCATTTAATTTCAAGCATAAGGAAGACCTAGGGTTAGATATTAAATCAACTCTACAAGGAGCTTCATCGATAGTCAAGACTTAAATTTTCATAGGACTAATATAGTGACAATAGACAAAACCCAGAAAACTTAGAATTTTATGACTATTTTGTATAATATTGATAGGACCTAGACTATAGTTACAAACATGGACAATAACACTAGACACTAGGGTGTCCTATTTTTGATGCTCCTATCCAAACAACAAAAAACCTATATTTTCCAAAAATAGGCAAAAAAGTAAGCTCAACTACAATTTTGCACATATAGACTAGTTCAAATTTAGTAATTTCAGTATACTTTTTCTTAGAGAATCTAGATATAGGGGGCATCATGAACAAAATTATGGATCTCACTTCTAGTTTTAGATTGGGTAGTTGGTATAATTTCTAGATCAGAATCCATGTTTTAGACACTAGAGATTGGGGTTAATGTGCATGACACATTGGTCTTTTTTTTTTGAGTTTAGCATATTACCTAGGCATTCTCAGTAGTTATGTGACTTACTCCATCTATAGGTGGTTAGCATCATTTTAGAGTGTCTTTCATAAAATCCTAACCTCTAAATTTCCAAGTGTCTTCCACATAAATCTATTGCCCAATTTTGGAGTGGCTTTCATACAAGCCTAATCTCCACTATTTTTTCAAGTTGGCCAAGATTGGCCTAGTTTCCATTACACATTCATCTACCCATTTGACATTTTCAAGATTATAAATCATTCATTGGGATTTTATATCCACCTCATATAACACACATTCATATTAGTATCAGTTTATAGCTTCACTTCATGGGGCAATGATGGAGGCAAAGGGATATCTAGCCTTTATATTCTTGAGCCACCTAATCTAAGGGATTGGAAATATATTACAAACATTGATTATCACATGCATGATAACATATATTCACTTAGTGGGATATGATGGAGATAAAGGGCCAACCTTTGCATTCTTGAGCCACTCTCAGGGAATTGAGCACTCAACTCCATTCACAATATTACTCTCGGTACAACACATACCCAACATTACTAAGCATCATACATCATCACTTAGCATCATAATAGGTTTTGTATTGGTTTGTGTAGCTAGTGAGGCATATTTATTCCTTTCTCTTCCTCTCTCTCTCTCTTACCCAACTTTATGTGTTCTTATTTAGATATAATGTATCTAGTAAGAACTAGTCTACTCTTTATTTTCTCTTATAGATTTACACTTCATAACATGCTCTCTCTACGCATACCCAACATCACATAGCTTCATGAGCTTCACCCTTATAGGTAATTTTAATTACACTTTCTATGTTTCCTTTATCCTAGTATTTCACTTTGTTGCATCACTAGAATAAAGGGGGGTAAATTTAGTCATATAAAATGTAAAAAATGATAATTTGAGTGTGGATTATGATACCAAACCCATAGGTCCCTCTTGCTTGCTATCATGACCCTTCTAATCACCTTTTCACTAATTCTCAATCATCCGTAGACTTCTATAACTTGATTATAGCTCAACCAAGATGATTTTCCCATGATAAATCCATCCCCCTAGGTTTTGTACCCTCAATAAAAGAACAATCAAATTAGACTATAGCATTGGACCTTAAGGTGTGCTATTTTTATTGCTCCTATCTAATCACTTTTTGAACCAAGATGATCATTTTATCTTGATTCCTCTTTATCATTATGTCGACCTAGCAATAATGCATCTAACCCATGACTAATAAATCTATATAAAAGCCCATTCAATGTTCATTTAGAAGGGGCTAGTAATTATCACAAAGCAAATCATATAATACAAACAAAACCACAAAGGCATATTTCCCTATTCGCTACATACAACTAACCAATATAATTACAAGCTTATTCAAACCCTCACACTAGTCCATACCCACCTCAAGCAAACTTAGTTTAGAATTTTTGCATCTTCATTACACTATTACACAAAGCACATCAAGTGGGAGAACTACATATGGCTTGATCCATCTTCAAAGTATTGGTATGTAGGTAGTGTGCCCACATAAGGGATGTGGATACACATTTAGTGCATCCTACACACACTAACCCAGACCTCTATGACTAATTTAGATAATAGTAATAGGACTTGCACTATAGTGTTGGACCTCGAAGTGTCCTATTTTTGGTTCTCCTATCCTTTCATCGAATGGAAACTAGATCCTAATTTGTGATAGTGTCCTAGTCTTGCACAGTCAGTACTAGCTTCTATCTCAACTATCTCAATCATATTTAAGCTAAGTTATATTGATATTCACTTATTACTATTTTTAAAAAAGGTTTATATTACAATAAAATTATAAAAATTAGTACTCTATTTATTACTAAATTATTTACTAATTTAATCAACTTAGATCCTTAGCTAAATCAGGAATAGGACTCTAATATTCCTAAAAATATTAAATCAGCTATGAAGTTGAAACTTTTGGTGTGAATAAGAGTGATGATTATGTAAAAATTGGACTCATGACACTTGGTGTGATTTGATACATCTATGATCACACAATATCTTAATGTAATGTGTAGAAGTTCCAAGACTGAGAAAAAGGTGTGAAGAAGCCTACATGGCAAATAAAATCTAAGTTAGTGCCAAATGGAGATAATTAAACCAAGTAAAATAAGAAAATAGAACCACAAAAAAAGCAAAAAAGGATGAACAAGCCTATTATGGGGCCTTAGAAGTCTCATAGTGTGATATTTTAAGAATAAAAAAATAGTCATAATGTAGTGAATTATAGCCAAAACCTACATGAATAAGCTTTACAAAACATGATTCATATGCATACATTAAATTATAATTCATTCATGATATGATCATTAACACACATTCAAATATGATTTGAAATTACAAAGATTATTTGGGCCAAATAACAAAATATGTTAACAATTATTTCATAATTTCCTAAATGCTTTGCAATCTTATTCATATTTTATGTGGGTACTTATAAAATTTTTTTTTGGGTATTGTTAGTCAAAAAACTATTCTCCTAAATTTTTAAATCAAAACTTCAAGGAGATAAGTAAAGATGGAGGTTATATATGATGTCCAATTTGGTCGATACTTGATGTGATATAGTGAATTTTCACCGTGGATATTGTCCTAGGTGGATTGATTCTTCTAACTCTCCAATCCATGTGTTAAATAAAAAACTCTATATTTATCATTATTAAGAGTGCATAGAACAATTTTTTATTTATGTTTATCCTATAGCATATTAAGAAATCAACAAGTTGTCATGACCCTAATTGACCTACATTTAATTCATTTATGTTAATTTAGATTAGGTATGAACTATTTGAGACATATTTTGTAGCTTTACTATGGTGTTACAATTGTATGATCTACATTGATACATTTTTATTATAATTTTTAAAACAATTATGGATTACATTTTCATCAAACATTGGATATTATTTCTTAATGTCTACTAAGTTATTATTTAGTTATATGTATTATTTAAATATTTTTATTGTATTTATTATACTTAGATGTCTAGATATTGATGATAGTTTATTTTTTGTCTACCAGGATAGGTACTTGAGCTAGGTTGTGTTTATACTTGAGTAGTAGGGAAACATGGAGAAATAATATGGATAAATGAATTAGTCAATTCTATCATAAAGTTTTACCTTGTCAGTATTGATGATTAGTCATTATTTTTATTTTAAATGTTGTATGTATCATTTTATGATTGATTTCATTAGTAGTTGATTTGAGTCAATTTTGAAGTATGTGTAAACATAATTTTACTTGATGTTACTATTTACTAGATGATATTTAATTGTTTGATATTTAGATTGATGATTGTTTTCCTATTACTAATATCATCATTTACATCATTCTAATTTCTTTTTGTTTTCATTAACTCCATGCCTATTGACTTTGACATTCTATTCAGTCATGAATTACTATTATGTATTGTTAGTCATTTTGATTGGCAATATCTTATTACATTGTTTGGTTATATAGGTGTTATTGGACTTAACATTTTAAAACAACCATTTTCATTATTATGGATAATTATATATGTCTTATATATTTTGTGTTGAGGCTTGTGCACTAAGGTTTGAGCATTATTTGAAGGACCCTTGTTTTGATTGTTTGTTAGCATGTTTGTTAAACCAAGTTAGGCTTGGGACATTTACTTAGGTTTTTTGACCCACTTGGTGGCATTGGTAATTAGTTGGTTTTTTTGTAAGATATATGACTTAGGGGTCGTAGCATTGGCTTGAGTTACCATGCACTAGGGTCGATATGGTTCTTTGGGGTTTTAGGCTTTATTTTGGCTCATTTGGACTCAGATTGGGAAGAGATCGAAGCCTTGGGGAAACTCTACCAAAAATTTTGGCATGTTGTCCAAGGAGGATGTAATATAGTTTCACATGAGGTTTTTCAAGAGTTGGAAATGTAGTTTGATACATTTATCTTGATGGCCATGTAGGAGTTGTGTAGAGTAATTTGGGGTCTATTTTGGTATTTATTGTTTAACTAGTTTTTTTTATGAAACAATGATATGTAGTGCTAGTTTTGCATAAAATTTGGAGGCTAGAAGAGAAGATAAAATATATTTTGTGGTCAACTTCCATCAACCAAGTAAGTTATGTTTTTTTTAATTATGTGTTGATTTTGAAAATGTGTTTTTTAATGGCAAGACAAGTTAGGTAATTATCCATAAACACTTCTAATGTTTTGTTATGTTATGTTGTTGTATATAAAACCCTAACTAGGGTCAAGGTTTTTGGTTTTCTATTATTATGTATGGAAAAAATTAATGGATCGTTCATAGTTTTGGTTGCATACATTCATTATTTGTGTTAGTTGTTACATTTATTTTGTTTTTTAGTGGTTTTGACCAAGGTTTTAAGAATGTCCATTTTCCACTTGAATTGAAAAATTTACTTCATATCTATGTCATTATCATGAAAGTATATTAGGTTTTTACTTTACTAAAAATGTGTTTGTGTGAGATAAACTTGTGCTTTATATGGTCATAAGTGCTCTTTATTGAAGTGAATGATTGTATGCAAGTGATTGGAGAAACTCTCTTCATGTTATTATTTATATCTCACACTTAAAATGTCCCATAAAACATCCATTGATCATATGACTTCTCCTTTGACCACTGTGCTTAGATACTCTTTATACTTGGAAATATGCCTTTAGCCCTATAAGTGTGGATGTAATTTTCATCAGACCTTGATTGAGTCTTCATATATACTGTGATGCTTTAAACTTGAAGGAAATCCTTACATCATTTGAAATGATTTTTCAAAAATGAAAAGACCCTATGAACTTTGAGAATATGCAAGACCTTATTACTTTAATGTTTTGACTCTCACCATGTTTGATGAGTTCTTTACCTAGTTTTAGGTGGTGGTTTCTTGGGAAACAAGGCCAAAACTAATTTTTCTTATCCTTGGATTGAATTTGATACAAAAATTCATGAACATAACTTTAGAGGACTATCTCCCTCATATCAAATCACCATCCTTTTATTGAAGATAGACCTCTCTCATAAATGTACTTAACTGTGCATTATGACTGTAGATCCTTGTATGGACATGGTGAGGTTTAAATATGATTTAAGCTTTGACAAGGTCATAACATATGAAACAAGGTCCTTATATATTCATGATTTAAATTTATAATCTTAACAACCAATTTGAAGGTCAACCTCCTTAAAAGTCTCCTTTATAACATTGTTTACTCCTAATTGTAGGTTGCTCTTGAGTTGAATGTAAGAGTGTATTTGTGCTTTTTAAGCTTAGGGTTGTATTGAATATGAGTTTTTTATTATTACATGGGCATAATATTTTATGGAACCAATCACCTTCATGTGATTCTCAACCTTGTTATAAACCTTATACATTTTCAAAACATAACAACACAACTAGGCTTGTAGCCATTTTTCTCACTTTTTCTCTTTGTTATATCACTATACAAACCTTATTTGCTAAATGATACCTTATTTGACCACAATATATATCATTAAAACTTATTAATAAATTTTCCATCTCAAATAATTGTGTAAGTACATTGTTCTTTCTAATTATCTCACCAATTATGCCTATTAAGCCCTATCATAACCCACAGTACTGGTTCCATGCCATAAGGTATTGTTAAAAACTCTAAAACTTAAAAATATTGTAGAGGAAACTAAAAAAACTAATATTATGAAGTTTCAATTAAATTGGATGGTTGAAATTCAAGTTATGAGGTTTTAGGTTTTAAAACCCTAACCAGGTAAATACATAGGCCTGTACTAGCTGAGATCCTTAAAAAATTATTTTATTGAGCTTGGGGAGGTTTAAGTGTAAAAAAATACCACATAAATGTATTTTTTGACCTCTCCAACCTTTCCAAATAGGTTATAATCATTAATCAACCTTAAAACACTTGAAACAACTCAAAACATAGAGTTCTAAACTCTCTTTACATGACTGTGTTAGAATATGCAAGGCTTAAGATCCATTTATTGAGTTTTATGAATTCCAAAGACTTAATTAATTTTTAATTAGGACATGTATGGAAAAAAACAGCTAATACAATATTTTATTTTCTATAATAAATAAACACATCTAGAAACAATAATTTAGGCCTGATATACACTAAGAAAATGAGGACTACAAGACATAGGGAGAGAGAAATTGGTGTATCTTGACATTTATGAGGTATAAATACATCAATATTTTTTAATTATAATCTATAATATCTTCAAAAAATATTATATTTCATCTTCCAAACCTTTAAATTCCTCAAAAACTCTTTTTTTGACTGTCTACATTTTCATGCCAAATTTTTGAATTTAGCCAATTTGTAATTTTATTCATTTTGCCTTTAAATTTTTAATATGATCACTATAAAAAGGTTTTTAAGACCTTAAATCACCCCAAAATTATTCAAAAACACTCACATGAGGTTCAAACCATCCATCATATGTTAAATCTCTTCAAGAAGCTTGCTTAGCTCCATATTCTCCTCAATGGATAAGCATAGGAATGTGTAAAAAAATAGGGTAATTTCACTAAAAAAATGACATAATAAATATTTTTTATATGTTTATATATTAAAAAATAACAATAATACCAAATTTAATTCCTTTTGGATGCATTTTTTGTGTTGTGGGCTCTTTTTACTAAAAGCTAGTTTAAGTTGCATGCTTGGTCTAGTCTCACTAAGCCTATGACTATGTTTTCCATTTTATTTTAACCTTGTATTGATATATAACATGGTTAAAATTAAATTTATTTATAATTAATATATTTATTTTTATCTCACTCTCCATTTATCAACTTGCATACCTATGTAACCTTACTTAGACCCTATCTCCTCAAGAAGCCTGCCTGTTTATAGCAACAATGTTGTAATTTTAATTTTTTGAGGTGAATAAGTGTTTAAGAATAATTTAATCATTAAATAATGTCTTAAATATTTAAAAACACACTTTAAACCCACCTCTCATGATTATTATAAACATTTGACTCTTCAAACTAGCTCTTTAGGCCTTGAACACAATAAATAACCCATACAACTAATGTAACAAGTACCTTCATGTCATTGGTGGTTATTTAGTGGATTGATAAAGGTTTTGAAGATGTAATTTTTATCACTTTAAATTTATTATCACTTAAAATGTCACTCTTTTATTTTAAAGGTATTTTGTATACATCTTGCTAATATGACTGCGAGAGGAATTTGACATTTTTGGTTGTAGGTGTGTGTTTCCTGACTATTGACCTTGACTATGTTAATGCATTTTGAGGTCCATAATGATGTTTTGAAATAATTATGACTATTTAATGCTTCTAATAATAATTATATTTCATGAATATCTCTCATGTATCATGAAACTCCATCATATTTTCTAACTTGAATAGAAGCCTATGTTAACATGGTTATAGGTTAAGTTGACAGTTGACTAGACTGGTGTTTTTACTTGAGCACTACATTCATATTTTTAATGATATTATATAATAATTTTACCTTTATAAATTATATCTCATTTTATATTAAAACTCCTTTATATACCATTTTCACTCAACTTGTATACTAGTTTGTAGATAAGGATTTAGTCTCATGATGGTTGTAGGTGGTCTTTTGTATGAACAAAGATTGAGTTTAACCTTAAGGAAAGCTAAAAACATGATTTTATAATTATCCCTCTCCATATTATAGATTTATGTGATAATTTTTTCATATAAATTTAATAATACATCTCCTCTATCTGTCATTGGCTTATATACTTCATGAAAACCATGATTAAACTCTTGACTTGTTGTTGGTCAACCTTTTGGATTATGATGATGCTTTATTGGCCTATATATCCTCTTATTCACATGAAAATTATAACATTAACTATTTATTTCCTCATATTTATGATGAATGGTGATATGGATATCTATGGAAGGGGGAATGACCATGAATGGTGGATGGGAAAATTGAATGAAGGGTGAACAAAGTATGAACACAATGAGAAATGACTATGTATGACAATGAGAATGGAAAAGAATCAAAATTAATTGAAAATAACATGAGAGGATAACATAAAATCCAAATTTAAGCACCTTATACAAGCATGATACCATCCTATACCTGATGTATCAATTTGTATTCCATTGGAGGAGGATAATAGGCTGAAATTGAAACCTAGGAAAATTCTAGGAACGTTAAAAAATGCTAAACAATCTTAATATTTGCTAAACATGGATTTTTCAAGTTGTTTCTTGATTAATACATTCTTTTCATGATTTTATATCTCCATATTAATTTTTAATTTAAAAATTATGATGGAATCATCACTTGGTGCTTATGAATTCCACTCAAATGAACCTCTTAAAACTACTCATTACCTCCTTTCACTCTAAGATAGGACTAAGACTGTTGTAGATGGTATTCTACCATATAAGATTAGTAATCATTTGAATTATCAAGGATTTGATGAAATAATAAGGCTTTATGATAAAATATTAATTGATTAATTTTATTTGGCATAAGGAGGTGGAGTGTTCATTATCCTTTTAAGCTAAGTTTTACTCCAAAATTCATCAAATAGACCATTCACAAGGACAACATAAGAAACATGTTTTATGTCATAAGTACCTTCCTAGAAGGAGTTATATGATGAAAAAAATTAATAGTTCATATTTTAAAATTAAATAACTCTCCTAAAACCATTATTCCTCATTTAATTCTTAAGAAAAGAAACATAAGAAAACTTGGACCTTGTCTAGATGAATAGGCCATCTAGACATTCTTGCATTGTTAGTGATCATTCATAAATATTGGGAAATTAACTAGAATATAAATTCATAAAAGTGGAATCAAATTAGGGTCCCTATAAATTACCAAAATATTCTAGTCCAACTCTCTCTATCCTGACCATACCGAATGAAAACTTGAGGCTCTCCTAGAGCTATCTAAGACTACCCAAAATGGTCTTTCCTTAGCATGAAGAACCATAATATTTAATATGAAATAAAACACTTGGTAAAGTTTTTTTATGAGATAAATTACTTGTCATTCCTTCTATAAAACTTATAAAATTTTTAGACCTTCATTAATGTTAAAAAACTTATTTCATGCCTAGTTTGCAGCTAATAGGTTTTACTTATCTTTGTTGGCTCTTGTGCTTGAATATAATTTCAAAGGCATATGAGATAATATTAGGGACACAATTTTTGACTTAATATGATACTTTAGTCCTTGTATTAATCAAAATCTTTAAAAACTTGTTTAGCCAAAGCTCCAAAATGCATCTTTTTGCTCCCAAACTCCTCTCTTCCACTCCAAATGACTTGAAATGGCCTTGAACATGTCTAAATAGGTAAAATATACCATAAGGAGGTAGGAGGAAGTAAAAAATGACTTGAATGATCCAAAAATTTATCTTTTTACTTAGAATTTCTATTTTGAAGACCCTTAAGTCATCTAATGCACCTTTGAGGGTCTTTTGGAAAACTAGCCTCTCTAGACATAAATTTTGACTCATTGGAGTATATAACATAGTGTGTAAACCTAGTTCTTTCCCTTGAATGCTCAAACACCTTAGAAACCTATTGGATCCTTGCAGTTCAAAACCCATTTCTAGGCATTTTCCTCAAAATCTCCAAATTCACCTTAAAGCTTGCTTAAAGTGTTTCAAAAGCTTGCAAGGGACATGAGGTAGGGTCATGAGGCTTGTTTTCTCTTTCCACCATTGGATCATACAATACACTAGGAATCTGCACAACTCCTCATATCACACCAAGACCTTCTAAGATACTACACTTTACCATCAAATTAGGAGTAATAAGAGACTAGTCATGAAGGCAAAAGGTTGTTGAATGGTTTAAGAGAGTGCCTTGATCCATTTAGGCAAAAGTTTCAGATGTAGGCCATTTTTTTCCAATAATAAACTCCATATGGGTTTTAAATTATTACAAAGTTTGTAAAAAAAATAATAAATAATTATTTTATTCTATTTATATGATTTGTTTGACTTTTTCATATTATTGGGTCATTAATGGGTTGACTCATGTTTATGGAAATCATGTTGATTTAGTGGTTTAATTTGTTCATGATTAAGTTGAGTTTCATTTGAAAACATTGTTTATTTGATTATTTTTATGTTATGATTGTGTTAATCATTACTATTGATATATATGCTTTTACTATTTTTGGTAAAGTCCATTGTAGTCAATAATGTGACCTATAGCTTTATGTAGGTTTTTAATTTATTAATTTAAATTGGTTATAAATGTTTTATTCTTTATATAAGTTTAAATTTAACTCACAAATTTCTATTAAGATATTACGTGAAGATGACTACCAAATAAATTATGCCATACTGATTTATGATCCATACTATATTCTTGAATAGAATATGGACCATAAATTGAGAAGCTAGAAAAGTGAATTGAAGTCATAATTGGGTACCATGTTAATGGATCTTGGTGGGTTGGTTTACATGTTTTATTTTATTTTGTTCATTTTTTTTAATGTTGTCAATCTTAGTTTATTTCATTATCATTATCCTTTTTCCACCATTTCTCTGCTACCCTAATCTGTATCCAACTAATGGTTGGGGTGGTCTAGGGCTAATTATTGTTGGGCTCATTGGGAATTATGAGGGGGTTTTAGATTCATTTAATTGCATGAAATTATTTGATTCATTTATTATTAATTTGATTTGTGACATTTGGTTGTAAATGGATTAAATTGTTATGTAATTCTTATGACTATAATTCATGTTATTCATTAGAGTTGTATTTAATACAAAGTATTATGTGTTATCATGTAAGTTTAGTTAATTATATAATCATATTTGATCATTTGAATAATATTGTATTAATATTTTAATATTAAATTACATTGGTTAATTAATACTTTTTATATCAAAGCATAGAAATGTTATATTTATCATGCTATTGGTAGTTAGACACTTATTTAGAATAAGACGTTGGATAAATTTGTTTATATATTTGTAACATCTTGAGTTTCTATATGACATTGGTTTTATGTTGACTCATGATCAAAAAATATTTTTATGTCTTTGGATGTACTCATACAATATTGGTCTTATGGTTTTGAATTACTTGGTTATTTGAAGATGTAAATAATCATATTCGAACTTAGTTATAAAATTTAGCATGAGTATGACATGAATTTTTTATTACATTGAGTATATGGAAATGAAACATAATGTTAGTATGTTAAGTTAATTTTAATGATTTATTTATAATTAATCTTAAATCTTGTAAAATCTAAGTGACATTATTATTGAATATGTTTACTTGTGATAAGCATAGTAATGTAGTAATTTGGTGTAGTTGAAAGTTATGATTGAAAGATTTTTCTAATTACTTTATAAAATATCAACCTTTGTGTGAGATGGGTTAACTAATGAAGGTTACTGATACTTCATTAATTACCTTATAATATATTTGTACAATTTACTAAGATGAAATACTTGTAATTTAATTGCTAAATTGAATGGATTGTATTTAATATTCTGTGAAGAGTTGTAATAATTCAATGGAATGTGTGATAATGATTAAGATGGGATAGTTAAGAAAATAATAATGTATACATATTGTAAATAATTTATTTTATAAGATAATCATTTCATTTTCAAATTACTAAGTACTGTGAAGTACCATAGACTATATGGCTAGCTCCTAAATAATTCATTTTAATTAAACTTCAATAAGATTATTTAAATATCATATATATGTTGAATGTAATTTGGTTATAATGTAATTCATTAGAAAGTTTAAAAGGGATATATCTATTCATATCTAAATCATTTTATGATTGAGGATCAAATTCTCCATGTTTGGAATAGACCATTGAATACTTTAAAAAACTAGTTCTTATCCTTTAATGATAAAATAAGTTAATGAAATTATATTTTTATTATAAGAATATACCTTAGAATCAAATATTAATTAAGATATAATCCTCAAGGAAGAAACACAATAATGCTTAGGCTATGATCATGGATCTAAGACATGGGTAAATATTTAAGAACAATATTGAAGCAATACTTAATATAGTTACATTTAATCTATGAAACTATTAACATATATTGGGTCTATTTAACTCATGCAACATTTATGTTGGTAATAATGAGAAAATGTAAATCTAACCTACGCCATTACAAAAAAATCAGGCTTGATTTGTTATGAACTTGTAACCTACTTGTAAATGGTAATATGATCCTAATCATAACTTAAGCATGGTTGTTGAAGCATCCCATGAAGCTTGTACACTTCTTTTAATAGTTCATGTCAAACTTCATGCATTGGTTTGCCTGTGAAATTAAAAGGTGTTAAAATGCCTTGCTTTAATTTTGGAAATATTACTTTTATCTTGACCTTTGTTTAATACTTGTGATTTGTTAAATCTTACTCAAGCAAGATTAGTATGATGATTCTTCTATTGAATCTGATCTTACTTTACCATTGTCTGCTAAACTTTTTTAAATTACCCATGATGTACTAGATATTTTACAACCTATAAATGTACTTGGGTAAAGGAATAAGAGTAATGAATCTAATGGGAAGGCCACATTATAGTATGTAGATACAAGTGAGTGGGTAATATGGCACTGACCCACTTTTATCTGAATATTATGTGGTTAAAATTCTTCCTAATAAAGTCATTGATGGGTTATGTACTTAGTTGAGTTCTTGTGTTGGTTGTAACATAATTATGAGTATCAATATGTGGTTTTGTGCTAAAATTTAGGTGAAATTTTTTCTATTATTATTGTTTGAATTATGTTTATATATAAAAATTATGGTTGTGACATATTGGTATCATATAACATGGTTTAATTCTCTAGGGAACTTTGGGAAATATTTCTTGTTTATTTTTGATGAGTTGTTTATTTCAACATAGGATGGTGAGGACACTATATAAAATAGTAAAAAATAATAGAAGACATGTTAAACTAGGTAGAGGAAGAGGCTAAGGTCATAGGGACAATATTCTTGAGAGATAAGAACACCTCTTAATAATGTTGATAATAATGTTGAGGCCCTTAACCATGAGGAAAATAATCCTAACGTTAACTAGGAAATAGTTTTGAATGGAATTATAACCATATTAAATTAACTAAAACTTCAAATTGACACCCAATTATTAAGGTTAAATAATTTATAAGGTGTTCTAATTGAATAACTTCATGTTAAAAGTGAAAGGCGAGTTGATGAACTAAAACTTCAGAATAACCCTAGTAATGTGGCTAATCACATCATTAAATAACTGAAGAAGTTATTCCTATTGGAATAAAAATTACTGGGGGGTGAATAAATATTTAATTTTTTTTTTCAATTATACTTTTACATTCATGAACTATGAAAATAACATAGTGATCTAGCAATGTATAAAGAGCCATTCACATGAGCAAGACACAAGAATTCACATATATGAGTGGGAAACCCTCAAAGGGAAGAAAAAAATGATATATTAAAATGGAATACCATCCTATGAATTAAAATTCCAAATTTATTTGATCACCAACTCAACTTGGATCACCAACCCCAATAAATTCAAGCAGCCACTTGACTAGGCTTTAACAATCAACTATTTTCAAGGAAGCACTAAATCCCTAAGTGACTCAAAATAAACTCATCCACCTCATCTAAATTTTTTTTACCAACCTTATGCTCTTATTTTATGGTATACAACTCAAATAAATACCTTTTTCTACTCAATCATGCATGATTTTATTCACTTGTTTTGCATACATCCAAATAAGCCTAAACTGCCTTATATATATGTGTGTGTGTGTATATATATATATATATATATATATATATATATATATACATATATATATACATATATATATATATATATATACATATACATATATATATATATATATATACATATACATATATATATATATACATATACATATATATATATATACATATACATATATATATACATATATATATATATATATATACACATATACATATATATATATATGGTTGACCACGTGGTGTGTGACCATGAGACTAGTGTGTGTGTTGTGTGTGTGTCTATATATATATATATATATATATTATATATACATACATAGACACATACATACATACACACACACACACTAGTCTCATGGTCACACACCACTTGATCAACCACACACCTTCAACCTCTTAGGTCAGACACAAAATAGGTATTATAATATATTATCAAAAATTTTAAATAATAATTTGAACCCCTTTTTGTTTTCAATAACTCAATCAGTCCTTACTCCTCCTTTCTCATGGAGACCTAATTGCATTAGGTTTGCCATCTTAATGCTACAAGTTAATAGTATTGGACCAATATGACCTTATAAAATGATAAAATACTATTTAAACACTTATAAAATTAACTATTATTACCTCCTTCATGATTTATTAGACCTACATTCTTCATTCATAGCATGAAATCTCCTTTAAGACAAATTGCCCTATTCGGACTATGTACCTCAAAAGTTTGTCTTACAATAATGAATCTTAAACACCCTTAAGCTAATAAAATATGAAAAATGAAACATTTAAACAAATTTTAAATTACCTTAGGGTCATCACAAAATTATTGGAACACATTAATTCAATAAATAAGGGCTTAAGAACATCTCTACAACTCGCTTACTTAGAATTGTTAAAATACCTCAAAAACTAGTCATGAATAATTAAACCTCCAATGCCTGTGTAGAAAATTGTCATGAATAATGATATATAAAATTGGTTATATGATATATCTATAAAATACTCATATATAATATTAATATGGTCTAATATCAAATATTGGTTTTACAGACCAATTTCTTGACCTTATGTCTCACAGTCTATCTGAACCAGACATGCCATTTTGTGAGCAACATTTTCACCGCATAAATTAACCTAAAAATATTATAAAAATAATGATCATGACTTAAAATTCATAAACAAATTATTAATTAACTTAATCACATTAATCTATCATACATAGACCCTCAAATCTATCTCTTTATTTATGCTTGGGTTTTACATTATCTGCACCACCATGTATGTCTGTGACTGGATTACTTGGATGACCAATTTAGAGAACATGAAGGTTATAAAATATATAAAATAAATAATGGACATGTAAAATGAGTCTCTATATTCTTATACCATCCATTTTATTTTCTTGACCAATTCAACTTTTGAGGGATACAATTATTTCTTGACAAATAAGCTTGTATCTATATATTTTCTCTTTCATCTAACAAACCACCACCACTTGGAGGTAATTGGGAGAGTTTAATACATGATTAAATATATTATATAGGTATTTTAATCCATCCTAAGATAATTTTAACAAATTCTTTCTTATTAGGTCCTTATTAAGGTTTTAGGGAGGTTTAACACATGTTTTGTTGTTAATGGTTGTTCATAAAAGACTACCACTTGAATCCAAAAATAATTCCTAGAGATAATATATAGGACACTTACCCATCTCTCATAAATATATTAGACTCCCATTAATATGTTTCTCATTCTTATGAATAATTTAAAGTGCTTCTCACATTTGAGACCTCATTCTCTGAGATCGAGAATGCCTAAAATAGTGATTCATGGACTTTTACTTCAAATATTGACCTCAAAATTTGTTATCATACCTCAAAAAAATTATCTCACCTCTATCCATTCTCTCATGTGCATACTTGTCTTGAAATCTGATATTCATACCTCACTAGGCTAAATAGGGTCTAAGAATGGTCTGGGTGTAGACTTAGACTAAAGGTCCTAGCCCTATAGGGTCACACTAAAAATATCATGAGTGCTTCTATACCTTACATTTCAAAAAATTCCATAAAACCTTCACATGCCTATGTTCATTCATTTCACCATGAACATACCTCTTCATTTCATGACTATGCTTCTTATGTATTTGACATCAATGAGATGCACCCTCCATTATGATATTAACAATGATATAAATCATGTAGACATAAGACATTAATTTTCTTCAAATTATCCCTTTATATTTATCTCATGACAACACTCTCTCATTCACATTGTCACATCACACACTACCAACTATCCTTAATCACCTTTGACATTAACCTTCACAAGATACAGCTTTGACATCAATGATAATATTCAATAATAACCCCTTTGTCATTAATGGTAACCACTCTCAAAAACTTCTTTCAATAGGATATTTCTCCACCATTATAAAATTTCACCCCCTTTGACATTAATGACAAAGAGGTACCTACACATTTTTGGATCACACCTCTTGAAACCAAAAAACTCAATACATAGGATTATGAGTATATGAAGCATCATACAAACATGTTCCCCTATCTTCATGCATACCTCAATCACCTGATCTTAACATAATTGACATTGAGTTTTAGATCAAAACCTTGATCACTCACTAGGACACCACATATGTTCTTACCTAACATAGACCTTATTACTAAGGAATTAAGAGCTCCCCTTTTGTCCTCATATCTTCTGCTCATCATATGACTCATCAGGACTCATAGACCATTCTAAACATTTATATAAGAACCTTTTTATTAAATCACACTAGTAGAATAATTGGATTTTGGCTTACCTCTCAAATTTATTATATGCCTATCAAAACTTCACAAATGTTCTTGGCATACAATACCTATTATTTGATCTAATGAACCACCTTGATTAGATCTTACTACCCTTGACTCGATCAATGGCTTGTAAAGGCATGAATTACTCCTAGTTCCTATCTTAGATACTCAAATTTTACCTTTGGAAGTGGCTTGGTTACAAATTCTATGATCTTATCCTTTATAGAAACATATTAAATTTTCACATTTTGTTCACTTACTTTCTCTCTTAGGAAATGATACTTAATGGGTATATGCTTAGTTCTTGAGTGCATGACATGATTCTTTGAGATACTTATGGCACTAGTATTATCACATTAGATAGGACTAGGACTATAATACACCACCTTGTAGTCTTTTAAGGTTTGTCTCATCCATAGGACTAGAGTACAACATTAAGATAATGTAATTTACTTAGCCTCAACATTAGATAATGACACTAGTGACTACTTCTTGCTTATCCATGACACTAGACATTCTCCTAAGAAGAAAGCTCCTCCACTAGTGTTTTTCTTATAATCTAGACTCCATGCCCAATCTATATTTGTAGAGGCTACTAAATCAAACTCTTTTCTCCTTGGACACCATAACACAAACTTCATATTCCCCTTGAGATACCTAAGTATCCTCTTGACTACTTATAAATGGATTTAATTTAGATCTACTTGAAATATTCCCATAAGACCTACGGTTTGCATCATATTAAGTCTAGAGGCAGTAGTGTAAAATAAACTTCCAATCATTGACATGTATGATGTCTGATTGAAAATTATATATTCATCCTCCTTTCTTAACTTACACCCTATGATCAAAGGTGTGTTAATTGACTTGCAATTTTCCATCTCAAATTTCTTCAACATCTCTCTTGTGTACCTAGTTTGTGAAATGAATATACATTTTTTTGATTGAATGATTTGTAACCCAAGGAAGAATGATAGTTCTCCCAACATGGACATCTCAAACTCCTTTATGACATCTCCAAAGGCCTTAGTCATATTTTAATTGTTTACACCAAATATGATATCATCCACATAGAAAACCACTATCAACTAATGATCATTTTCTATATTTATTTTTATTATTTTTAACCCCTCTCTTGAATCCTTGGTCTAATAGATACTTATCCAATCTGGCATACCAAGCTCTAGGATATTTATTTAGACCATAAAGAGATTTTTTAATCTACATGTCCTTTTTACTTGATAATTAGAAACATTTAATCTACTCTATGTATACCTCCTCTTACAAGTTCCCATTTAGAAAAGCTGATTTGACATCCATCTAATATACCTTGAATATTTTGAATCTTGCATATGGTATAAATAATTTGATATCCTCTAATATTACTACTAGAACAAAGGTATCCTCAAAGTCTACCCCTTCTATTTTTGCATACCACTTGCATACCAATCTATCCTTGTTCCTAGTGAATTCTCCATCTTCATTCAATTTGTTCCTAAACACCCATTCTGTGCCAATGACATTCTTGTTTTTAGACTTAAAAACTAGTTCCCAAGTCTCATTATTTCCTTTTGGTCTAACTCCTCATTCATAACACCTATCCAAAACTTGTCTTTTATTGCTTATACAAGGTTCTTAGGTTAAATATTAGTCAATAAATCAATATTATTTTGATTTAGGTTACTTACCATCTTTATTTTTTTTGCATACCTACATCTTTGTTACCAATGATTTGTGATTTAGGATTGTCTCCCTCAATTTGTCCTAAAGGACATTTTGAATCTTGTCTTTCCTCAAAATATTCTTCTTCCTCATATATCTCTATTATTTCTTATTAATTCTTGAAGTCCAAACTCTTTGATTCATACTTTGATTGAGAGTGTGACTTCTTAGAACTAGTCTCATCAATCTTCACATTGGTTTTTTCCACTATCTTTTGAAACCTCTTATTATAGCATATATAGGTTGATATTACTTATGAGTACCTAAAGAATATTCCTTCATCAGACCTTGAATCAAACTTACCTAAGTCTTTCTCATATATTTTGATGAAGCATTTACTTTCAAACACTCTAAAGTGTTCCATATTAGTAGGTTTCCCTTTCCACAGTTCATAGGGGGTTTGATTTTAATTAATCCTTATCTATCCTATATTAAAAATGTATACTGTAGTTCTCATTACCTCTCTCCAATATCCATAAAATAATTTTGATTCATTTGGCATAGTCTTTGTCATTTATTGAACTATTCTATTCTTTATTTACACTACCCCATTCTACTGAGGTGTCATAGCTACTAAGAATTGTCTCCTTATCCCATGGACCTCATATAAGTCATCAAATTCATTAGACCAAAACTCTCATCTTTTGTTATATCTTAGCCATTTGATATTTACAATCTTTTCATTCTCAACTATAGCCTTGAATTTCTTGAACTTATCAAGATCTTTTGACTTTTGTTTCAATAATGCTACCCAAGTCATTCTTGTGTAATCATCTATGAGTAACATGAAATATCTATCTCCTTGAATGATTTGGATTTTTATAGGTCCATAGAGATTAGTGTGTATTAACTCTAAACGTATTGTAGTAGAATAATTCTTAGACTTGAACCTCCATATAGTTTCTCACCATGTTGACATACTTTGCAAAGTGATTTTGTAGGTTTGGTGATTTTAGACATATTCTTCACAGACTTCTTAGAGCTTATCTTGACCAAATTATCAAACTTTATGTGGCCCAACCTTCTGTGCCATAGCCAACATTCATCCATATTGATCATAAAGCATCTTTCCTTCTTGATCTTATTCAATACATACATATTATTCTTAATCCTCTTAGCATTGGAAATTATCCTTCTTGATTTGGCTCTCCTTATATCAAACCCTTTATCATGAAAGGTTAGTGTGTGTCCTTGGTTGCAAATATGAATTACACTAATAAATTTATGTTTCAAACCTTCCATGTATATCACATTCTCTATTTTGATCTTCCCATTGTCCAAACTCAAGATACCCTTGATAATAATATTGGTAATTGTGTTATCTCCAAACATCATTATCTTTGTAACATTATTCTTCAATGAAATGATCTTGCTCTTTTCCCCTATCATGTGGCTTGAGAAACCAATATCTATATACCAATTCATGTTTTCATCTTGGATGTGAAAGGTAGTCTGAGATAGCATAGATTGTTCTCCTTTAATCTTCTACTCCTTCACCTTGTCCATAAGGTCTAACTTCCTGGTCCACTTCTTAGTGGTATGATTATATACCTTATTGTCTTGACTAATCTTCCTCAAATGCCTCATCTTGAAATCCCTTACAACATGTCTTATCTAATCACAATTGTATCATAAAATTCTAATTCTATTATTTAAATGAGCATTCATCCTATTCCTACACGAGGAATTGATTTTAGCATGATGTCTACAATCCACATCTCTATGTCCATATTGATTGCATGATAAATAGTAACCATTAAAAAAATTCACATACCCTATTTGTATAATAGTAATTATATTTTAATGACTATTGAAAGATGCATCTATACCTTTTTTATCTCTTGAAGGAGTTATATTATTTTTTACTTGTTGATATTCAATTTGGGTCTCAAGTTTGAGAGTTTCTACATAGGTCTTTACTATATTTATACCATCACTTATCGATAGTACATTATCCATTGAGGTCTAACTCTCTTTGTTTTAATTTTAGTCTTCCTTTAACCCAAATTCTACCTTATCATGTGGAGATATATGAATAATTAAAATATTACCAAGGATTTTAGTGCTCTTTTAAAATTTTTGATGTGTCTTCAGTTTGATTGTTGCCTGATCCAATTCTACCTTCAAGGACTCCATTTATATTATGAACTTGGTGCATTATTCCTCAGTGATATTAAGACTTGAAGTGATAATCTCAATCTAATTTTCCAACTATTTAATCATCTCATCATGTTCATTGGTTTTGTTACTTAGACTCTCTTCAAAGAGATCGATTTATTCCATAACTCTTAACCAATGATCATAGTTTTTTATTCTTCTTTCTTTGGAATTTCAAATATTTTAGAGCACTCACCAATTCTACCTCAAGGTTAAATTTAGCCTATTATTCATCTGATTCTTCATCTTCTATACAAATTTTCTCTTTTTAACAACCTTTATTGTCTATTTTAATGGACATAAATAGATTTTCATTATTATCATGATCAACACTATCATCATCACTATCAGATATACTTGTATCACTTATATTAGAGGAACTACTATATTTTTTGGTATAAAAATTTATATAACTCTTAAATGATCCTTTCCTTCCTTCATACTTCCTAAAACTCTTTTTTATCTTGTCAAGCTTATAGGACTTCTTATACTCATCATGCTCATTCTTATCCTTGTTAGGATACTTGGATGAAAAGTGATCAATATTACCATAGTTAAATCACTTAAATGGTAACTTTCCCTTATAATTACCTAATCCTTTCCTTAGTTATCTAAAAAACACGTCTTTTATCTTATCATCATTAATTTATATATTAATATTATCCTTTACCTTTTTACCTTGTGACTCTTAAGTATTTTTACCACTTCATCTTAATCAGAGGTCTTGGAGAAAATTAGAAGAATAAAAAATAGTATAAAAGGTATTGAAGAGATGGGCCTTGTTGGTTGAGAATCTTCCTTTTACTTGATAACCAAACATGCTTGTGCTTCTAGGATCTCCTTTAAGTTGTTAGTCCTACTTCAAAAGACCAGGCTTTGATACTAATTTTTGGAATCAAAATTACTGAGAGAGAGGGGAAGGTAAATAAATATTTAAAAAAAAATTATTTTAATTATACTTTGACATTCATGAACCATGAAAATAACATAGTGATCTAGCGATGTATACAGAACCATTCACATGAGCAAGAAACAAGAAAACACATATATGAGTGGGAAACCCTTAAAGGGAAGAAAAACCAATATGATATATGGAAATTGATTAATTTACTATGAAAAAAATACAATATTTAGTTGAGAACCATCTAAAATTTTAGTACCAACCCCAATAAATTCAAGCACCCACTTGACTATGCTTTAGAAAGCACCTGCTTGCATGCAAAGAAGCACCAACTCAATCACCTAATTTTTAATTTTTGTTACAAAAACTTTTATGTTTTTTTATGGTATAAAAATCATTTAAATACCTCCTTCTACTTGGTCATTCATGATTTTATTTGCTTGTTTTACTTACATCCAAATAGGCCTAAACTACCTTGTATATATACTAGTCTCATGGTCACACACCACTTGGTTGGACACATACCTTAAAACTCTTAGGTATTCTAAAAAATTGGTCTTATAAAATCTTATGAACATGTTTAAATCATAATTTTAACCCCTTTTTATTTTCAACAACTCAATCAGGCCTTACTCCTCCTTTAGGTCTCATGGAGACCTAATTGCATTAGGTCTACCCTCATAATGCTAAAACTTAATCTTATTAGACCAATATGGAATTATATAGCCATGAAAACCCATTAAAAAAAATTATCCAATGAACTATTTTTACATATTCCATGATTTATTAGACTTGCATCTTTTATTCATACCATAAAAGCTCTTTTAGGACAAACTACCCTATTAGG
This sequence comes from Torreya grandis, assembly GCA_037957365.1. Lineage (NCBI taxonomy): Eukaryota > Viridiplantae > Streptophyta > Pinopsida > Cupressales > Taxaceae > Torreya > Torreya grandis. The sequence continues at coordinate 1,052,289 of JARHVA010000541.1, read as the reverse complement.
CCTATGTACCTCAAAAGTCTATCTTAAATTATAACATTAACCAAGAGGTAGTTTTTAATGACATTATGAATAGATTAAATTAAATAAAAATAAAAATTGACACCTAAGTATTAAGTTTGAATAATTTATAAGGTGTTCTAATTGAATAACTTCTAGTTAGAGGTGAAAGTCAAGTTGATGAACTAAAACTTTAGAATAACCTTGGTAATGTGGATGATCACATAATTAAATAATTGAATAATTTACCTCCTATTATAATATAAATTAATAATAGGGGGTTTTAATAAATATTTTTAAAAAAATTATTTCAATTATACTTTGACATTCATGAACCATGAAAACAACATAGTGATCTAGCAATGTATAAAGAACCAATCACATGAGCAAGAAACAAAAAAACACATATATGAGTGGGAAACTCTAAAAGGGAAGAAAAAAACTATGATATATTAAAATTTAATAATTTAATATGAATTAAAATACCAAATATATTTTATAACCAACTCAACTTGGACCACTAACCCCAATAAAGTCAAGCACCCACTTGACTGGGCTTCAACAAATAATTACTTGTGAGGAAACACAACTCCCTAAATGACTCAACACCAATTAATCTGCATCATATAATTTTTTTTACCAACCATATTATCTTATTTTATGTTATATAACTCATTTAAATACCTCCTTATCAATCATGCATGATTTTATTTACTTGTTTTGCATACATCCAAATAAACCTAAACAACCTTATATATACTAGTCTCATGGTCATACACCACTTGGTTAGCCACACACCTTAAACCTCTTAGGTTGGAAAAATAATATGTATTATAACATATTATTAACATTATTAAATCACAATTTTAACCCCTTCTATTTTTCAAAAACTCAATCATTCCTTACTCCTCCTTTAGGTCTCATGGAGACCTAATTACAATAGATCCGCCCTCTTAACGCTAAAAGTTAATATTCTTGGAACCATATGGCCTTTTCCAACCATAAAAACCATTAAATAACTTATAAAATTAACTATTATTACCTCCTTCATGATTTTTTAGACTTGCATCCTTTATTCATGCCATGAAATCTCCTTTAGGAAAAAATGCCCTGTTAGGCCTATGTACCTCAAAAGTTTGTCTTACAATAATGAAGCTTAAACACCATTAATATAATAAAATATGAAAAATTAAAAAATTAAAAAAATTATAAATTACCTTATTTTCATCACCAAATTATTTCAAAACCTTCACTCAAGAAATAAGGGCTCGAGAACATCTTTGTAACTTGGCTACTCATAACTGCCAAAATACCTCAAAAACTAGTCATGAAGAATTAGACCTCCAATGCCTGTGTAGACACTTTTCATGGATCCTGATGCATAAATTTTTTTATATTATATCTCCATAACATTATAATATAGAATATTCATATTTTATAATATTAAATATTAGTCTTGCAAACTAATTTCTTAACTTTATGTCTCATAGTTCTATCTGAACCAGATAGGCCATTTTGTGAGCAAAATTTCACCATATAAATTGATCTTAAAAGCTTATAAAAATCATGATAATGACTTAAAATTCATAAATAAATTCTTTGTGAACTTTATTTCATCAATATATCATGAACAGACCCTCAAATCTATTTCTTCATCTCTACCTGGGTTTTACATTATTTCCATCATTAGGTCTATCTATGACTGGCTTAATTGGATGAATAATTTAGAGAAATTGAAGGATAAAACATATTGATAAAACATCATGGACATGTAAAATGAGTCTCTATCTTCTTTTACCATCCATTTTATTTTCTTTACCAATTTAACTTTTGAGAGTTATAAGAATTTATTAACAAAAAAGCTTGTATATGTACATTTTCTCTCTCATCTGACTAACCACCACCACTTTAAAGTACTTGAGAGAGTTTATTACATGATATAATATCTTATATATTCATTTTAATCCATAATCAATTTATTTGAACAAAATTATTTCATATTAGGGTTTTAGGTAGGTTTAACACATGTTTTGGTGTTAATGATTATTAATAAAGGATTACCTATTAAATATAAATTTAATTATTAGATATATTATATAGGAACCTTACCTATCTCTCCTAAATAAATTAAATTCACATGCATAGGTTTCACATTCATATGAACAACTAAAATTTATTTTCGGGTTTGAGACGTTATTCTATGACCTTGAGAAGGCCTAAAATAATGATTCATGAAATTTTAATTTAAATATTAACCTAAATATTTGTGATAATACCTAAAAAAACTTATCTCACCTATTTCCATTCTCTCATGTGCATAATTTCTTTAAAATATGAAAATCATACCTCACTAGGCCAGGTAGTGTATAGGAGCTAGGTGTAGACTTAGACCAAAGGTCATACCTATATAGGCTCACCCTAAAAATATCATGAATGTTTATATACCTTAATTACATGATAAAATAATGACATAAAACCTTCACATGCTTGTGTTCATTAATTTCACCATACACATACCTCTTCATGTCATGACTATACTTCTTATACACTTGACATCAATGACATGTACCCACCATTCTAACATTAACAATGATATAAATTATGTAGACATAATACTTTAGTTTATTTTAAATTCTATCTTTCTATGTATCTCATGAAAACACTCTCTCATGCACCTTATCACATCACACTTTACCAATTATCCTTAATTACATTTGACATCAACCTTCACAAGATGCACCTTGGACATCAATGACAATATTCAACACCTCCACAAAACTTTTTAGGTGAAGAATCAATTGATGTAGTTGATGCATGGTTAGTAAACCTTTAAAATTATTTTAATGTGCATAAAATTTACTCTAATGTTAAGGCAAGAGTATCATCATATCAATTAGTGGGACTTGCAACTCTTTAATGGAACCATCTATGTGCATTAGAGGGTTACCACCTAATGACTCTTACCTCACCCACTTTTGAATTGTAGTTCAGAAAGAGGTATCTTAGTTAAAAATTCAAGTAATATAAAATCACTTATTTTGGTTGTTGAAACAAGAGAATATGAATGTGACTAAGTATGAAAACAAGTTTTTAAATTTGTTGTGTCATGTTAATTACATACATGATGAAGAGACTAAAGTTACTAAGTTTAAGTTAGGGTTGAAATAGATATTAATACAAGATATGAATATGACAAATCCTAAGATGTTAATTGCTACTATCTAATCTATTCAATGTATAAAAAAAGAGTAGGCTTGTCAAAAGACAAGATAATATTTTAAATAGAATAGACAACAATATAAGAATAAAAGTCTATCCCCTTCTCCTAAGAAATTTGAGAAATTTAATTCTAACCATAAATTTTTAAGTAGTAAAATTGGTTTCAATAAATTTAAAGTCCATAATAAGAATTTTAAGAATCTAAATTCTTATAAGACTACTAATTTTAAAAGGAATCTGACCTAAGGTAGTCAAAATGTGCCTGCTATTGGAGCCAATACTATTTTAATGATGCCACAAAGAACTATAGTATGATGGGAATGTGGAGATAACCATTACCACAAATATTATCTTAAGATGAAATCCATAAAATCAGATAATCATAGAGTGAATGCATCTATGGATAATAGAAACATGGATTTCCAAGCCACTCCTATTGAAAGTAAAGGTAAAATAAACAATTTTTCCATTTCAATTATATTTTATTCAAGAGTAACTAATAGTTTTAAGGATCCTAAGTTAGTAACATGTTATAAGTTGAATCTAATAAATTTGAATGATGGTTGGGATATTGAGTTTGGCTCAGTTAAAAGAGTACCAATTACTAAGCATATTAAATGAGTAAGCCTAGAGTAAGGTGTTTTTCAGACCCAAGTTAATTTATTTTAGCTTCTCTTAGCTCTTTTGATATTATCTTAGATATGGATTGGTTGTATTAGCATAAAAGAAATTTAGAATACTATATCAAAGTGGTATATTGCTGTAATATATGGGGAAACTTTTATAAATTCAAGGTTTGATAAAATAAAAAATCTAAGTTAATATTAGTTTTATAATGGAATAAAGTAATATGTAAAAGTTGTAAATTATATGTTTTTTTTATGCAAGAAATTACACCTGAAATAGTAATGACATTTGAAGAATATCCATTTTTACAAGAATTTTTTGATGTTTTTCTAGATAAATTACCTAATTTACCTCCTAAATGTGAATTTTATTTGTCTATTGATATAGCTCCAGAGGTAGCCCCTACATTTAAATCACCATATCGTGTGAATGTAACAGATTTGTAGGAGTTGAAATCTTAACTACAAGAACTAATAGAAAATGGTAGTATTAGGCCAAGTGTGTCACCTTAGGGTGTACCAATGGTCTTTATGAAAAATAAGGATGAAAACTTGTGATCGTCTATTGACTATCACATATTTAACAAGCTTACCATTAAGAATCATTATCTTTTACCAATGATAGATGAGGTATTTGATCAATAGAAGGATGTGACTATATTTTCAAAGATGGACTTGATATCAGGCTATCACTAGCTAAGGATCAAGGAAGAATTTATTCACAATACTACTTTTAGAACAAGGTATGGACATTATAAATTTATGATAATGCCTTTTGGTTTGACTAAAGCACCCACTACATTTATAAACTTAATTAATAGAGTATTTATGAAATTTTTAGATAAATTTGTTTTAGTATTCCTGGATGATATACTGATCTATTATTCCTAATAATTTTATTATTTAATTATTGGAACCATAGTATTCTAATAATTTTTTCCAATAAGTAAGTGCACATTTGGCTGATGAGCCTATTGAAATTGTTTTTTTAATTTTTTAGTTGATTCTAATGGTTTAATTAGACATAAAAATAGAATTTATATACTTGAATTTGGAGATTTAAGGAATATTTTTTTGAAATAAGTGCATGAAACACCTTATTTCTCTCATCTAGGTTTCACGAAGATGACCCATGAGATAAAAATGTTTTGTTATTGGCCTGGAATAAAACATGAAGTTTCTAATTTTATGTCAATATGTTTGGAATACCAGCATGTGAAAGCTAAACATTGTCATCCAAGAGGATTGTTGTACCCTCATGATGTATCGTGAGTTAAGTGGAATATGATTTATTTGGATTTCATATCTATTTCGACAAAATATAAAATCAAACATGATACTATTTTGGTTTTAATAGATAAATTTACAAAAATTCCTCATTTCATTGTTGTAAATTTGACTAATGATGCATCTATTTAGCTTCACAGTTTATGAAAGAAATAGTAAGACTGCATGGCATGCCTAAAGTTATTATTTTAGATTGAGATAAACTTTTTACTTCAAGGTTTTGGAAAACTTTGACTTCCACTTTTAGCACAAGGTTGAATTTTAGTTTGTCTTATAACCTAAAAATAGATGGTTAGACAAAGATTAAATCAGGTCATAGAAGACATGTTGATAATGTATGTTATGGATCATCAAAGTAAAAGGGAAGATTATTTAGACTTATTTTAATTTTATTATAATAATACATACCATTTGGTGATTAAAATGACTCCTTTTAAATATTTTTATGGACATAAGTGTAGAACTCCACTTGGCTAGCAAAGTTTTGAAAATAAGACTATTATTGGTCTTGATGTTTTGTAATATTATGATAGGCAAATGGAGACTATAAAGTATAATTTAAAGGTTGCCTCTGAGAGGCAAAAGAGTTATGCTAATTTTAAAAAGACACCATGTGAATTCTAAGTGGGAGATAAGGTTTTTCTACATATTAGACTACAAAAAAATTAATTTAAATTTGGAAAGTCTTCAAAACTAGCCCCTTAGTTTGTAGGACTCTTTGAAATTTTGGATAAAATTAGTCGTGTTTCCCTTATACCTTTCTTGACTTAGATTCATAATGTGTTTCATGTTGTTTTATTGAGAAAGTATATTCTTGATCCATCTCATTTTTTGGATTGGACTCATCTTCAGGTTTCATAAGAGAAAAAGGTGCATTTGGATCTAGTGAAGATCCTAGACCATCATAGCATTAAATTAAGAAATTATGATATTTCCTATGTGTTGGTTCAATGGGATCCTTTATCAAAAAGAAGTGCTACTTAAGAAGGTGAGATTCTTTTTAAGAAACATTGTCTTTCATTATTTTGATCCTTGGGATGGCTCTTTTTAAGTAGGGAGAATGCCATGACCTTAATTGACCTAGGCTTAATTCATTTGTACTAACATAGATTTGTTATAAACTATTTGAGACATTTTTTTAACTTTATTATGGTTTTACAATTATGTGATCTACATTGATACATTTTTATTATAATTGTTGAGACAATTATGGATTACATATTCATTACAACATTGGATATTATTACTTAATATGTATTGAGTTATTATTTAATTATATGTATTATTTAAATATTTTATTAAATTTAATATACTTAGATGTCCAAATACTACTGATAGTCTATTTGTTGACTACAGGGACATGTACTTGAGTTAGGCTATGTTTGAATCTAAAGAGCAAGGAAACATGGAGAAATAATATGGATAAACAAAATAATGAATTCTATCATAAAGTTTGATCTTGTTGTTATTTATGATTTTGTCACTATGTTTATTTCAAATGATGTATGTTATCATTTTATGATTGATTTCATTATTAGTTGATTTGAGTTAGTTTTGATGTATGTGTAAACATCATTTTACTTGATATTACCATTTATGATATGTCCTTTAAATGTGTTATATTTAGATTGACCATTACTTTCCTCTTATTGATATCATCATTTCCATCATTTTAATTTCTTATGTTTTTAATTGAATCTATGCATGTTGACTTTGACAATCTATTTGGTCACAAAGTGATATTATGTATTATCAGTTATTTTGATTGTCAAATTTTTATTACATTGCTTGGTTATTTAGGTGTTATTTGTCTTAACATTTTAAAACAACCATTTTCATGGTTGTCGATAATTTTAAACATTCTATTTGTTTTGTGTTGGGTCTTATGCACTAAAGTTTGAGCATTATTTTAATGACCCTTGTTTTAATTATTCATTGGCATGTTTGTTAAGCTAGGTTGGGCTTGAGGTATTTTATTAGGTTGTTCGACCCACTTGGGGGAATTGGTAATTAGTTTATTTGTTCTTGTGAAGCCAACATCTTAGGTTCATGGTATTGGCTCGAGTTACCATACATTAGGGTTGAGAGATAAAATTTTTAACATGGTGGCCAAGGGGAATGTAATATACTTCTACATGAGGTTTTTTGAGAGATAAAATTATAGGTCTATGAATTTATCTTGATAGCCATGTGGGTATTATGTAGATTTAACTAGGGTTGATTTTGGCATTTATTGTTTGATTGGTTTGTTTGATGAATAAGTGATTTTTAGTGCTAGTTTTGCATAGAACTTGGAGGTTGTAGGAGAAGATAAAATAACTTATGTAGTCGACTTCCATCAACCAAGAAAGTAATTTTTTAAAAATTCTATGTTGATTTTTGGAGTGAGTTTTTGAATGGAAAGATAAGTTAGGGATTTAACCATAAACATTGGCTATGTTTTGTTGTATTATGGTATTGTGTGTAAAACCCTAAGCAGGGTTGAGGATTTTGGTTTTCTATTGTTATGAATAGTGTCCATGAATGACCTAACCATGTTTTTGTTGAATACATATAATTTTGGTGTTGGTTATTATATATATATTATTTTTATAGTGGATATGGGTGGTTGTTTATCCACTATGTATATGTTTTTTAGTTGGTGAACCTCTACGAAGTCATTTTTATGTTGAGAGAGTATCAATTGGGGTATTTGTTATTGTGTTGTTATTTATTTTTGAATCCATTATTGAAAAAAACTAGTTGGGTTATTATTTTTTTGAGCTATGAATTGCATGGCTTGGTTAGGTTGTTTTTTCTTTGTTAAGCCATTATTAGAAATATCAGCAATTATATTTTTTAAGTGACTATGAGAATTTTATTTGGATTAATATTTTAAAAAACCTAACTTGATATAGTTTGGTTTATTTGGAAATTTATCTTGATGGTTATTTCAAACCAAGAACATACATGGGGGTAATGACATATGGAGCCTCCATAGGGGTTCAAAATGATTACAAGGTTTGTGAAAAAATAACATTTTATTATTTTATTTTATCTGCATGATTTGTTTGACTTTGTTGTATTATTTGATTGACTCAAGTTTATAGAAATCATGTTGATTTAGTGGCTTAATTATAGAAATAATATTTGAAATTATTTTAGTTCATTATTAAGTTGACTATCATTTAAAAACATTGTTTAGTTGATTATTTTTATCTGTTATAATTTCATTAATATTATAATTGATATTTAAACTTTCACTATTTTTTGTAAAGTCAATTTTTTTCAATAATGTTTTTAATTTATTCATTTTAATTGCCTATAATTTTTATCTTATTTTTAATATTTTAATTTTAACTCATAAATGTCTATTAATATATTACATGAAGATGAATGTCAAATAAATTATGGCATATCAATTTATTAGCCATATTATATTCTTGAATATAATATGGCTCATAAATTGAGAATCTTGAAAAGTGAGCTACATCGATAATCAAGTACCAAGTTAATAGATTTTGGTGGGTTGGTTTACATTTTTCATTTTATTTTGGTCATTTATTTGAATGTTTTCAAGCCAAGTTTGTTTCATTGTCCTTTCTCCGCCATTCCTTTGTTGCCCTGATCTATATCTAATTGACGGTTGGGGTGTTTTGGGCCACTTATGGTTGGGCTCATTAAGACTAATGAGGTGGGTTTAACTTCATTGAATTGCATGCAATGATTTGATTCATTTCTTCTTACTTCAAGTTGTGACAATTGGCTATAAATGGATTAAATTGTTATGCAATTATTATGACTATAATTCATGTTATTCATTATAATTATATTTAATATAGAGTGATGTGTGCTATCATGTAATTTTAGTTGATGATATAATCATAGTTTATCATTTGCAAAATATTGTATGACTATTTTAATAATTAATTACATTTTTTCATTAATACCTTTTATAGCATAACATATAAATGTGGTCTTTATCATACTACTACTAGTTAGACACTTATTTGAAATAAGTTATTGGATAACTTTGTTTAAAAGATTATAGCATCTTATGTTGCTATATGACATTGGTTTTATTTTGACTCATGATTAGAAATTTTTTTCATGTCTTTGGATGTTCTTGTACCATATTGGTTTTATGGGTTTGAATTACTTGGGTTTTGAAGATGCAAATAATTGTATTTGAACTTAGTTGTAAAAGTTAACATGAGTATGGCATGATACTTTTATTAAAATGGAATCAAAAAATATTTTTATTAAGTGAAGTTACTTTGAATTATTTATTTATAATTAATCTTAAAGCTTGTAAAATCTAAGTGATGTTGTTATTGAAAATATTTACTTGTGATAAGCATAGTAATGTAGTAATTCAATGTAATTGAAAGACTTTTCCAATCACTTTATAAAATACCAACCTTTTTGTGAGATGGATTAATTAATAAAATTTATAGATACTTCATTAAGGACCATATACTATAAATATATGGTTTAGTAAGATGAAATCCTTATAGTTTAATTGGTAAATTGAATGGATTGTATTTAGCTTGATACTTATGTGAAGATTTGTAATAATTTAATGGAATTTGTGTTGATTATTAAGATGGGATAGTGTCTTAAGAAATTAAGAACATATACATATTTTAAAGAAGGTATTGTAGAATATAATCATTTCATTTTTTAATTACTAGGTACTATTAAGTGCCATGAATTATATGTGTAGTGCCTAAATAAGTCATTATAATTAAACTTCAATAAGATTATGTAAATATTATGAATATGTTGAAGGTAATTTGGATATAATATACTTCATTGGGAAGTTTAAAAGGGATATGGATATTCCTAGCTAAATAATTTTGTGACTGAGGATCAAATTCTCCATGTCTAGAATAGACCATTAAATACTTTAACAAATTTGTTCTTATCCTTTAATGGTAAAAGAAGTTAATGAAATTATATAAATTATAATTTTATTATAAGAATCTACCTTGGAATCAAATATTAAGTAAAATCTAATATTAAAGTAAATAATATGATAATTTTTAGGCTATGATAATAGATTTAAGACATGGATAAATATGTAAGAACAAGATTGAAGCAAGAATTAATATAAGTACATTTGGTATATGAGACTATTAACATATATCAAGTCTATTTAACTCATGTAACATTTATGCTGGTAATAATTGGAAAATGTAAATATAACCTAAGTCATTATAGAATTATTAGGCATGTTTTATCATGAGCTTGTAACCTCTTTGTAAATGGTAAGATGTTAATAAAAACTTAAAATGGTTGTTGAAGCATCCCATGAAGCTTTTACATTTCATATAATATTTTGTGTCAAAAATCATATTCTGGTTTGCCCAAGAAATTAAAATTTGTTAAAATTCCTTACATTACTTTTGAAAATAGTCCTTTTCCATTTATACTTGTCTACTAATTTTGATTTGGTAATTATTATTTAAAAAAGATTAGCATGATGATTATTCTATTGAATTTTATCTTAATTTACCACTATTTTCTAAAATTTTCTAAGTTATCCATGAGGTACTCATTATTTTATAGCTTGTACAGGTACTTAGATAAAAGCATAAGTTATTTATGACTCTGCTAGGAAATCCACAACATAGAATATGAATAGAGGTGAGTGGGTAGGATAAAACTGACCCACTTCTATCTAAATACTAGATAGTTAAAATGCTTCCTAATAAAAAATTTGATGGGTTATGTACTTAGTCTAGTTCTTATGTTGGTTTTAACATAATTATGGATCTCAATATATGGTTTGTGTTAAACACTAGGTCAAATTTCTTCAATTATTATTGTTTGTATTATGTTTATAAAAAAAATGTGGTTATGACATAATCACTATTAAATATGTTATCTAATGAAAATATATAATTAATTAAGGATATTGGAGCACACTGGTACTATCATTTCTTTACCATGGTCATAATTGAAGGGATATTGGTCACTCCACTAAAGATCCCATATTAAGTTCCAAATATATTGGCTCCATATGATATTTAATACCAATATATAACTAGAGTTTATATAAATTTTAAGTTGAAACATGAAAGGCCTTGGCCACTCTTTCCATTAAAATTAGAAAGGTATGTTTATAAAATATATCCCCCTATTTAGGCATTGTTAGCTCATAAAAGATATTTCAAAACTAAATGGAAATTATTTGAGGCATTAGGACGAAAATGTAATGTTTCAAAGAATTTAATGCATTAATATAGAATGTGAATGTTATATATCACTACATTTCATATGCAAATGAGAACTATTATATTAATTTGGATAACACAAAAGAGGTTAAAGTAAAATTTTACCACTAAAGCTTCAACCTTAAACAACATAATTAATTGAATAGAGGGTATATTCTCATTTTTTATAACCAAAATAGGAGCCATAAAGATTTAAAGTTCATCTCAAGAGAAATATATTGTAAGGTATTCCTTTAGTTTTCTCATCTTTAGTTTCACTAGCTCTAGATACTAAGGTAACTAGGATCTCTCATTTTTCATATGAATTTGTGACATATGTAACCACTACCCAACTTCTTTTAATTTATATTTGGAAACATTTAATACTCATATTTATATTAGTTAAATTCAAGCTTCATCCCCTATTTATGAAACCCTCACTTTTACACCAAGATTCACTCATGTATATACTATACAATCCACATTGTCCCAAGTTAGTTATAATGCTCAAATTATGGGGAATATTCATATAACAATAACATAAATAATTAATTCCACCATTTTATCAACCTTAATTCAATAAATTCCAATGGTTCCCATTAGTGTCCTTATGACCATTCCATTGTATAATGATATAATGAGTACTTTAAGTCCAATTTTTCCATAAATTCTAACATTGGATCAATTGGTCAAACTTATTTAGAAGTTATAGTAATACGACCATAGTCACAACATCCCATTTCCACCTTTCATACCCTTATGATGATATCATGTCAATAAGTGTATGTGATTACCTCCCCTATTCTTATTTTCCCTAGAGTGTTCCTTAAATATTTAAGCGCTATTTTTTCTTCTTTACTGCCATTAGACATCCTTGTGCATACACAAAAGACATATTTCATTCTCATACCAACACCTATTTCATAAAAAGTGGAAACCCCTACCATCATTATAAATTTATCTCCCATTCCTTAACCCATTATTTTCACTTAACCTAATCCCACTATTTATTCCATTTCAGCTCCATTGATGATAAACTATCATGTTAACACTCCCACTCCATCCATTTTCCAAACCTTGCCTACATAATCTTCATCCTTAACCATGACTTATCCAGAATAAGATTCTTAGAATTATTATATTTAAAAAATACATTTAATAAAAATTCATAGGTTAGAGATGATTATTCATTATGAACTTAAAGTTAAATCGAAACTTAAGAAAATACTAGAAAATTAAAGTTAATAATAAAAAAATACTCAAGATGGTAGTATTAATCTTTGTGATAGAGGAGGATTTTTTCTCTTTGACTATGAAAAGAAATAGAAAAACTAAAAGTGTGGTTATGACCCTTGATTATTATATTAGTGATGAATACTTCAAATAAGTACTATATAATATATTAGAAAAGATGGTCTAGGTAATGAAAAATAAATTCAAAATATTGGATGTGGAGGCTTAAATTAAGATCTCAAAGTATATAATGATTAAGGTTGAGAATTCATTATATTTACTTTTCACTTATCTCACTGAAGTCTAAGAATATAAAATTAAGAATTAACTTATCTTAAACAACATCCATACCTATTTGGAATATATTTTCATAAAGATAAAATTAAGAATGAAATTATATTAAATAAAATACATACCTATTTGGAATATATTTTCATGATTTATATGAAGGATGATGTAATTTATCATGTGGTTAGAAAATGCATGCTTTATAATCTTAGATTAATGATAATGTTTTATGTTTATATGTTCCAAAGTTTCATAACTAAGACATTGGCTTATTTGAAATATACCTTAGTAAATGTAAGTGTTGCAATAAAACCACTTAATGGCTTCATGGATTATATTCTAGTAATATTTAAAGAGGCTAATATTATAGAATTGTTAACACTAGAATTTTTTTATCCCTTGCTAAGTTACTAGGTTTTATTAAAATAAACTATAGTTTCATTTTATAATTAGTAACCTAATATGACAAGGGATTTTTTCAAAAGGTTATTGAATTTTTTACCCATGAATTGCAAATAATTGAAAATTATAAAATAATTGGGGCTTATCTTACAAGTCCTTTATATGAATTGCATTTGTGATAGAAACTCCTAAATTTATATATAGGAAGATTATAATAGACACATACATAATTCACGATGATTTATAGTTATTCATGAAATCTTACAAGGGGAAACTTATGGGAACCTAAAAAATAATTGGGAAAGTGATAAGTTTGTGTAGACTTGAAAAAGTGAAAGAGTATTTTTGGATATTTGTTTTAAAGTATACATGTTTTTTTAGAACTTCAATTCTAGTTTACTATATTTTTGCTTTAGAGATAAAATATAAATTTCAATAAAAATACTTTTCTATATGTGATGGTAGTCATCTTTTTATTATAAATACATTCATAATATTATTTATTAAATATGAAAACTTATTTAAGACTTGTAATGCTTGAGAAATCTTTTGAGATGTTCTTTGAGTCTAATATATTTTCTTCTTATTCAAAAATATAGATTAATGATGTATATATTTTGGATTATCGTAATTTTTGTATGACATTTTTTCTTCAATTGTGAATCAATTGAATTGAGTGATTAACTATTCTAACAAATTCTATAGTTTCAATATAATTTCATCTAAATTATTATAGTTGAACATGATTTTTAAAATTTATTATGGTTAATTTATGTAACAAAGTCATGATATTTAAATTTATTCACATATGATTAATTATTAGACTCTATAATTTTTATTTAAGTTTGAGTACATTTTATACTTAATAAAGGTTGGTTAATTTTTAGTTAATCTCATGAAGCATTTACTTTAGAAAAATCATCTTAAGTGTGAAATATGTAACTTTATTTTCTACTCTACCCTTCCTTTTATTTTATATATTTTATAAAATTCATATTGTAAAATATAATATTTTTTAATATCCATACTCATATTAGATTTGAGTGTTTTTAAGGCAACGAAAGCTTGTTCACATGGAAGGATTTATTAAATAGATAATACTCTCATTACACTAACCATGCTATTAAACTACTTGTATATTTATAAATATATATGCCTATAAGTCATGGCCTTCATTACTTTAAAGATCCTTAAAAAAGAGGGATTATCTCATCATCCATTAAATTATATTAACAAACTTTCATCAACAAGGTAGTTGGTACTATAAGAAGGGTTTAAACTTGAAACTCTAAATAAATTTGAAGTTAATAATTACATGTTATTAATTAATATATGGATTTGTGTTTACATTTTACATAACTCCATTCCTTCATTCAATGTAACCTTCAATTTTATGTGACAAAAAAATGAATCAATAGGCTAGCTATCACTAAAATGAGGGTACCCCAAAAAAGGCCTTAATAAAAAGCAACCACATAGCTTATAATTAAAAATAAATTAAACTCAATTAAGTTGAACCAATCTATATTTCCAACCACATATAAATAGATCGACATTCAAATGTTTTACTTTGTTATTTAAACCTTTAGAGGTACATCTAATGCTTAATTTTTACAAATGGATACCAAGAATTTTTAGGATTGAATTAAGTTCACCTGTCAATAAAAAAATTATACCATTTATCCTTTTGGATACTTGGCTTAGTTAAAACACCCATTAATGTTCCAAAATATATTTATGAAAGAATAAATAATCCTAAGAGGTGTCTTTCATGTTACACTCCAAATAGAGGACACACAACATAGGATAATACCACATCATTCATTTATACCCTAATATTTCTAGATATTACATGTAAATTATTTCCCTTCACATTTCAAGACACTATATACAACTAATTTATCAATTTACTTATGATATCCATTACAAAATGGAAACAATTTAATACCAATTTCATCACTCAATTTAGTAAAATTACTCACCCTAGTACCTTGTAATAATAGTTTTTTAGATACAAGTGGGAACCTAATGAACTGACCAAAACTTTCAATGAAACATTTTATAATATTTAAAAAATAATTACTCAGCGTAATGTTGTGTTAGACATAAAAATTAATAAAAAATTATTTGGATCCAATGACAACTATGTTCCGTAAACATGTTATAATTGTAAATTATTTACTAACTTGTGTGAAGACCATAAAAATTGTTAGACAATTAGATTTGAATGGAATCATTATTTGATATATCAATCAAAATCAAAAAATAATCATTCCATTTAAAATTCATATTGTAACATTATCATGTTTAACCTAGTACTAATAATGAATGTGTTCCCTTGAGGACATAATGCTCCTAACTAGTATCATTATTTTTATAATAATTTTTCCATAGAGATTATAACATAAATTTAATATTAGTCCTTAGTCCTAGTGGTCAACAATACACAAACAATGCCATAAAATTTAATGAAAAATGAGTTAGATTTCATATAATGCATATTTCAAAAACTCATCAATGATTTTAGAAGCCTCTAAAATTAATTTTATAATAATAGTGGTGAAATTATTTCTCAAAATTGTAAATATTAGATGTACAATTATCTATAAAGTCATCCCAAAAATAATCTCAATCTATCACCAAATAAGTTCCTAAAATTTATAGATGTAAGTTAACACTTGCTAATTGGTAAAGGGTTCTAAGTACCAGTTAACATGTATATTTATATTATGTCAAGTTATATAATTACTTTGGGATATTCCAAATATAAATGAAAAGATACAAAGTGGTCCCAAGCCACCAAATTATAGTTAACATATATGGTACTCTCGCACCTAATTCATATAATATGTCCATGATGCTAAAGATGTTCAATTTTACTAGTGATGAGTTCAATGAAATAAATGAGATTAATGAATAATTGCATTATTGACTTCAATACCAAAGATATAATTATGTAGTAAAAACTAAAAAATAAAATCTTGTTATAATTTCCACACCTACCCAAAACATTATTGCTCCTCTAGATCTCAAAGAAAAAAAAGATCCCCCTTCACCAAAATGAATGACCAATTACTCCCAATATATACACATATGGCCTTAGTAAATCAATTTATAACATAGTGGTGGATATGAATAAAATCAGAGTGGACATAAATTTTCATTATCTTTCACAAATTGAAAAAATAATGACATACTTTTGAGATCACTAATTAAGAAACTAACCTCAAACAAATAGAAAAAAACACATATAAATGTGATAATTTACAAGAATAAGATTGAAATTATTCCTTTTCTATTAATAATTATAATTTTTTGAAAAAATTACATCATTGTTTGGTCAATTCAGGTGCCTTTGCCAATTTAATGCATACTATTATTTATGATAAATTTTGACTAGTACATATCAAATCAGATTAAATAGTTTTCCAAATAGACAAGTCAAAGGTCAAGATAATAAAAAAAATATTAAATGTTCACATTAAATTATATTTTGAACACAAAGTCCAAATTTTTTTAGGAATTCATTTTATGTACTTTCCTAAATCATATGATATGTTTCTCAATTGATAAAAATCTAAAAAACTCAATGGTTACATGACTACCGATTTATCTCATATATGTTTACCTTGAAGAGGTGTCTAAAACCAAATATAATTTTATAGATAACCTACTATGAAACAAATGATCAAAAAATATAATTCAAATAATTAAAAGGTGAAATTGGTCTCCATGGATAGTGGCTTCTACACACTTACAAATGAGTATACTAATAGAGACAAATAAAATATTCATGTTAACTAGCCTAGGACTTGGTCTCTATATTTTAATAGAATTCACTCCAAGAAAGGATCTAGTGTAGGGAATATGTTGGTGGAATTTAAGGTAAAAAAATATTTTTTCATACTACTTATAGTTCCCTTGCACTAATAACCTCATTGATTATGAAGTTATACATTTTGGCATACAATTTTCCTTTGGCAATAAGGTAAGAGAATTATAACTAGTTGGAGATTTTGAACTAGTGGCCAATAAGGACATAGAAAATTACAATGAAAAATGTCATATTTTAGGAAATGAAATCATATATTTTGGGATTTAAATGATTCATATAGTTAATTTAATATCACATAAATCCATAAGGAAAACAATCAAACCATAGATTCCTTTGCAATGTCAACTATGAATTTGTTTCCTTTAAATGATTTCACATTATATAAAAATTAAATTTATTTATTCATGTGTCCTTATATCATGATAAACATGGATAATTTTCAAGAATTCAATGATGAATAACATATTATTCAATTCATAAACAAATCTAGTTTTTTTAAGTACATGTAGTTGATGAAAGGGAAAAATATTTATCACAGAAAATGAGTTGAAAAATGATGGAATCATGAAGTTGAAATAAAATATAATTATAAAGTTAATGATGTCACTCAATATATTATTCAACCTTGACATGTCAATATAGAGATTCCACTAATAAGAGTTCATAGACCACCAATCTATCCTCATGAATCTAAGACCACCTAAAGAACCCCGATATGTGAATATTAGTTTTGATTATACCAAATCAAAAAAATAGGAACTATAAAAAATTATCATATAATAAAAATATGTGAATTATTGAACATATGATGACCTTATAATATTTTAATTTAATGTTATAACACATATTATCCATCTTAAGTAAGGTCAGTATTTTTGTAGGCAAAAATAATGTTTAGTTATGAGCCCCTTATTTATAAGGAAGTGTAGAGTTTATCATCAGCCAAAATCATCCTCTTAATTTCCATTCCAAAAGGGTGTCAAACATAGTACATGTTCACAATAAAAATGGATAAATGAGGCTTTGTGTTGACTTTCTAAATATTTACAAATCTTAAGAAAAGGATAATTATCCCTTACCATCTATTGATGAATTAGTTCTAATGGTCAGTGGTTCTGAGATGATGTCCTTCTTGGAAAAAAAATCAAGATATAACTAAATATTGGTTGATAGGAAAAATAAAATCAAAACATCTTTGAAAATTAAATAGGGAATATGTTATTATAATATAATGCATTTTATTTTGATAAATGTGTGAAATTCATTTCAACATGTAATGGATTTTTCCTTTCAAGTTTTAGTTTAGAAATCTATTATTATCTACATAAATGATTTAAATATGTTTTTAGAGCATAGGTCATGACATGTATATCATATGTATCAGGGGTTTTAAATATATAGGATGTGTGTTATTTACCTAAATTTAAAAAGAGTGCCTTTGGTGTTATTGAAGGTAAGTTAATTTTACACATCATCACTAAATATAGCATTTCTATGGAACTTTAAAAAGTTAGTGCCATCTCAAAAATATGGCTGCTTAATAGTAAGGAGGACTTAGAATTATTTTATGGTAATATTAAAAAAGTGTGTAAATTCATGTATATATTTGTTGATATTATAATACCTCTTAACTCTATGTTAAAACATGATTCCAAAATAAAGTGGACAACTCAAGTACAGGCTACATTATTAGATATCAAATAATCCATCATGCAAGACAAAATATTAATCATTGGATATCTCACTAGAGAATTTTAATTGTACTCATTATATTTAGATCACATTATATAAATTATATTAACATAGAGAATTTATGAAGAAGAGCATCTCATCTTATTCATGAGAAAAAATTTGAAAGACACATAACTCAAATACTCAATGCTAGAAAAACATGCATATGATATATTTAAAACCATTTTATGAAATATTCAAGGCACACAAGATGAAGCCCTTCATAATTTTAGGAAATATCAAGATATTGTGAAAATATGTTTTAATAAGAATAAAACATAAAGGATTTAATAATTTCAAACTCAATTTTTCTATGGAAAAATTCCTATGAAAATAAATATATGCCAAATTAGATCTTCTTTTGATTGGTTTATCATATTTAGTGAATGAAAAGTTGAAACACTACTTCTCGATTGTGCCATATAATCACTAATAGAATAACGATGAGTTTTAATATAGGATTCGATTAGTTGGATTAGTTTGTATTCTATTATTATCATTTTCATAAGCTAGACATTTTTTTTTCCTTATAACAGTTTGATTTTTTAAATTATCTTATGATAAGATAATTCAATAAATCATATTAAAGACACAAAATAAAGAAACTAAAAACATGTTTTTAGGTATCCATTTTTTAAGAAATATTTGATCAATTACTAACTTTATCACCAAAACAATCTTATAATAAATCCAATCCATACTCAATTTCTTTCAATATATGGATTCATTATGAAAATGTTAAAATTTAGGAAAACAAATAAAATTTTGAGTGAAAGATCAATATCATGTTTTATTTTTATTATTATTAATATATAATTGGGATTTTTTTTATAACTTACACATGAATTAATAAAATTATTTTTACTAAATAATATTTAACACTTCATTATTCACATTAAATACTTCCTTGTATGAATAGCCAAAAGAAAGATAATTCTTTACTAAAATTTTATAACAATATTTATACCATGGCTATATTAGTTAAAACCCATTTGATAAATCTAAAATATAATAAATATAATTAAAATAAGAATATGAAATATTTAAAATAAAATAAAATAAATTCACTTATAAAGGTAATTTAGGAAAGCTTCATTGGGGATATGGACACCTGGTCTGGTAATGAAGCAAAGCCTAAAATGAAACTATAGGTAGCTCTATCAAGGATATATACATATGGATGGAAGAAAAAACACCCAATACATCCCCCCAATTTAAACCATCCTTCTTAATAATAATAATAATAATAATAATAATAATAATAATAATAATAATAATAATAATAATAATAATAATAATAATAATCCATTCATAAATTTTCAATCAAGTAATTATTCTTGAACCATATCAAAAACATCTAAGGCAAGGTAAATGAAGTACTCTACACACATTGACTGTTTGAATATGTCAAATCATAATATGTTTTGTGTAAATTATGATACTTGTTTCTAAATATATATTTTTACTATACAACTATCTTCCAAGGCATAAATATTTACGCAAAAGTGAAACCATTAGTTTTGAGTTCTAAACACAAAGCAATTTTTTTTCCATAATATCAACATGTTTTGTAACCAACACACCCAATGAATCAACTAATATTACTTTGGTATATTTAATATTTAATCACAAATTTTTTATCATAATAATTATTATTTTGGGTTCCCCCATAAACCTTTTAAATGACACTTACTGGATCCTTTGAAATAATTGTTCAAAGATCCTAAGTTCACAGTGCAATTCTTTATATTAGATCTTCTATGTGAACTAATAGACCTAACCCTTTTTATAATCTTAGTCTATATATTTCATTCATCACGATGTCACTTTATGTATTATGTTCACTGTTGAATTTAATGAACCTCATAAATCCAATAAAAGTCCATGTGTTTTGGCTTTCAACTTTATTTATATGATGATCATGTACTTATTATTTTTTTGGTATAAAATTAGTGATCACAAGTTAGTCTCTTTATGTTATGAAATGGATGGACACATGAAAATATTAAGTTGAAGTGATAATTTTTTCTCCATGATGACATGAATATGTGACCAAAGGATTTATTCCACGTGTTTTATTTTATTTCACTTATAATTTCACATATTATATCATTAAAATATGAAAATAATTGTGAATTATTTGTTTCTTGTGTTCAGGCAAAGGAACAAATGTGAATTATTTTATACTATATTTTAAATTCCAAAGAGCCTATATGGTCAAACAAGAACATTATGCTAATAAAATGAAAATATAGGAATACTTAACTTTGTGTCCATTTGATGAATTCCATGTGTTTAATTCTGATGACATTAAACACTTATTTGGTAAATTTTTGATACAAAGGTCACTTATACTTTATTATTTGATTTTAGGTAAATGCGGGACTTAAAACATACAAGGGAGAATTCAATAATTCAATACATATACACACTTCTTAGCAAATTTTTTTTAGAAGAGGATCTTCACTAATTCACAAATATTCCATTTTCTTAAATTTGGTTTTGGTGATTTTTTTGGTCTAGTAAAGAGTATTGGGTTACCTAAATTTTTGGGTTATAAATTATATTTATTGGTTAGATCACCTAACATTTACAACTAGTTATAAAATTATGAGTATAAATCACCATGGCCTTGAAGGATATTCTACTCAATTTCTCTAATATATGTGGACATACCTTAGGGCATTTATCCACTCTAGACACTAGACTACACATTCTAGACACTAGATTGTACACTTTAGATGCTCATTTTAAAATGGTAAAAAAATTCATCATACATATATTTTATCCTAAAATATATTACATATTTGTATTCCTCTTGAAAAAATAGACAATTTCAAAAAAAGAATCATCTTAATCTGAATCTATATGTAAAAGGTATGTCATTTAAAGTTTTGGATGGTGACTAGAAGCTCTAAACAACATTCAAAGCCTATGGATGTTGTATAGATATTTTGGACACCATCCACAAGCTCTGGTCACCATCTAGAGCCTCTAGTCACTATTTAGAACTTCAAATGGGCATAAATTTTACATATGGATTTAGATAAAGATGATTCCTTTTTTGAAATTATCTAATTTTTTGAGAAAAATAAAAATATGGATTAAATTTTAGGATAAAAGTGATCAAATATGATATTTTGTATATTTTTCAAATAAAAATCTAAAGTGTGTATTCTAGCATCCAAAGTGTGTAGTCTAGCATCCACAGGGTATGGATGCCACCATAGGGTTTAGAAACCATCCACAAGGTCTAGATGCCATCCAAGTGTCTAGACACTGTCCATAGTGTGTGGACACTATTCATAGTGTCTAGACACTATCTACAAGGTCTAGACAATGTCTAGAGGGTTTGGATGATGTCCACAGGACTTGGACAAATGCACGTAAATTTTGTGTTTAGGTTATGCCTTGGATTCACCTTTATAATTATACAAATTTCCCTTCATTTTGCTAAGAATTTTAAATGTAATATTCAATATTCATCTAAATTTTACATTGGGATTTTTCCTAGGGTCCATTTAGAAAAACCTCGCTTATTAGTTTACTAAAAGACACATGTGAACTCATGTATATATGAGCATGAATAATTAGGTAATTGACACTTTTCAAGATCATATAAAGGGTTAAAAACATTATCAAATATATATTAATGTAATGTATCTATGTAGTGTGATATCAAATTAGAGGTTCTAAGAAGAATCCAAGAATTCGACCAATTAGAAGATGATAATCTCCTATTTTAATTACATATAATCTAGGATAAACATAATTAATCTATGGATTTCATAAGATATAATGTATAATTTTAAATTTTATGGATACATGAAAGGTATTATTGTGAGAAAATTTCACTCCATACACTTTGTGACCTTGAGGGTGCAGAATTGTGTCACATGGATGACACAAATAACTCATTAGATATTTAGTAACCAATTCATATAAGTTAAATATAAAAGTAATTTATGAAAATTAATTAATAAAATTCATTAATTTATATTATTTTTCATGTTTTAAAGGTGGTGTGATGAAAAAAGTTCCCTTTCAATGTTTGAATTACAAATCTAAGGCATTCAAAGTTTATATAATTTGGCTAATTACAAGGGGTTACCATTGATATAAAATTTCATAAATATAAGAGAATTATGAATTAATAAGTGATAAATTTGATGATTTAATGTGCATCATAAGGTCTCAATACTGTATAAGAAACACTTCTCATTGCTGGATTTAAAGAATCCTTTGCATGAGTTCTTGGTTTTGATATTCTTGATATCTTTAGTGGAGTAGCAACCAAACTAATGACTATTTCAAAAATGAAAATGTAAATGGTTGTTGGGAGAAACCACCATATAAAATCCTAATTATGAACATGAAATTAATTTTAACTAATCATAATCAGTTATGATAAAAACCTAAAGTCTAATCTAGCATGAATTTTTACAATGAAAGCTAAGCTACATTGAATTGATCAAAAAATGAGTAAAAGGAAGGGTAGGGAAGAAAAGAGAGTTCCTAATCTTCAGTCCATACATTATGACAAAGCTTAAATTTCATCCAAACATGTAGTTAAACCAATATATGACATGAAATAGCTGATAACATAGATCCTATCATATACTAGGTAAATGTCTAAGGATAGTTAAAATAATACAAATAAGAAACTAGATTCAATTTAAAGATTTACTTCCACAAGAAAATTGCATTATAAAATATACAATAAAATTTAGAAAAGTGAAATGAATCTAATATATTTCAATCAATCTAGCAAAGGCACAAATTAACAACTCTGCATTCAAATATGCACATCTAGAATCCATAAAAACCATTCACATTTGAACATTAAACTAGTTAGTTGAGGAAGTATCCATGAAAAGAAAATACATAAATAAATAAGAGATAATATTTGTATAACTCCCTTGATTGCATTAATTTTATACAAATTTACAAAATGGTTTTTTTCTCTAAAATTTCCTCCTTTTTACAAATGATAATATCCCTTTTATAGAAGACATTGAGGTATGTTGGTCAGTTACATCAAATGATAATTGAATAACTGTCAAAGACAACTATCCTTCTACCACATTCTCAAATTAGACACTTTAAAAAATTATTTACCTATAAGGAATGTGATTTATAGGTTTTCACATGATTTTATATGATAGAATACTCATTTTCCAAATGATATACATGTTTTACTACAAAAAGAATATGCTAAGTCAACAAATTTGACTTTGAGAATCTCCTCTAGTTGTAGTCTTCTAATTTTGCTATAGGATCTTGATTACCTTATCATGTTGTTCATTAATCATATTGAAGTTGATATGGGATTGATGTAAATCTCTTCTTCCTGATCTGTTAGGAATTTAAAGTCCTTGTTAGCTCTGTCTAAGGCCTCTCTAATACTCTTAACATTACCAATTTTCTCTTCTACAGATAGGGTCATGCCAAATATTATTTTATTATTTACCCTTGTTGTGCCTTGGATTTTATTATTCACTTCTTTCATGAATTTATTAGCCCTATATTTGAATTCATCATCAATTATTAAGCCAATGGGATTTTGGTAGTTGGGTCCTTGATCAAGCCTCCTAGTATATGCATCATTCAGTTCTCCAATTATTGAAATCCTTAGAAATATATTCCAAACTCTTGGACCATTTATTAAAACCCTTGATATTATATATCAATATAACCATATCTATATTTAAATATGCCAAGCTAACTATTTTAAATCTATGAATCTAGTCCTCTATCAATATATTGATCAAATCCTTTACCTTGTTACTTGAAGCATACCATTGATTGATTTGTTACATAGCCATGGAATGTTGATTGTTCATTATGTCTTTCTTAGACCTTAATAATTTTATAAAGTTTAATGTGTCATAAATGATTGCTTCAAACTTATTGAAAATATCCCTTGGCATTGATAGGATAAATTGCTCCTCTAAGTTCTTTTGTTACTTCAGGTCTTTGATAATATCTTTCAACTATTCTGATTGTGCTTGATCTAGCTCTAGGACATCCTCCTCAAATATTAAATCCTCAAAGGTCTCTATCCTTTCTCTTGGGTTAAATTATTCAAGGGATCCATCTTTTGATAAATGATTTATTCACCACCTTGCCTAACTATTTTCTCAATCACCCTTTGCAAACCAGTAGTACTTGGATCAAACATGACCCCAACTAAGGATTAGTTCACATGTGGAATTGATCTTTATACTTATTATTGGGATAAATAAATAGGATTATCTAATCTCCTTACATCTTCTTCTTATATATAAATGATCCAAGGTTTTAATTCTTGATGTTTAGGGAAATTAGTAGCTTTCACCATTGGCCATGGATGGTGAATAGTGGGAAGCTTTTCTATCCTTGACTCATAAATGAACCAATCAATTATAGTTGGACCATATAATATGTTTTACTCACTAAAAAAATTGAATTCACTCAAAGGAGTGATGGTTACATTTGGTTTATTTGCCTTTGGAGTAATGGCAGACTTGACTTTTGTCTTTGGAGTCTCAATAGGAACCAAGTCTAAAGAATTCCATTTATCCTAATCTTGCTTAGTTTTCTCAACAATTTCTTCCTATTTATTTTAATTTATCTCATAATCCATGGATAACATCTTCAATGCATCCTCAATAGACTCATTAGGATCTAGGGATTCATATGCATATCCTCTTGAGGTAGTTCTTACTCTTCAACCTTAAATTTTTTAGGAGCTAATGAACTTGAATCAATTTAATCAAGCCTCCTCTCTTATATTCCATTTTATATATTTAATTTTTATAATATCAAATTAGAATAACCAACACCAATCAAATGATATTGCCTTAGGCCTAATTATCATTTATCTTCTATTTTCTAGTCCCTATTTAATCTGGACTCAGGTCTTATGTTGTGCTCCTTCAATATTATAGTCACTTAAAAATATGAGGATGATTTAACGTATATGAATTAAAATTAGTTGGTTTCATACTCATATGGTACATTAAAAATAACCTTGATCCTTAAATTCTCTTTTACCCTACCATAAGGGTCTCATTGCCTAAGATCATCCATTTATAGGTTAAAAGACAACCTATGTTTTGATGTAGCCTCAATATGATCCTAGTATTTAAAATTTGTCTTGCTAATTTTAATTTGAAAGCTATGAAGGATACCTTTTCTTTTAGTTTTTCAAAGGTCATATATACCATGGAACAACTAATATGCCACCTCTTATTCTGCTAGTTTATCAGGAACATAGACTAACAACTTGAGAGGAGAATTTTGAGTTCCTTTAATCCTTATAACAATATAGTTAGGGTTTAACCATATATATCCCATTTCTTCAATATATTTATTTATTATAGGGATAACCCTCTCCATAGGGATATTGGTTATATCTTTACTTAGTGTAGGGTAGACACAATCACAAATAAATTGAATCTGATCTTTATACTTATAGACATGTAACTTGGAATAGTATTAGGAGATGGTTTGAGTACCACTTGGATACCATTATTTCTAGCTAGGAATATTTGTGGTTTCACAGAAGCCATCTAAAAGATAGGACATCATGTAAAACTTATACTTCTTCCTATGCCCAATTTCATATATTTGTATACTTAGGGAGATGTTGATTATCTCATCCAATGGAGGAACTATCACTTTTTTAATGATGAAATACACCTTGGGCACCCACATTATATTTACATATGTTTTAGTTTCACATCTATACAACTTATTTATCATGGTCATCACCATCATGATTCTAGGTCTAAATTGACTTATTGGGATGTTCCTTATAGGGTTTATAACAACATGGTTATTAAATTATAACCACATAGCTAGGGTGTCCATCATGTTGTGTTTCCTAGTCCATGAATTAATTAAGTTTAGGTCAATATGGGGCTTGGGTATTTTATAATAAGACTCAAAGTCAATTGGGGAAATGTAAGAAACTTTCCTCTAATTATGTTCATTAATTAACATGCCCTTATCTATTTTAGCTTCCTTAAACATGGGACCAAGAATATCAATGCAATAAAGTAACTCTACTTTTGTAGTTTCATAGTGAAGTTTAGTCATCTATATGGATACAATGTCATCATATAGTCTCTTTGTTGAGAGAATCTTCTCTTATTATTTGGTGATAACTGGTTATTTCTCAATTGTCTAGAATAATTTGGAGCAATTGTTATCCCCTATATTCAAAGTAGCAGCTACAAATTCTATCTTTGAACATATGACCTTTTGTGTTTGATGTAAAATATAGTTCAACTTCCTACTTTAAACATGCTTATGGGTCATCATTACTATAACCATGATCTAATTATCCAATTGTAGAAAATAATCTAACTCTCTCGACTCAATTATAGTGAATCCAAAGATAATTAGGGAAATTCATATACTCTAGGGATTTTTGAGGTTTATGTAAAGCTCTAATGGTGATAAATAATTTTATACTATGAGCTTTAGTTCCTTATATTGCATTTAAATTTCACATTTATACCTTTCATGTGTTTGGGTTCACATGATCTCTCAATATGATGTGTTTTGCCCATGTGGCATTATCATGTCATGGTACTCATTTATTTAAAATGTGACCATTTGTCTCTTTCAGACATATGTCATTACCTTGTGCAATATTAAAGCTCGATCAAATCTACACTTTTTATCTCTTACAAAGTCTTCCTATTATTGACTTCATTGTGGGTCATTGATCTTTCATTTGAGCTCTCGAGAGTGTGCCACTTAGTAGATATGTGGCTCTCTATATACCTTGCAAATAGTATTCATCACCTTAGTGATTTTTTTCCTTGTGGAATCATCTCATTTGATTTAATATCTTTAATTATTGACTTTACTCACACTATTGATCTTTAAATTATGATCAAATTCAAGCCATTGATCTTCCTTTTATTGGATTAGACTTGTAAAGTTGATCTACTAAATGCACAATCAAGAAAAGAATGTTGATCTTTATCTTTATGCCCAAGCTTGAATACAAGCCATTGATTTGCTTGATCACTTTTCAAGATTATGAAACTTGGCACTCTTACATTCCACCTTAGCATCCTTGACTTGTTGACCTTCAGTCACAATTAGATCTATTACTACTTTGTTAACATTGTGACACTTCTCACTCTTGCATTTGATTTTATAATCCTTTGATGCTTTGATTCCTTGATCATATTTAGATCTCCACTACACTATTAACATGTAATATAAATCAATTCTTTTGACTTATTTACTCCATCTTTACCCATGGATAATTGATCTTTGCTTCAATCTCCTGAGATCTTGCCACTTGATGACACCATGTTTAATTCATTCTTGCCAATGATAAAATAGGTATAGTAAGGGTTTGGGAGTATAAATAACTTAGGATAAAGTTTTATACTAAGTTTTTAGTCATATTAACAACATGATTAAAGCTTTGACTAAAGTTTAAATTAGGATTAAAATATAATAAAATGTTCCTACATAAATTTGAATATATTATAAAGAATCCCACATAAATTTGAATCCATTTCAAAAGTATCTTAGGATAAAAAAATTAGACTAAAGTTTTTAACACTTATTTAAACATGGATCTAATTAATAAATTAAATACTAAGGGCTAAAATGGTTAAATTATCATTAAAGCATAAAACCCTAAATATTGTTCATTCAAATATAACACCATTAAACATGTAACATGGAAACATAATAATAAAAAATTAGAAAATTTGGTTAAATTCAAACAAGGATTACATGTAAACATGTCAATTAAGCCAAATGAGAACCATGATATTCAAATAATCTGCATTGATCAATTTAAAAGCATAATTTCTAAAACAACTTGCAAAATTGAACAAGGGTCCTCATTTTTCAAAAATGGGGGTATGTTGACCTCAACAAATGGAAAATTTTGGGGATAACATAGAAATATATTATAACTCAGATACTCTTGGTTTATAATAACAACCAGACCAATCATTCCACATGATTAAGTACCATCATTAACATCAATTCATAATTAAAATAAGTTTTATAAATGCAAAAGTAGATTCAAACATCAAAACTTAGTCATGTTATGTGTGTGCTTTGATCCTTTTACTAATTTCCATGGGATTCAGAGAACAACTTCTAGATTTCATGACCTTAATCACCAATATAGACTTATATCATATTTAGACATTCTTGATGAATCATGCTTTATGAAAAGGGAAGTCTTAGGCATTGCTCCACTACTAGCTAGGTGTCCATAGCCCTAACAAAGATACCTTTGGCTCTACTCAAGGCCTTGCTCCACTTCTAGTAATACATCCATATCCCTGATGGAGATTACTAGATCATCTTTTCATAGAAAACTTTTGAATTTTCAATAAGGCTCTTATTTTTTGTAATTTTCAAATATATTTAGTTTTCTAACAAAAGTTGGGAACCATAATTAGCTAGGTTTTAAGATTTTTGTTAACTGTTTGATCTTCAAAAAATCATCCTTGGTCATAAAATTCATCTTAGATAATAATATTCTTTAAGTGCTACCATGAATTTTCTCTAATAATTTGAACTTTCAATCAAACACAAGCAATCCTTATTAGAACTAGACTTGGATTAGAACAAGGATTAAGATTTTAAGGAACAACTACTCTACTTATCAATCCTTACTAATTACTCAAAATTATAGCATTAAGCTCAAATATCTAAAATCCATGATCAACCAATGTCTAGGAGTCATACCTACATTCTTGATTTGAGAAGTTCCTTTGAGCAACTACATGTATTGGAGCTAGAAACTATCTTGAATAAGACTTATTAAAAGTAGGGAACAAAATAAAAGAAAAAGACACACAACAAGAAAAACAAACAAACAAATATATACAAGGACTATTTATAAACAAGGAACATGAAAGGAAAATAATCTAAGCCTACCTAAACTAACTCTAACTAGTCTTACAAGTTACTTCATGAAGACTTGGGGTAGTATAATAGAGAAGTAGTGTTTGAGGTATTGCCCATTAGCTAGAAAAGTGAATTTTTCTCCCTAAAAGTCTTTTATCTTTAAGGTGTTATCATCCAATGTTTTAGTAATTTGATAAGGGTAATTCCATAAAGGAGTAAATTTCCCATGTTTTCATTTTAGCTCTGAGGCTTTGTCTTAACTAGTAGATGATTCACAATCAGATATACTTCTCTTGATAAAAATGAAAAAGGAAAGTAACCATGGATATGTACCTTATACCTCATTTAAATGTCAACCCAAGGACATAGACTTAAAAGGATGATGTCATTGTATGTGCACACTCAATCTCTAATTTAACATTCTACTAATTGTATGTAAGATGTTAAAGTGTAGTAAATTAAATGCTTAAAATGAAACATAAAAAAATATGGTAAAATAAATGTTTATACATGGAATCTTCCCTAAATGAATCTAAGCAAGAATGTAAATCACACAATTTGAAAATGAAACACACAATGCTTAAGGAAATCAAATAACATGCTTAGCTAAACAAATGGGTTGGATTATTGTTACAACCTTCCAAAGGGGGCCCTTCCTCCTTCTAACTCCAACTTCAACCCTTCATCTTAAAACACTAAATTGAACTCAGAATTTCTCACTCATATTAATCAAAAGTGTATAAATCAATTACCGCATGAAATTACAATAATAATTGCTTAACACAATGTACTTATAACAATCTCTATTCAACATATACTATTTTTATATAGCTCTCTCATCTCTATTTCTACACATTTATATACTATAGAGGAGAATGTTTTATGCAAAATAATATATACATTCTATTCTAAGATACATTCAAATTGGAATAACCAAAATTGGTTCCTTTTTATAAAGATATCCTTCATGTGAATATTGTGATATTTTTGTATGATAAAAAAGGTTGTTTTATTATTCAACTACTTCTTTATTGAGTTCTATGGAGGTTAGAGTTGTTTTTATGAGTTGGTTGAAAGAGAATCAAAATCTATTCATCCATAGTTTTGGTCACACAATGGCTACATGATGGTCTATGTAATGAGATTCCTTTTACTATAGGATGCTTTATGCTATATACCTATTTATCTAAACCATATTCAAAACATATTTATAGAAAAAATATCTTAAATTAATAGACAACCATCATATATTTAATTCCAATAAATAATTCTAACTATTCAAAAGAATTTGAAAACATAATGTTATATGGCTTATAAAAGTAGGAAATTGATATGAAAAAGTGTTCAAAAGCATGGTAATCAATAAATAAGAGTACACTATATGGACACAATAATAAGACATTTATGGGGC
Organism: Torreya grandis; assembly: GCA_037957365.1. NCBI lineage: Eukaryota > Viridiplantae > Streptophyta > Pinopsida > Cupressales > Taxaceae > Torreya > Torreya grandis. Next base: position 1,021,179 of record JARHVA010000541.1, on the reverse strand, counting down.
TCATCACACTCACTAACATAAAATCTTGCTCGACCTCGACCACCATAATTTTTCATTCCCAATTCATCAATAACTCCAAAATCCATGGTATCTATAAAACCATTAGCAAGGTGAGCATAGAATCCACACCTACGTCCAAATAGTTTCCAAATTTTTGCTTCTTTGGCTTCATCCATTGGGGTTTTATTCTACCAATCTAGAACAGGTTACCAAAATAGGGGTGGTTGGAACTTTACGTTCAACAATTATGATCCCATGTTACTTTAAATAATAATGTATTTGGTGTTCTTGGTAAATGTTGCATTTAAACTAAAAGGGGAATATGGATCCCTATTTCTTAGTGTTGGGGTGAGCTCATTCTATCCTTTAGTGCATGATTATCTTACAACAAGACCAGTAGAAGATCTCAATCCTGAATAAAAATCTTGAACCTTATCATAATTACTACCAACCCAAGTTCTTACTTCATTCTTCCACATGATATTATCCCATTCTACTAAAATAACATCAGGTGTCATTAATTCAATCCTGATGAGAAGCTAGTTTTCATTATCTTTTTTCCTATATTCTACTATTTTTTTCTTCTTCTTTTTTCATTCAACAAATATGATGAAAATGCCTATAGTTGGACATCTCCAACATATAAATTGGGGTTCCACTCTCTATCATATGAAACAATATAATTATGTAGGTATAACTCGCATAATTATGCTTGTTATTCTTGTGAACTTACTTTATAAATATAAAATAAGGAAAGGGGATCAATAAATTCATGGGGCATATCACAATAAATTCTCATAAATCTAAACTTGTGCCTTTATTCTTTAAGATAAATTGAATAAACTATTACAAGAGGCTTGTAATGAAGGAATTCTTAGGTTATGGTGATGCTCTCTTCCTTTAACTTATTATCCTCTTTCAATTTCCTATTTTCTTTCCTGATTTCCTTCAGAGATTCAAATTAATTATCCATCCAATTCAATAGCTTAGAAGATATTGCAAAATAGGAGTGATACCTAACCTCAGGGATAGCTTTATGTTCCTCATATTGATTGACCACTATAGAATGTTTTGGAATGCTTGCTATAGGATGATCTTCAATTGAGGGAAAGTACATCTAGACCTCCACCAAATTGATCTTTTAGCTACTTCCTTAGTTTCTTAATTTCTTTCAAGGCTTTTTTAAGAGTATAAAATTAGATTTGTGTATTAGGTTGCTCTAATTTTTTATCTTCTTCCTACACAATTTCTTCATACAACTCTTGTTATACTTCTTCTTGTACTGGTTCCTCATATAATTCTAAAAACTATGTTCAACTTGTTCTTCTTCCTCATGTAAGTCTTCAAGACTCTGCTCAATTTGTTCTACTTTTTCTTGATTTCCTCCTCATGAAATTATTCAAAACTATGCTCAATTTGTTCTACTTCTAATGGAATATTTGAGAACATTATTCCTTATTTGTTTGAGTATCTAAAGATTCATTACTACTAGTAGTCCATTCTTCCCCAAATTTTTCATTTTTTTGAATAATAGAAGAAGGTTTAGTTCTCATATTTCTTCTTAATATATGAGATTTATGAGGAGTATGGGTTACCTTGATCTTCTTGGAAGAAGGTGGAAGTTCCTGTTTAGAATCATATGAATTATGTCAGAGAATGAGTTTCTTCCTCTTCCTTCTAGATTCCATACCTCTAGAAGTCCCTTCTTTAGTCCTTGTTGTAGGTTCTTGTGTTGTTATTGGAATACCTTATTCTGCAAGTTCTTGTGTGGCTACAAGAAGATTTTATACTACAATTCCATATGGTTCTATAGGGAGGGCTTATTCTGATATTTTTTCTTCAACTTTCAATTCTTCCTCTAATTTATTTCCTTCTCTATCACTCCTTATTTCCTGGTACTTGGAGAAATTCCTCCCAACTAATGTTGGGTCTAGTTATTTACAAAAAATCTTGAATAAGTAACTGGATGAGGCAATGGTGGGAGAGAGCTTTAGAATTACCTTTTTGAAAATCCTTTGATATTTTGGTGATCATGTGAAGTAAAAATTTGGGAATGTTTATCTCCATTCGTGCCACAAATGATTAAAAAACTTGAAGTATAGGCCATGTAGCATAGAATACCTTTATTCATAGATGAAATATCTAGAGATAAACTCATCAACCTTAGCCCATCTTTCTGGTAGAGACAACCTTGTATTGCCCTACATTGATATTTCCAAGCATTCATTTACTCTGATAAACTTTCATCTTTCAGCCTCAACATCATATTTGTCTTGTCATTCCTCCCCTATTATTGGTAATCATATTACTCTATTGATGGTTACTTTTGTAAAATTACTTACATCCCTTTTACTATGAAAAAGATATTATGTAATGTACCAAAAAATTCTTCCATAATTCCTTCATCTCGGGCCTGCATTTTCTTGAGATACTAAGCCCATCTTATATGCTGAAACAAGGCCATGATTTTTGAGTTGTTGGTCAATGAGGTGATATCCAGTGGTTCATGTTTCAATAGATTACCTCCCATATTATTTGAGTTGTAGGTATAAGTACATACATCAAGGGTTTTGGGATATGGCATAATTATTTTCAACTTTTACTTTGGAAGGTGAAATAATCCTTTTGAATAAATGAAAAATTTCCTCACAACTTAATCTATCACTTGTCCTTGAGAGTCAAAGCTGACATGCACAAAATACTCATGGTAAGAGTAAGGGGTGGTATTATAATTTTTGTTAATGGTCAAATAAATCAATGAAGGAGAGGATAATTGGGCGTGATAAAGATAGGATATAGTAGCTCATTGATAGCATTAAGTCCCATCACTTTTATAAAAAATTAAAATATATGACAAGAAAGAAATATAGAATTTTTACCATATTACCTATTATCACTTGAAATTTCACCCTATGAGGAGATGGGAATAACTTCTCATCATTTCAATTGGAACCATGGAAACACTCCAAGGTTGTGGGTATCCTTATCATGGGGTGAATCTCTAGATTAGGGGCTAGCTCCCCTTGATGTACCATTTGAGCTCATGTTCCTACTTCTAACAAATCTTGGGGTGGAAAAGGTGTAATAATGGAATGAATTAAGCCTAAATTATATATTTTATACACCAAATTAGTTTTATGACTTCCAACCAACTTGTATTTAACACTTAAAACTAATGAAAACAACTAGACATACACTTTCCCAAATCTGTCTTTTTGCGTCAATACTACATTGTGGGTCCTAGATGATATATAAGGTTAGGAGAACTAAAAAATAAGTCTTAGGTGACACTAATGAAAATATTTCTCACTTAAACCATAAAAATCTATTGAACACTTCACAAGACCTATAAGAAAAGATTTAAAATAGGTACAAGAATGCATGATAAAGCTAAGGAATCTATAGTTTTCACTAAACAAAATCCACATTCAAGTATAACATAATATGAGAAAATATTAGAGAGATAAACACTTAGTAATTTTATTTATCTTAAAGTGTACAATTGAGTAGGGATTTTCCATACTCTAGTGGAGCATCATATAATGCCAAAATGGCCAACTCTTATAGAGTTTGAGAGAAGGACATAGAGAGAAGTCCAAGGGTCACTTGGACATGTGTCAATATATAAAATGGAATTACATTTACATGTGAAATAGGGATGAGGTGAACCATGAAAATTTAGGAGGTACACTTTTTTAAATAGATCACAAAGATGGTGACAAGTGGCACAAAAATACCAATCTTGATCAAGAAACTGCCTACTTGAGTAGCCTTCCAAAACTCCTTTTTTATCTACAAAACCTAAATTTTGATGATTTTAAAATATGGGAGGAGTTATAAAAACATCATCCATGCATTATTCTGGTCTCTGATCATTCATACTATTATGGAAATGCATAATCATCTCAGGTAGTTTTCAAAAGACCCCTTTCAATGCACCCTTACCAATTAGCACTCCAAACCTTCCAAACCTACAAAAAAAATCATGAAAAATGGGGAGTGACACCTTTAAAAGTCTTCCATACCATCAATTTCAATATAAATCCTTCAAAAGTTCTCCCTAATCAATTTTAATAACATTCCCAAGTGTTCACTATTCTAGCTTACTATACTAGATGAAAGTGTGAGTCTGATTAGGACACAAAGAGTGTAATTAAAAATATTAAATTAATTTTTATAGTTATCCAAAGTTAATATCTTCCATCCAAATTTTTTTTCATCCTCTAACTCTTCATATATCTTGCACACCACATAAAATGGCCAAAACAAGCTTGGTTTTCCTTTGTTTCATACAATTCCATATAAAAAAGTAAATGTGTGAGATCCTCAAAGACCCTTATATAACCTCCAGGTGATTTCATGTCCATCCCCTTGCATTTAGATGGTTCAAAATTCTCTATCTCTCTAATCAAGTTCCAATAAGGGTTTAGTGAGGGTTTTGAGTAACCTAGACTCTTGACCTTTGTTCATAAAGGTCAGATATTTAAACCATTGAAAATTTTCCCCAAGATCTCCTTAATGACTCTTAATAACATTTAAAATGGAATTAGGATCCCATGTAAATGTTTGTGAGAGATATGAGTATCCAAAGTTGATCTTTGAGTGACTTTCATGTTTATCATGAGGGTTTGAGTATGTCTGGAGTTAGATATGGCTTCCTATGGAGTCTCAAAGACAAAAAAAGATTACTCACCTATTAAAATTACCTACCAACATGTTTAAATTCCTTGGAGATTTCAACAAGACCTCAAAATAGAAGTCACTCCTATGTTAGAACCTGGACTATGCCACATCAACAAGCCTGTTAGCACTTTATGGGCCAAAAAGTGACAATTATCACCTTTTATGTATCCTTTAACCATTAAAATATCATATTTTCCCTTGAAAACATCACACAAAACATTATATTACTTGTGTAAGGCTATAACTTGAAGTGACACCTCATTTGGGATTGATTTTGTATGTTTTTCTCTAGGTTTGCCTATAAACCTACCTATTTAGACCATACTAATGGAATAATAACTTTATATAATGATTATTCATGTCCTCCTTTATGTTCCATAGATTTAAAAACCTTAATAATTAATCATAAGGACCTATGGTTTATTATCTAACTCTTTTTCCAAAAACTACCAACTTCTTGCACAAGAGGACTGACCTACCTCTAAGACAAAATAGAGAGTATTAGGCCTGATTATGTGGGAAAATTTAAAGGTTTATGAGCTAAAAAATTCCTTTGTTTCCACTTTTACCAATGTATTTCATCAATTTACAATTTTAGATGGTCCAACCAACTCAATTTTGTCAAAAGAGGGGTAAAAAATCCCTAGTTTTGCATGTTCTTTTATAAACCTCCATGTGGACACTCATTATATGCAATTAATATGCCTAAATACCATTAAAACATTTTTATAATCCTTTTTATAATCTCATGGATCTTTGAGAGTCCTTAGTAAGTTTTCTTTCTATTGAGAATCATAACTTACCTCTTGGAATAAGGTCCTTATAACCAATTGTACAGACTTAGGTAACCTTGGTTATGAGAAAATGACCCTATATAGTTGGAGGATATTATATTAATTATATTTCCTTAATATTATCATTAGGAACCTACTTCACATTGTTTTAAACCCTTCTTTCCTTACTAGGACACCAAACTCTCATAGATTTCCTTCTTGCTTATGACCTTGTTGGACTGTGACCAGTGGGCAGGGGGCTCTTTCTTTGTTTTAGGTTCTTTCCCTTGGAGACTTGGAAATGTTTCAACACATTACATATTACCTATTTAATCACCTTGTCATTCCAATGTGAACCATATTTCAAACCCATCCCCTTTTGGCCTACTAGGCCTTTCAATTGCTCACTGCTTTTTAGACTGAGACAATCTTTAAGACCTTGTTTGTAGGTACCCTTTGGATTTGTTATATGGATGTGGAATTATTTATCATGTTCATATGTCATGATACTTCATTAATTATTTTATTATGTATGGAAAACCTCAAACCAATCTCAACTCCCATGCTTTTTTGCACATTCTTGAACAAGACTGTGATCACATTCCCTATAGGACTGAGACATAAACCTATAGGCTTGTACATTTCTAAGGTATTATTTAACCTTAAAATTTATTCCATTTATTTGATTTATCCTTTATAAATATAATATATCCCTCATTTCCTTTGTTTCATGCATGAATTAGGCCTCTAGAGACCACCTTGTTCTTGACTATTCTCATACCCTACCCTTTTACTTGGCTATAGGTTGCCATTTTGTCATGGCTATAGGTGTTAAGATGGGATATTGACCTCAACATACATTAGACCTTAATTTTTTATACTAAAATTATTTAATATTCATTTCACCTACTATCATACTCCATTTGAGTTGGAAAAACCATTTTTGCTCTTGATTGAGACTAATTTCATAAGCAAGTTATAAGTGTTCATTCTTAAGCCTGTGGGTTTCCATTTGGTCATTTTGAACATGTCAATGATCATTTGATGATGGTATATGGACCTTTGATTGTATAAAAATCATAAAACATCAACCACTTGATCAAAACCTTACTTACTTCACAAAATCTTGGTTCTCTACTTGTAGATGTCCTTCACAATCTTGTGTATGGATAGAGAAATAAGCATTAGAGTTTGAGACATTATATTCACCTTCTCTCTTGGTCCCTTAGCTTTTAAGTATAATTTGAGTCATTATAATAATTAAATTTTATATAATATCTTATGGACACCATAATGGGATGAAAATCTAACATTATGATCACTATCTTGTAGACATCACTACTTTGTTTTAGTGGTTTTTTTGCCATCTTGAAAGGTCTTGAAACATGCATGATCTTTGCCCATTTAATCTCAAACTTGGCATATTGGTTTCTCATTTATAGGAATATAAGGTAGGCACAATAAAATTACTCAAAACCAAAAGTAGCTTCACTTTATGAAAACTAGAAGGACCCCTAGGAACTTTGTTTACCAAAATTAGGGACTGAGAACCCAAAAACATAGTTAACCTTCCTTTGAATGAAATTTGCTGATATATCACCTTAGGCATTAATATCATGGGAATTATGACTTATGTGGAGTTTTAAAATTTAAAAATGACTCCACCATATTTTTATCTCTCTCTCTCACCTCTGTACACCTCCCATGAAATAAACATAAACTTGATTAAAGTTGGCAATACAACAAACAATGGCAAAGGTGAGAAAATTGACCTTATAAGGATACTAATTGAAATTTCCTAAAAATTAAAACATTAATTAAATACTTATTCATTAATATCAAACATATTATTACCATAATGGAGCTCTGTGGATGTTTGAAACACAAAACTTGCACTCAACTTTGGAATCTACAAGAAGCATGCAGTTTTTAAAAACTCCTTCACAAGAAATGAAAAGATGGAGTGTTGGCTATGAAAAAATAATGGATAAAGATTTATTTCAGCCTAAAAACACCTTAAAATTATTACATATCTCCAAGGACCTCTAAAACTTATAAATATATTGATAAGTATACCCATTCTCAATGCAATCCTATAATAGGCTGCTTGTAGTGTTAACGATTGTTCATAAATAAAAATGCATAAATATGAGACTTATTTCCATTAAATTTAATTATACTAATATTTTTATCCACCCTAAAGACCATTATTCTTTATTCCACTTATATTGTTCATGGTGAGCATTTGAATCTGAGCCTTCTTTGCATGCTAAGGGGAGAGAATGAGAAAATGAGTTGTAGAAGCCAATTTTATGAAAAAAATTCAATAAAAACATGGATATGACTTGTGAGAAGGTGAAGAGTCACACTACCATGTTTTCCAAGTGGCACACTTCCCAAAGAATTATACAAGTGTCCTTTTTTATTCTTTGGTCGAGAAAACTACCCTTTTTTGAACAACCTACCATTTATTTAGTTATGTCAGATTATTAAAGACTTATAAGGACACATTGGGGATGAAATCAGCATTTTTAGCTTGCAAAAATCCCAAGAAACCCATACAAACCATTAAATGCACCTAAAATGACCTATAAATGACCCAAAAATTATAATAGACTTAGGGGACTAATAACCAAAGGTAGTATAACATGAAATGGAATTAATTGACCTTTTAGACACCTTAAAAAATCTATTTAAACCCCTTATAGTCTCAAATATCAAGTTTTAGCTTATAGGTGCCCTAGTTTGACTAGAAAGTCAAACTTGGTCAATAATTTGGTGACTCATGGGGGTAGTATGCCTGCTATACTAACTAGACCAGTAGCCTTATTAGTCCATTGGGCTTATGGAGTTAGAATATGCTTGGGAAACATTAGGATCAGACCTTCAAGAGACCAAATAGACCAATATTTACCTCAACACAAAAGGAAAAGACACAACAACCAACAAGACAAAGACACACCTGTGCTACTAAGCACTTAGGGAAAAAAACATAGAAAAAAGGAAAAAAATATGTACATTTATCTTTATCATATCTCCCTTCCTAGATCAAAATGGAAGTATCTTAAGTCTCCTTCCTCATTGGATGAGTGAGGATGCCAAGATTACTTCTTTTTGGATGGGATAATAGATGATTATTGCCTTATTTTTGTTCCTTGTATTTTCAAATCATCTAATGGAGTCATATCTCATAGATTTACAAAATAAATAAGGTCCTCTTGAACCTTGAATTAAGTCTCATACTATTGTCCTCCTAGTTCTTCATGATAATTTGGCATACTTAGGCATGGGACAACTTATTGTGAGTCAATTTCTCTTTGAAGGATTCCATCATCCTTCTCAATGGTCACAATGTCTTCAAATTCTTCAAATAGGGTTATATCATGACAATGTGGAAGTGTTTCTTGTTCATTGTCTTCTTGGGAGTTAGTGAAGGTAGTTTCATGAATGGATGTAGAAACAACCTCAAGATCCCCTTCAAAGGGTTCAAAATCATCATATATGGTCCCATCATGGGTTGGACCTTCTTGGAAGTGATGTTCCTCAACATGTTATTTCTCTCCTTCATCTTGATCTTGTTAAAATTGAAGGTTAGTCCTCTTACCATCCTCATATTCTTGAAACATTTGAAAGTAGATTTTCCACATGTTCTATTTTTGATTCACATCCTCTTATTTTTCATGGCTTGGGATTAGTTTCATAGGGATTTTAGGTTTTTTTAAACCTTTAGCTTCCTTACATATGTCTTCAAAAAATTTCCATAAGTCCTCCTTAGCTGACTGGTCAGAGCCATGGAATGGAAAGCAAGAGAGACTTATTATTCTACCATGGGATGTAAAAGGAGCTCTTCTACCAACTCTCCCTCAAATTTTCCTTTATCATTGCAAGTAGATATCTCCATATTATCAGTCAACACCTCTTCATTCTCTATCTAATCTAAATTTTTTATTTCATGCTCCTTCTTGATGACATTAACCTTAGGCACTTAAAAAATGGGGAGTTTGGCCAATGAGGGTTCCCAAGTAGCAAAACAACTCTCCACATTAGGAAGGCAAAATTGATCAGTAAGAGGAGTTGAAAGAATGGATTCAATGGCCTCTTTAGGAGGGGTGGGATGGTGAGGAATGGATTCAAATGTCTCTTCCTTTATAACATCTCCATGTGACCTATTCTTTCCTTCATGAGCTGCCATTAAATCTCTCCATTTAGGGAAGGTGGGTTCAAGGGTAGCTTTATGAGATTGTGAGGCTGATGAATGAGTGAAAGATATGTATAGGAAGCTTGGAGTCTCTTAATATTTGATATTTTGATTGGGAAATAAAGGATTAGGATTAGAGGGTTTATCTTAAATTTCCATGATGGACTGCCTCAAAATTTCACTGGCTATTCACATTCCCTTTCAAGATGAGCTTCAAAATTCAATCTCTTCCTTTCACAATCTTATTCCAACAAGTGAGCCTAATCAACCATGATGTTTTCCTTCCTTGGGATATTTTCTTGGATGAGTTTCCAAAAAGGAAAACTTGGGGAAGTATATGAGCGGTTTGGAGTATTAGGGAACATGGTTGGAATAGAATTTTGAAGAGGCAAGGATGGCACACTTGAAGGTGGATGTGGAGAACTTTGAGGTTGAAAAGGTGGAATTTGTTCATAAACTCTCAATCTTTCCTCTAGATTCAATATCAAACCACACACATCAAACTTTTCATAAGTAATGTTGGGCCAATTTTCCCCCTTTATAGGTGTCTACTCTTTCTTGATATGTTCTAAGGCATTCCTCACACTCTCAATACAAACACTAGGTATAATTTTACCACAACCATATATAATTTCAAGATCTAGCATATACTTTTGGTAACTATAGAGAGTTATCTTGAAATTGCAAATGGAAGGGCTTGAAGTAGAATTAAAAACTTGATGGGTTTGACCATTGGTAACATATGCTTGATGAGGATCATGATAAGGTTGGACAAGAACTTACTCATAGCCAAGAGGAAAAGGTATGGTTGGACATAGCTCTTTAACTTGGGTTAAAACAAGCTCAAACTTACCAATATCCATGAGTGACTTCACAAAAGAGTATTTAAAAACAAAAAATATTCAATTGATTACCTAGACTGATCAACCAATAGATGTGTATGTGGATTCACCATTGATGTTTGTTGAAACTACCTCAAAAGGCTAATGTCTTAAAGAGAACACCAAAACTCTTTAAGGAATGGACTCAAGATTCCCATCAGGCATGCCAAAAACTATTATCACTTGAAATTTCACCCTATGAGGAGATGGTACTAACTTATCCTCATTTCAAGTGGCACCATGGAAACACTCTAGGGTTGTGGGTGTCCCTATCATGGAGTGAATCTCTAGATTAGGGGTTAGCTCCCCTTGATGTACCATTTAAGCTCATGTTCCTACTTATAAAAACTCTTAGGGTGGAAAATGGGTAAGAATGGAATTAAGTAAACCTAAAATATAGAGGTGATACATCAAATTAGTTTGATGACTCCCAACCACCTTGTATTCAACACTTAAAACCAATGAAAACAACTAGACATATGCTTTCCAAAATTTATGTCTTCTTGCATCAATACTACATTGTGGGGTCCTAGATGATATATAAGGTTAGTAGAAATAGATAAGAGGTCATAGGTGACACTAATGAAAATATTTCTCACTTCAGCTATAAACATTTGTTGAACACTTCACATGCCCTGTAAGAAAAGAATGAAAATAGGTGTAAGAATATAGGATAAAGCTAAAGAATCCATATTTTTCACTAAATAAAATCCACATTCAAGTATAACACACTATGAAATAATATGAGAGAGGTAAACACTTATTAATTTTATTGATTTGAAGGTGTATAATTGAGCATGGCTTCTCCATACTTTGGTGGAACAACATGCAATGCCAAAATGGCCAACTCTTATAGAGTTTGAGAGGAGAGAGAGAGAGAGAGAGAGAGAGAGAGAGAGAGAGAGAGAGAGAGAGAGAGAGAGAGAGAGAGAGAGAGAGAGAGAGAGAGAGAGAGAGAGAGAGAGAGAGAGAGAGAAGTCCAAGGGTCACTTGGACATGTGTCCATATATAAAATGGAGTTAAATTTACATGTGAAATATGTATTAGGTGAACCATGCCAATTTAAGACGTAAACTTGTCAAAAAAATCACAAAGAAGGTGAAAAGTTGCACAAAACTACCAATTTTGCACAAGAAACTACCTACTTGAGTAGCCTCCCAAAACTTCTTTTTTATCTACAAAAACTGAAGTCTCATGATTTAGTAGGACATGAGGAGTTATGAATAACATCATCCATGTATTTTCCTAGTCTCTAATCATTCTTACTACTGTGGACATGCACAATCATCTCAGGTAGTTTTCAAAAGACCCCTTTCCATGCACCCTTACCACTTAGCACTCCAAACCTTCCAAACCTGAAAAAAATTCATGGAAAATGGGAAGTGATACTTTTCAAAGTATTCCAAACCATAAATTTCAATAGAAAGCCTTCAAAAGGTCACCCTAATTAATTTTAATCACTTTCCCAAGTGTTCACTATTTTGGCTCACTGGACTAGCTAAAAGTGTGAGTCAGATTAGGACACATAGAGTCTAATTAAGAAGATGAAATGAATTTTTTGAGTTATCTCAAGTGTATATATTCCTTCCAAAACTTGTTTCATCCTCTAACTCTTATTTTAGCTTACACACCACACAAAATAGCTAGAACAATCATAGTTTTCCCCTATTCCATACAAAAAAAGTACATGTGTGAGATCTTATAAGATTATTATGTAACATCTAGGTGATTTCATCTCCATCCCCTTGAATTTAGATGCTCAAAATTCTCTATCTCTCCAATCAAGTTCCAACAAGGGTTTAATGAGGGTTTTGAGTGGCTTGGACTCTTAACCTTTATTCATAAAGGTAAGACATTGAAACCATTGCAAAATGTCACTAAGATCTCCTTAAAGACCCTTCCTAACATTTATAATTGAATCATGATCCCATGAAAATGTTTGTGAGAGATATGAGTGTCCAAAGTTGATCTTTGAGTGACTTTCATGTTTCTCATGAGGGTCTGAGTATGTATGGAGTTGGATATGGCTTCCTATGGAGTTTCCAAGCCAAAAAAAAAGCTTAATCACCTCTGAAAATGACCTACCAACATGTTAAAATTCCTTGGAGATCTCAATAAGACCCAAAAATGGAAGTCACTCCTACTTTGGAACCAAGACTATGCCACATCAACAAGCATGTTAGCACTTTATGGGCCAAAAAGTGAAAATTATCACCTTTGATGTATCCTTGTAGCATTAACATATCAAATTTTCCCTTTAAAATATCATGAAAAACATTAGAGTACTTTGGGAAGGCTAGAACTTGAAGTGACACCTCATTTGGGGTTGAGTTTGCATGTTTTTTTTCTAGGCCTACCTAAAAACCTACTTATCTAGACCATATTATTGGAATCACAAATTTATATAATGGTTCCTAATGTCCTCCTATATTTTCCATATCTGTAAAAACCTTACCAATTGATCATAAGGACCTATGGTTCATTATCTAACTCTTTCTCCAAAAACTACCAACTTCTTGCACAAGAGGATTGACCTACCTCTAAGACAAAAAAAGAGTATAATGCCTAATTTTATGGTCAAAGTGAAAGGTTTAGGAGCTCAAAAAGGTCCTGATTTCCACTTTTACCAAAGGATTTCATCAAATTCCAAGTTTAGATGGTCCAACCAACTTAATTTTACCAAAAGAGGGGTAAACAACCATATTTTTGCATGTTCTTGTGTACACCTCCACGTGACTAATCCCTATATGCCATTATTGTGACTAAATACCATTATAATATGTATCTCATCCTTTTTATAAGATCATGGATCTTTGTAAGTCCTTAATAATCTTCCTTGCTATTGAGAATCATAACTTACCTCTTGGAATAAGGTCTTTATAACCAAATGTATGGATTGAGGTAACCTTGCTTATGAGACAATGACCCTGGATGGTTTGAGGATGTTATATACAATTTATTTACTTCATTTGATCATGAGGAACCTAATTCACATTTTTTGAAATGCTCTTTTCCTTGTTAGGACACCAAACTCTCATAGATTTCCTTCTTGCTTATGACCCTATTGGACTATGACCAATGGGTAGGGGGCTATTTCTTTGTTTTAGGTGGATTATCTTGGAGACTTGGAAAGGTTTTAAAAAATTACATATTCCCTCTTTAATCACCTTTTCATGGCAATTTGAACCATCTTTCAAACCCATCCCCTTTTGGCCTACTATGCCTTTCAATTGTTCATTGTTTCTTAGACTAAGACAATCTTTAAGACCTTGTTTGTAGGTACCATTTGGATTTGTTATATGGATGTGGACTTTTTTATCATGTTAATATGTCATGATACTTCATTCTTGCTTTTATTTTATATGGAAACCCTTGAACCAACCTCAACTCCCATGATTTTTTACACATTCTTGAACAAGACTGTGATCACATTCCTTATAGGACTCAAACATAAACCTATAGGCCTGTAGGTTTCTAAGGTATGTTTTGACCTTAAAATGTATTCCATTTATTTTATTTATAATTTTGAAACATAACATATCCCTCATTTTATTTCTTTCATGCATGAATTAGGCCTCTAGAGACCACCTTGTTCTTAACTGTTCTTATACCCCTACCCTTTTGCTTGGTTGTAAGTGGCCATTTTGTCATGGCTATTGGTGTTAAGATGGAATATTTAACCTCAAAATATATTATACCTTATTTTATTCTACTTAAATTCTTTCATATTCATTTCACCTACTATAATACTCCATTTGAGTTTAAAAAACCATTTTTGCTCTTGATTTGAGACTAATTTCATAAGCAAGTTGTAGGTGTACATTCTTAGGCTTGTCGGTTGCAATTTGGTCATTTTAAACATGCAAATGATCATTTGATGATGGTATAGGTACCTTAAATTTTATCCAAATCATGAAATCTCAACCACTTTCTCAAAACCCTGCTTACTTCACAAAATCTTAGTTTTATACCTGTAGATGTCCTTCACAGTCATCTGTATGGATAGATAAATAAGCATTAGAGTTTGAGACACTATATTCAACTTATCTCTTGGTCCCTTAGCTTGCAAGCATCATTTAATTAATTATAATAATTTAATTTGACATCATATACTAGGGACACCATAATGGGATGCAAAGTTAACATTATGATCACTATCTTGTAGACATCATTGCTTTGTTTTAGTGGTTTTTTTGCCATCTTGAAAGGGATTGAAACATAAATGATATTTTCCCATTGAAGCTCAAAATTGGCATATTGGTTGATCATTTATAGGAATATAAGGTAGGCACTAGAATAATCCTCAAAACCAAAATTATCTTCACTTTATGAAATCCAAAAGGAACCCTAGGAACTCTATCTACCAAAATTAGGGACTGAGAACCCAAAAACATAGCTATCCTTCCTTTGAATGAAATTTGCTCATATATCACCTTAGGAATTAATATCATGGGAATAATGAATTATGTATACTGTTAAAATTTAAAAAATTATTCACCATGCTTTTATCTCTCTCTCTCACCTCCATAAACCTCCCATGAAACAAGCACAAACTTGATTGAAGTTGGAAAGACAACAAACAATGGTAAAGGTGAGAAAATTGACCTTGGAAGGATAATAATTAAACTTATCACCAAACAAAAACATGAATTAAATCAGTATGAATTAATCTCAAACATATTATTACCATAATGGAGCTCCTTGGATGTTTGAAACACAAAACTTGCACTCAACTTTGGAATCTACAAGAAGCAAGCACTATTTGAAAACTCCTTTACAAGAAATTAAAAGGTGGAGTGTTGGATATGAAAACAACATGGAGAGATATTTATTTTGGACTAAAAACACCTTACAAGGATTACACATCTCTAAGAACCTCTGAAACTTAGAAACATATTGATAAGTATACCCCTTCTTAATGGAATCCTATAACAGGTTGCTTGTAGTGTTAACAATTGCTCATAAAGAAAAATGCATTAATATGATACTTATTTTAATGAAAGTGAAGTATGATAAGATTTTTATCCACTCCCAAGACCATTCTTCCTGATTCCACCTATACGGTTCATGGTGAGCATTTGAATTCGAGCCTTCTTTGCATGCCAAGGGGAGAGAATGAGAAAATGAGTTACAAAAGCCAATTTTATGAAATTTATTCAATCCAAACATGTATATGAATTTTTATAAGGTGAAGAGTCACACCACCACTTTTTCCATGTGGCACACTTCCCAAAGAACTGTACAAGTGTCTTTTTTTCATTCTTTGGCTAAGATAACTACCCTTTTCTAAACAACCTACCGTTTATTTAGTTATTTCAACTTAATAAAGACTTATAAGGATACATGGGGTATGAAATCAACATTTTTATCTTGTAAAAATCCTAAGAAACCTATAAAAAGCATTAAATGCACCTAAAATGACCTCTAAATGACCCAAAAATTATAAATAAACTTAAGGGACTAATAACCAAAGGTATTATAGCATGAAATGGCATTAATTTTCCATTTAGACACCTTACAACATCTATTTAAACCTATTATAGACTCAAAAAATCAATTTTTAGCCTATAGGTGCCCCAGTTTGACTAGAAAATCAAACTTGGTTAGCATTACCTATAGAAATACCTTTCATAAATGTGCAGATGATGATGTGAAGTGATGATCATGGAATAAACTAGCATATTAGTGGGGTCAAATGATTTATGTAGGATGGAATGTATCCTATAGAAAGATATGCTTCTTGTAGTAGTAAGTGTTATCCTATAACAAGTTTTTATCTTGTAGCAACAAGTTTTTCACCTGTAGTGACAAGTTCTCCATCCTTTAACAAGAAGTAAAATATATTTCTACTCAAATGGAGTGAATATACAAGAAAAAAAATTGAAAACAAAACATTTTTATTGCAATAGTGCCTTTTCTCTTTTTCATTTTTTTTAATGAATGTCGATCAGCTAGTGACCTAGTTTTTTGAGACAACATCTATTAGCAACACCTGAAGGTTTTCATTGCTGAATTTTATATTTTTTTTCTAGTCAAAACTCAAATAATATCACAATAATCTAGAGGATAGTATTTTAATTAGCATAAACCAAGCCATTGTGAATGACTTATTCTTGGCTACAACAAGCTTTAATACTCTTATAAAATATTAGAGAAGGGTTGACAAAAATACCCTTCGACTATAGGAATAGGTTCATTTGATTAATGAAGAAGAGATGGATGTTATTATTCAAGAAGTAGATGAGTAAGATTTTCCAAAAAAAATGGTTTCTTGTATAGCTTGAGCTTATGGCCATTAACAAGTAGTCAAAACCAAACAAAGCCAATGGTTGTGAGATTTATAGCTCCATTGTCAAAACATTGTTTGATCTCATAAGCCCCAAGCCATATAGATACATATTTCCTTTATGATCCTTTTATTTAGATTTAAAAAGGAGTGCCCAATCTCCCAATTGAAAATTTTTAGTCTTGGTGTTTTTATCATAACATCCTACATATTATCTTTGTACTATTTTAGTATGATGAATTACTTCCTTTATTAATTCATCAAGTGCATTCAACTGCATGATCCTATCTTATTGAGCTTGAGAAAGATCTAAGCCCAAATCAAGTGCTATTATTATTGTCTTATGTTCAAACTCAATGGGTAGAACAAACTTTTTACCATAAACTAGTCCATATGGAGTGAAAATAGTTGTAGTTTTTAAGGTGATTTTATAAGCCTAAACTGCTTCTAAAAGATGAGTTAACCAATCTTTTGTATGTAAGTTGATAGTCTTAATGAGTATATTTTCCAATTCTTAGTTTTTCACTTTCACCTGATCATTTGATTAAGGATGGTAGGGGTAGATTTCTTGTGTCTAATTTCATATTCCTTTACCAAGGTAGCTATGAGGTCTAATGTGAACTATGGGCCTTGGTCTGTAACTATTTCTCTTGGTACTCAATAGCAGGTGAAGATTTATTGATAGAGGAAATCAACTACCTTCTCATCTAAGGCTTTGATCTCTACCCATTTAGTGACATAATTAGTACACACTAGGATGTATTCTTTATTTTTGGATTTAGGATCAATGGGACCTATAAAATCCAATCCCCATTTGTCAAAGGGTTTTAGAACTAGTTGTGGTTGTAATGTCATTTTATTAGATTGAGTGGGTTTTACCATACACTGGCATTCATCACATCTACATGTGTACATCATGGCATCTTTTTTTAAATGAGGCCAATAATATACAATAATGAGTACTTTCATTGCAATTCATTTGGTAGTAAAATGACCCCCACAGGGTTCATCATGGTAGGCTCTCAGAATTCCATAACATTCATCTTCTCATATACATCTCATAACTAAATCTAGTCTAGTGATATCCTATAATACAAAAATAATGTCTACTCTTTTGGATAAGCTGTTATTTATTCCTAGGTGATAAATGTTGTGGTAGTGATCTTATAGCAAGATAGTTAGTAATATCTACAAACCAAGGAGATTTAACTATTACAAAAAATAAATGATCATGAATAAAATAATCATTAACAATAGTATTATGTTCATAATTTTTCAATTGAGATAGAAAATATCCTACTACATTATCTTTACTAGGTCTATCCATAATGGTAATATCAAATTCCTACAACAAAAGCAAACAATGAATTATCTTGCCTGATATAGTAGGTTTGTTCATTAAATACCTTATTGTTACATAGTCAATGTGGATGAATAATTGTTAATCTATAATGTAGTGTAAAAATTTGTTGATGGCATAGATGACAACAAAAAATTCCTTCTCTATTACAATGTAGGTGAGTTTAACCCATTGAATATTCTTTCTAATAAAATAGATTATATAACTTAGAAATTCATATTTTTGGCCAAGGATAGATCCTAAATTGGTGTCAGATGCATCTGTATGAATGTGAAAAGGATTCTTCTAGTTAGGTCCTCTCAAAATAGGAGTTTTATGAAAAGTTCTTTGAGTTGCTGAAAGACAATTTGACAATCATCAGTCTATATAAATTTAACATCTTTAGTAAGCAATACAAACAATGGGGTGATAATTTTACTAAAATCTTTGATGAATCATCTATAATAACCAACATGTCCTAAAAAAATTATAGCATGTTTATGCTTCTTTAGTGTGGGTAGATATTTGATAATATTTATCTTTGTTGGGTCAAATTAAATTCTAGTAGGGGATATGTGATGTCCCAACACAATCCCTTCAGTTATAATCATGTAACACTTTTCATTGCTTAGAGATAATTGATGGTCCTACTAGTATTGAAGAAATTTCTCTAAGTTGGTTAATGTTTCTTAAAATGTCTGCCCATAGATAGTGAAATCATCTATGTAGATTTCAACATAGTCATGGGAGAGATAAGAAAATATACTCAACAAAACCCTTAGAAAAGTAATTGGTGCATTGCAAAGACCAAATATGAAGACAACATAGGCATAGGTTCCCTAAAGGTAAGTAAAAGTGGTTTTATCTTGGTCTTTTAGAGAAATTCATATTTTATTATAACCACTATAGCCATCTAAGAAGGAAAATTACTTCTTCCCTGGTAATGTATCCAACACTTGATCAATAAATGGAAGGGGAAAGTGATCCTTCCTAGTATTAACATTCAACTCTTAGTAGTCAAAAAAAATATATCATTTTACCCCTTTATTAGGGATAATGACTAAGGAAGAGACCCACTAACTATCTGAGATAGGATAAACAAATCCTGCATCTAAGAGTTTTTATAATTCAATTTTGATAATGTATTTGACTCAAAGATTCATTCATTATTGGCATTGGCAATTAGGTTTGCATTTTTATTTAATGTAAATGTGATGCATGCATAAATTTGGAGGTATTCCCCTCATGTCATGGTAATCCTAGGTAAATTTTATTATGTTCCTTCTTATCATTACAACTAGCTAAATTTTTTGTTGGGGTGTTAAGGAAGTGTTGATGTTGAGAGGTTTATTTGGGAGGATGTCTACTTCCTTTGTTAAAGAAATCATGGTCTCTATGTTGGTGATTAAAGGAACATATCTGCATTGATGAGGAAGTAATTGATGGAATGTCCACATATCTTTTGTAGTTTTATCAAAATCATTCTAAGGAAAGGTATTTTGAAGAGGACATGGTGTACATTCCAACAAGTTGGTAGCTATAGGATCTTATTGATAGGTGTTTTACAAGATACCAGTAAGGATAGTCTTCTTCTTGGGCCTGTAAAGTTGGACTATGATAAATTGTGTAGAGAGTCTACAAATAGATAGATTCTTAAAAGTCATCAATCTAGGGGATTGGTCCATTATTTGGGGAAGGCTGAGCTGGTGGATATAGCACCAATTTTCGGGTGTCATTTCCATTGTAAATTAGCATTTTTCCTGACCTATAGCCAATAAAAGCATCAGTAGTATCCAACCATGGGTGACCAAGGATGAGAGGATAAACCCCCAAATTTATCTTTAGTTGTAGGACAATAAAGTCTATTAGATATTTCCAAGAATCTATAGTGATAAAATAGTCCTCAATAATCCCCTCAGGCTTAATAGTTGATCTATCAATCATCTGGAGGATGGTGGGTGCTGGATGGAGAGTGGTAAGTTTTAGTTATTGCATGGTCTCCATGGTCATCACATTGATGACTGTACCCAATTATACTAAAGTATTGGAATTGGGTTGGCCATGGATGCTAAAATTAACTACAAGACTTCTTAGATCATAATATTTTGAGGGAAGTATATTTCCCAACATAATATCTATTAATTAGCCAATGACCTAGACTATTTTAAGATACTTCTTATTTCTTCTCAATTTTTTCAAATATATATCTTGAAAAAATTTATTAGAGATAGGAACATCATTTATTTCTTGAAAGAGTGGGATTTTGATGCACACATTATTCATTAATCTTAAGATATCAAATTTAGGCTCTTGTTCAGGACGTGAGATATTAAATCTCTCCAAAAAAGGAGGATTGTCAAATTTTTTTTGATTTTATGATGGACTTGGCTTAGGATTAGCTATGGGTGGATATGGATTATTATGGAGTGAATTTGGTTCAAAGTGTTATAGGATTATGGGTGAGGTGGGCTGTGGAAGAACATGACCTACGAAGTTGAACATGATTAATATCCATGGTGTATATTAGATATTGCATTATTTTAATGGATTATGTTAGTTGAACTAATTTTTTAGAGGAATTAGGGATGGACAAGGTAGGTAATTGAGTGGTTAGAATAGGTTTCTGAGTGTTTATAATTATGGCCTATTGTTGTGGTTGTTGTATTTGATAAGAAAAATATTGATTTCCTCTCCATTGTTATTGCCACGGATTAGAAGGATAGAACCATTACTGGTTTTGGAATTGTCCCTATTGAGGTTGTTGTCCATTCTATTGAATCCATAACTAATTATAGAGTATATACCAATTCTTTTGGGACTAGTTTGGATTGGGTATATTTATCTAAGAACCATATTAAGGATTATTTAAGAATTGAGAATTTACAAACATAGAGCTTGAGGGCATACTTGGTCTTTGTACCCATAGTTTCTATTGAGCCATGAAAAACACTTAGTTATAATCTTATCCTATGGCATATAACTCTACTATCTTAGAATTTTCCTTGATCATACTATCTACTTGATCTTTCATGGAATGGCATGTGCAATCTACCTTCTTATTTTTACATTCAAGGCATTAGGTGGTTAAGTTTTTCTCAATTTCTTCTTGCTTCTACCATGTATGTAATGTATCAAGTTAAGTAGCTTGGTGACTGATGATTTATTGCTTCATATCCTAGAGTAGGTTACTAAATTCACCTTTAGATAGTCTTATATTAGGTATTGCATCAAGGGTTCTGCCTCTACTTTTTTTCATGGTTGATCTGGAGTAGTTCGTACATATAACTATTAGTTCAGTGAATGGTAGTGTAGAAACATCACTACTAGACATTAGATTTAGTGCTTCCAGACAATCATCTCTAATTCCTTATAAGAATATCATCTTGACCAATTTTTTGTCTATTTTAGTCTATTTAGATTTTTTCAAGCTGAACAAAAATCATTCCATATATTCCTCTAATGACTCATCATCAACTTATGCCATTTAGAAAATGTCATCTCTCCTATAGTTTCTACCCCTAAAATAGTCTTGGTATTTCATCAAAAAAATTTGATTCATTTCTTACCAAGTATAAATGTAATCATTTCCATGTCCCATAAACCATCTAAGTGTTACATCTTTGAGTGTTTCTAGAAACATTTTGAGTTTCTTAACATCTTGATTATAATCATAACTATGGCATAAGATGTCAAACTGAATTATAAATGTATCTAGATCCTCAGATGTTTTTCCTCTAAAGGTAGAGAGGGTAGAGTGAGGGATATTCTTCATGGGTGCATTTCCATTAGGAATAAGGATAGTAATTTTGAAAGTAGTAAACTCATTGGTAGTGTTTTCTTCCTAGTGATCTCTTATGAATACTCTTTGTGTTGGTAGACATGAGGTTGTTGCTACCCAATGCTCAAAATTACTATCTATTATTTGATTTCTTAGGGTGTATAAGATGGAAATTTTATCTTTTTCCTTAAAAATGTATAACTTCTTGTACAATTGGGATGGTGTGGAGGTTTCAAAATATTCTACTAGTGTCTTGGCAAAGGTCTCTCTAAATTGGAAGATTCTATTAGCCTAATGTTTCTTCTAGGGGAAATAATAGCTTTGAATGCCTCCTTAGCAATAAATTTGGGTGATGGAGAAAAGAAAATTTTAGATTCTTGAGAATTAGGTGATAAGGTGGGAATTATCAAAGGTGGTGTCTATGGGTCTCTTCCAATGGTATAAACCTCTTCAAGATCTCTAACTTTTGTTGCTAGTCTAACAAAAAATTCTTCTTTTTCTACCTTTTATATTGACAATTGTGAGTGATTTTCAAGAGTTCTTTCATGTTAATTAATTATTATAGGATGTATTTTTGATCTTGTAGAAATATTTGATGATTTAGGTAAAAATATTCCTATATAATCCCCTTTGCTTTGCATACATCAACAACTTTTTTTTAACTTTTTACCCACCCTGCCCACACAGGGTTAATAATATGTGTTTTTAAAATTTCCACTATCCTACTTGCAAAAAAAGAAATTTAAACCATGAGAGAATTAAATATTTAATCCAGAAAAATGACAAAGTTTATAAATAAAAACAATAAACATCCTAAAACAATTACTATCAAGATTGAATATTACAAGTGTGTGACACCCTTCCTTAGTAATGGCACCAAAAATGACTAGCAACTAATTCACAATCATATATACTTATCTTGATTAAAAAAAAGAAGGAAAGTAACCATGGATATATACCTTCTACCTTATTTAAATTTCAACCCAAGGACATAGACTTGATAGGATGACATCACTATATGTGCACACTTAATCTCTAATTTGACATTCTACTAATTATATCTAAGATGTTGAAGTGTAGTAAATATAATGATTTAAATGAAACATAAAAAGAGTATGGTAAAATAGATGCTTATGTGTGGAATCTTCCATAAATGAATCTAAGCAAGAATGTAAATCACATAATTAAAAAATGAAACACACAATGCTTAAGGAAATCAAATAACATGCTTAGCTAAACAAATGGTTTGGATTGTTGTTGAAGCCTTCCAAAGGGGGACCTTCTTCCTTCCAACTCTAGTTTCAACCCTTCCTCTTACAATACTAAATTTAACTCATAATTTCTCACTCATGTTAATCAAAAGTATAGCAACTAATTTAGGCATGAAGTCATAATAATAATTACTTAACACAATGTACTTTTGAAAGTTATATATATATATATATATATATATATATATATATATATATATATATATATATATCAACTCTGTTACTACATATTTATATAACATAGATGATACTATTTTATTCAAAATAATATATACATTCTATTATAAGATACATTCAAATTTAGATAACCAAAATTGGTTCCTTTCGCTAGAGATATCCTTCATGTGAATCTTGTGACTTTGCTATAGGATAAACAAGGTTTTTTTATTCTTCAACCAATTCCTTATTAAGATCCATGGAGGTTAGAATAATTTATATAATTTCATTCAAAGAGTATCAAAATATATTCATATGTGGTTTTGGTCATGCAATGGTTGTAGAATGGTCTATGTAATTAGATTCATTTTGCCACAAGATGTTTCATTCTATATACCTATTTCTTCAAAACATATTTATAGAAATAAAATCCTAAATAAATATACAACCACCATATATTTAATTCCAATATATAATTCTAACTATTAAAAAGAGTTTGAAAACATAATGGTATATGGCCTATGAAAGTAGGAAATTGATATGGAAAAGTGTTTAAAAGCATGGCAATCAATTAGGATGAGTTCAATAGATGGACATAATAACAAGAAATTTATTGGGCTCATCACATCCCCCAAATTAAGATATTTATTGAACTCAAGCAACATACTTTTTCATTCTCAATTCACAAAGAACTCTAAAATCCATGGGATCTAGAGAACCACTAGCAAGGTGAGCATAGAATCTATGCCTCTGATCAATAGTTGCCAAATTTTGGTTTCTCTAGATTCACCCACCAGGGTTTTATTATACTAATCTAGAATATATTACTAAAATAGGGGTGGTTATAACGTTAGGTTTAGTAATTTTGATCTCATGTCACCTATAAGAAGAATGTATTTTGTGGTCCTAGTAAATGTTGCATTTAAATTAAAAGGGGAATAGGTCTCCCTCTTTCTCAGTGCTAGGGTGAGCTCATTCCATCCTTCATTTCTTGATTCTCTTGAATTAAGACTAGAATAATATCTCAATCCTAAATAAAAATATTGAACCTTATCACAATTATTACCAAACCAAGTTCTTAATTAATTCTTCAACATGATATTATCCCATTTTGTTAAAACAAAATTAGGTGCCATTGATTCACTCTTGATAAAGAGTTGGATTTCATTCTCTTTTTTATTTTATTCTAATATTTCTCTTCCTCTTCTTTATTCACTCAATAAATATGATGAAAATGCCTATAGTTGGACATATCCAACATATAAATTGGGGTTCCACTATCTATCATATGGAACAACACAATTGTACAGGTAGAACTTGCAAAATTGTGCTTGTTCTTCCTATGAACTTATTTTATACATATAAAATAAGGAAATGGGATAAATAACTTCATGGGGCATATCACAATTAATTCTCATAAATCTAAACTTGTGTCATTGTTCTTCGAGATAATTGAATAAACCTTTTTAGGAGGCCTACAATCAAGGAGTTCTTGGGTTATACTAGCCATGTCCTCAACTTTATATTTCATTTTGGTGATGTTCTCTTCTTTAAACTTAATTTCCTCTTTTAATTTCCTATTTTCTTTCCTTAGTTACTTCAAAGATTCAAATTGATTATCTATCTAATTCAATATTTTAGAATATATTACAAAAAAAAGAGTGATACCTAACCTCAGGGGTAGATTTATGTTCCTCTTATTGATTACCTTTATATAAAGTTATGGAATGTTGGATGAAAGATGATATATAGTTGAGGGTTGTAGTTGACATGTTGCTATAGTAAGTGCATCTAGACCTCTATAAAATTTATCTTGTATCTACTTCATTAGTTTCTCAATTTATTATAGGGCTTAATCAAGAGTATAAAATTTTATTTGTGTAATAGGTTGCTCCAATTATTCAACTTATTCCTACATGGGTTCCTCATGCAACTCTTTTTCTACTTCTTCTTATACTTGTTCCTCATACAATTCTTAAAAATTGTGTTCAACTTGTTCTTCTTCCTCATGTAAATCTTCAAGACTTTGCTCAATTTGTTTTGCTTCTTCTTGCATTGGCTCCTCATGGAATTCTTTAAAACTATGCTCAATTTATTCTACTTTTTCCTGATGGAATACTAGAGAACATTCTTCCCTATCTATTTTAGTCTCTAAAGATTCATTACTACTATAAGTCCATTCTTCCCTAGATTCTTCATTTATTTGAGTAATAGAATATGGTTTAGTTCTCATATTTATTTTCAATCTATGAGATCTACGAGGAGTAGGGATTACCTTGATCTTCTTAGAATAAAGTGGAAGTTATTCTTAATACTCATCTAAATCAGGATAGAGAATGATCTTATTCCTCTTCCTTTTGGATTCCTTTCTTGTAGAAGTCCCTTTTTTAGTCCTTACTATAGGTTCTTATCTTGCTATATGAATACCTTCTTCTACAGGTTATTGTGTGGTTGTAGGAAGTTTTTCTACTATAGGTTCTTATGGATCTATAGGGAGGACTTATTTTGATCTTTATTTTTCAACCTCCAATTTTTATTCAAATTAATTTCCTTCTTTATTACTCTTTTCATTTCCCAGTACTTGGATAAATTCCTCCCAATTGATGTTGGGTTTAGTTATTTACAAATAGTTTTGAACAAGTAACTAGATGAAACAATGGTGGGAGAGAGATTTAGAATTACCTTTTTGAAAATCCTCCAACATTTTAGTGATCATGTGAAGCAAACATTTGGGAATATTTATCTATATTATATATCACAAATTATTTAAGAGCTTGAAGTGTAGGCCATGCAACATAGAATACCTTCCTTCGTATATGAAATATATGGAGATAAACTCAGTAGCCTTAGTCCATATTTTTGGTAGAGACAACCTTGTAGTGTCCTACTTTGAGGTTTCTAAGCATTCATTTACTCTGATAAACTTTCATCTTTCACCCTTGACATCATATTTGTCTTGTCATTCCTCCCCTATTCTTGGTAGTCTCATTACTCTATTGATATTTGTTTCCATCATCTTTACTTCCATCCCTTTTATCATGGCCAAGTTATTATCCAATGTATCATCAAATTCCTCTACAATTCCTTCAACCAAGGTTTGTATTTTATTGAAATACTATGCCCATCCTACATTCCAAAACAAAGATTATTAGTCAATGGGGTGATACCGAGTGGTTCATGTTTCAATATATTGCCTCTCATATTATGTGATTTGTAGGTCTAAATATTGTAGCAAAGGTTTTTGGCTATAGAAAAATAATTTGTGACTTTTGTTTTGGAAGGTGAAATAATCCTTTTGAATAAATGGAAAATCTCCTCCCCAACTTAATCTATCACTTGTCCTTGAGGGATGAAGATGATGTGAAAAAAACACTCATGGTAAGAGTAAGGGGTGGTAGTAGCAATTACATCAATGGTCAAATAAATGAGTGAAGGAGATTGAAATTGGGCATGATAAGGATATAATATGGTAGTGCACTGATAACATCAAGTCTCATCACTTTTATAAATAACTAAAATTTATGACAAGAAATAAATATAAAATAATTACTATATTACCTATAGAAATACCTTTCATAACTGTGTAAATAATGATGTGAAGTGGTGATTGTGTCATATTCTAGTGTATGAGTCAGAGAAAAATCTTGATGTAGGATGGAATATAGGAATATATCCTATAGTAAGATATGATTCTTATAGCAACAAGTGTTATCCTATAATATCAAGTTTTTTTCCTACAGTAGCAAGTTTTTCATGTGTAGCAACATGTTATTTATCCTATATCAAGAATAAAAATATATTTATACTCCAAGAAAATGAATCTACAAGAAAAATAACTGAAAACAAAACATTTTTATTGCAGTATTGCCTTTTCTATTTTTATTTTTAATGAATGTCGATCAACTAGTGACCTAGTTTTTTGAGACAACATTCATCAATAATGTCTACAGGTTTTAATTACTAAATTTTATATTATTTTAGGGTCTAAACTCAATTTAAATCACAATAATCTAGAGGGTAGGATTTTATTTAGCTTGAACTAAGCCATTGTGAATGACTTGTTCTTAGCTGTAGGAAGCTATATTACTCTTGGAAAATATTAGAGAAGGGTTGATAGAAATACCCTTTGACTATAGGAATAGGTTGATTTTCTTAATGAATAATATATGGGTGTTGTTATTTAATAATTTTATGAGTAAGATTTTCCTTAGAAAATGGTTTCTTCTATATCTCTAGCTTATGGCCATTAACAAGTAGTCAGAACTAAACAGAGTCAATGGTCTTGAGCTTTATAGTTTCATTGTCAAAAACTTGTTTGATATCATAAGGCTCAAGCCATCTAGACTACATATTTCCTTAATGACCCTTGTATCTATAGTAAAAAATGAGTGCCTATTCTTTTATTTGAAAATTCTTAGTTTTGCTTTTCTTATCATGCCATCCTACATGTTGTCTTTGCACTATTTCAATATGATGAAGTGCTTCCTTTCTTATTTCATCAAGTGAATTCAGTTGTATGATCTTGTATTATTGAGCTTGAGAAATATATAAGCCCAAATCAAGTATTTTTCTTAATGTCTTATGTTAAAACTCAATGTCAGAATAGGCTTTTTACCATATACTAGTTCATATGGAGTGAAACTAGTTATGGTTTTCTAGGTGATTCTATAAGCCCAAACTGCTTCTAGAAGATGAGTTGACCAATATTTTATATGGAAGATAATAGTCTTAGTGAAGATATTTTCCAATTCTTAATTTGTCACTTCCATCTAACCATTTGACTGAGGATGGTAGGGGTATATTTCTTGTGTCTAATTTCATATTCTTTTACCAAGGTAGTTGTGAGGTTTGATGTGAATTGTGGGACTTGGTCTATGACTATTTCTCTTGGTACTCCATAATGGGTAAAGATTTATTCATAGAAGAAATTATCTACCTTTTCATCTAAGGCTTTGACCTCTTCCCATTTGGTGACATAATCAGTGCACACTAGTATGTATTATTTATTGTTGGATTTAGGATTAATGGAACCTACAAAATCTAGTCCCTATTTGTCAAAGGTTTATTAAATTAGTTATGGTTGTAATGACATTTCATCAAAGAAAATAGGTTTTCCCATATGTTAGCATTGATCACATATATGGGTGTACATCATGGCATCCTTACACAAAGAAATCTAATAATATCCAGTAGTGAGTACGTTCATGGAAATCTATTTGGTATCAAAATTACCCTTACAAGGTTCATCATGGCAAGATCTACGAATGTCATAAGCTTCATTTTTTTAGATACATCTCTTCATAAATCAATTTGGTCTAGTGATAAAGATATATTCTACAATATAAGAATAATATCTAATCTTTTGTATTATGTGTTGTTTATTCATAGGTGATAAATGTTGTGGTAGTGATCCTATAGCAAGATAGCTAGCAATATCTACAAACCAAGGAGATTGAATTGTTACAATAAAAAAATGATCATAAAAAAAAAACATCAATAATAGGATTGCATTCATCATTTTTCAATCAAGATAGAAAATATACTATTAAATTATCTTTACTAGGTCTGTTCACAATGGTAATATAAAATTTATACAACAAAATCAATCAACAAATTATCCTACTTATTACAGCAAGTTTGTTCATTAAATAACTTATTGTTGCATGATCGATGTGGATAAATAATTGGTAACTTATAATGCAGTGTCAAAATTTGTTGACGGCATAGACGATGGAAATAAATTCTTTCTCTATTACAATGTAGTTTATTTCATCCCCTTGAATATTTTTGTTGATAAAATATAATGCATAACTTAGAGATTCATCCTTTTTTCCAACGATAGCTCCTAAAGTGGTGTCAAAAATGGCTTCTTCTAGTTAGGTCCTCTTAGAATAGGAGTTTTTATGAGAAGGGATTTTAGTTTTTGAAAGGCAATTTGAAAATCAGTAGTCCATGTAAATTCAACATCTTTAGTAAGTAATCTAAATAATGGGGTGGTAATTTTACTAAAATATTTGATGAATCATCTATAATAACTAGCATGTCCTAAAAAACTTCTAACATATTTCTACTTCTTTGGTGTGGGTAGAT
The DNA here is from genome assembly GCA_037957365.1 of Torreya grandis. Lineage (NCBI taxonomy): Eukaryota > Viridiplantae > Streptophyta > Pinopsida > Cupressales > Taxaceae > Torreya > Torreya grandis. The sequence continues at coordinate 991,724 of JARHVA010000541.1, read as the reverse complement.
CCTTGATAATACTTATCTTTGTTAGGTCAACTTAAATTCTAGCAGGGGCTATGTGATGTCCAAACATAATCCCTTCAGTCATAAGAATGAAACACTTTTCATTGCTTAGAGATAATTGATGGCCCTGCCAACATTGAATAACTTTCTCCAAGTTGGTTAGAATTTATTCAAATGTCTACCCATAGTAAGTGAAATCATCCATGTATATTTTAACAAAATCATGGGAGAGATCAAAAAATATGCTCAACACATCCCTTTGAAAAGTAGTTAGGGTGCTGCAAAGACCAAATGGCAAGATAAAATAATCATTGGTTCCCCAAGATCAAGTAAAAGTGGTTTCATCTTGGTCTTATGGAGCAATTCATATTTGATTATAACCACTATAACTATATAAGAAATAAAATTACTTCCCTAATAATGTATCTAACACTTGATCAATAAATGGAAGGGGAAAGTGATCCTTCCCGGTACCAATATTCAACTCTCAATAGTCAACACAAATACATAATTTACCCCTTTTCTTAGGGACAATGACCAGGGGAGAAACCCACTAGCTATATGAGATAGGATAAATAAATCCTACATCTAAGATTTTTTACAACTTAATTTTGATAATGTCTTTGATATAAAGATTCATTCACCATTGGGGTTGGTGAATAGGTTTGCATTCTTCTTTAATGTAAATATGATGCATGCATAAATCTAGGGTTATTCCTCTCATGTCATGGTAATCCCAATAAAATGTTATTTATGCCCTCTCATCATTCTAAGTAACTAACTTTCTTGTTGGGGTGTTAATGAAGTGCTGATGTTGAGAGGTTTATTTTGGAGGATGTCTACTTACTTTGTTAAAGAAAGCATGGTCTCTACATTGGTGATTAAAGAAGCATAAATGCATTGATGTGGAAGTAATTGATGAAATGTTCAAATATCTATTATAGTTTTAGTAAAATCATTCTCAAGAAAATTATTTTAAAGAGGGCATGGTGTACATTCCAATAGGTTGATGGCTATACGATCCTATCAATAGGTGATTTTTAAGATACCAGTAAGGACATAGTCTTCTTCTTGGGCCTACAAAGCTAGACTCTAGTAAATTATGTAGAGAGTCTACAAAGAGACAACTTCTTCAAAGTCATCAATCTAGGGGATTGATCCATCATTTGTGGAAGGCTGAGGTAGTGGATATAACACCAATTTATTGGTGTCATTTCCTTTGGAAATTAGCATTTTTCTTGACCTATAGCCAATAAAAGCATCAATAGTAGCCAACCATGGGCAACCAAGGATGAGAGGATAACCTCACAAATTTATCTTCAATTATAGGACAATAAATTCTATTGGATATTTAAAATAATCCATAGTGATAACAAGGTCCTCAACAATCCCCTCAGGTTTAACAGTTGATCTATCAACCATCTAGAGGATAGTGGGTGTTGGATAGAAAGTGGTAAGATTTAGTTGCTACATAATCTCTATGTTCATCAGATTTATGACTACACCCAAGTAAATTAAAGCATTGAAAATGGGTTGGCCTTGGATGCTTTCATTAACTACAAGACTTCATGGATCAAAATATTTTTTGGGAGCTATGTTTCCCAACATAATATCTACTTATTGGCCAATGACCTATACTATTTTAAGATCCTTCTCCTTTCTTCCTAGTTTTTTTTAAACATAGATCTTAAACAACTTTATTATAGATAGGAACATCTTTTATAGCTTGAAAGAGTGGTATTTTGATGCACATATTATTGAGTTGTCATAAGATATCAAATCTAGGCTCTTATTCAAGATGTGAGATATTTAATCTCTCTAAAAAGGAGTTTTTTTAGTTTCTTTTTTATTTTTTGATGGACTTGGCTCAAGATTGGCTATGGGTGGCTGTGGATTAGTATGGAGTGAAGTTGGTTCAAAGTGTTCTATGATTATGGGTGAGGTGGATTGTGGAAGAACATGACCTGAGTGAATTTGATCTTGATTAACATCTAGGGTGTATGTTAGATATTGCATTATTTCAATGGATTGTGTTGGTTGAATTGACTTATTGGTAGGATTAGAGATGGGTTAGGTAGGTAATTGAGTGGTTTGAATAGGTTAGTGATTATTTTTTATTATTTTATGTTGTTTTATTTTCTATTGAAAGCCTTGATTTCCTCTCTATTATTGTTTCCATAGATTAGAGGGATAGAACCATTGCTGGTTTTGGAGTTGTCCTTGTTGAGTTTATTTTCTAGTTTATTGCATACATAACTGATTCTAGAGTAGCTACCAATTTTTTTGGGACCAATTTGGATTGGGTATATTAATCTAAGAACTGTATTAAGGATTATTTGAGAATTGTGAATTTGCAAACATATTGTTTGATGGCATATCTAGTCTTTGTACCCATAGTTTCTATTGAACCATGAAAAACACTTGGTTCTCATCCTCTTCTATGGCATAAAACTCTATTGTCTAAGGATTTTCCTTGGTGATACTAGCTAACTAAGATTTCATGGAATGGCATGTGTAATCTGCCTTCTTATTTCTCCATTCATGGCAATAGGTGGCTAAATATTTCTTGGTTTTTTCTTACTTTTGTCACAATGTAATGTATCAAGCTAAGTATCTAGGTGACTGATGATGTCCTACTTCATATCCTACATCAAGTTTTTAACTTCACCTTTAGACAATCTTGTAGTAGGTGTTGTAGGAAGGGTTTATCCCCTACTTTTATTCATGGTTGATTTGGATTAGTTCATACATAAAACTATTAGTTCATCAAATGGTAGTGTAGAAATATCACCACTAGACATTAGATCTATTACCTCTAGAAAATCATCTCTAATTACTTTTAGGAATATCAGCTTGATCGATTCCTTGCCCATTATAGTCTATTTGGATTTTTTCAAGTTGAATAAAAATCTTTCCATATATTCCTCCAATGAATCATCATTAGTTTGTGTCATTCAAAAAATGTCATCTCTCATATAGTTTATAACCCTACAATAGTCTTGGTATTTCACCAAAAACTTCTCCTTCATTTCTTCCCAAGTAGAAATGGCATCCTTTCAAAGTCCCATAAACCATCTAAGTGTTACATGCCTGAGTCTTATTGGAAATAGTTTGATTTTTTGAACATTTTGATTATAATCATAGCTACAACATAAGATGTTGAAATCAAAAAGAAATGTATCTAGATCCTCAGAATCTTTTCTTCTAAAGATAGGGAGGGTAGAGTGAGAGATATTATTCATGGGTGTATTTACATTAGGATTAAGTATAGGAAATTCAAAAGTAGAAGAATCATTTTTAGTGTTTTCTTACTAGTGATCCCATATAAATACTCTTTATGTTGGTAGATGGGAGGTTATTGCTACCCAGCGCTCAAAATTTCAATCAATTCTTTGATTTTCTAGGTTTATAAGATGAAGAATTTATATTTTTATTTAAGAATGTATGGATTATTATATAATGGGGATGGTGTGGAGGTTTTAAAATATTCTTCTAGTGTCTCAACAAAGAGTCTCTCTAAATTGGAAGATTTTATTAATCTAGTGTTTATTCTAGGGGCAAGAATAGTTTTGAATTCCTCTTTAGCAATATATTTGGGTAACAAAAGGAAGAAAAATTTAGATTCCTAAGTATGAGGTGATAATGTGGGAATTATTAGAGGTGGTTCCTATGAGTCTCTTCTAGAGTTATGAACCTCTTCAAGATCTCTAGCTTGCGCTACCAGTCCAACAAAAAATTCTTCTTTTTCTACCTCTTCTATTGACAACTATAAATGATCTTTAAGAATTCCTTCATGTTCCTCAGTTGTTGTAGGATGTGTTTCAAATATTATAGTAACATTTGATTATTTAGTAAAAAACCTTCCTATATATTCCCCTTCATTTTGCATACATCAACCACTTTTCTTTCCTTTTTTAACTTTTTGCCAATCTTGCCTACATAGGGTTAGTAATATGGGGTTTTTCAAATTTCCACTATCCTATTTGAAAAAATATAGATTTAAACTATGAAAGTAGGAAATATTTAATCTATAAAAATAAAAAAATTTGGAACTAAAAATAATAAACATCCAAAAATAATTGCTAACAATATTAAAGATTACAAAAGTGTGACACCCTTCCCTAGAAATAATGCCAAAAATGACTAGCAACTGATTCACAATTGGATATACTTCTCTTGATTAAAATTAACAAGGAGAGAAACCATGGATCTGTACCTTCTACCTCATTTAAATATCAACCTAGAGATATAGACTTGATAGGATGATATCACTGTATATGCACACTCAATCTCTAATTTGGCATTCTACTAATTATATTTAAGATGTTGAAATGAAGTAAATAAAATGCTTGAAATAAAACATAAAAAAAGTATGGTAAAATAAATGCTTATTCATGGAATCTTCCCAAAATAAATCAAAGCAAGAATGTAAATCACACAATTTATAAATGAACCACATAATTCTTAAGAAAATAAAATAACATGCTTAGCTAAACAAATAGGTTGGATTGTTGCTATAACCTTCCAGAGGGGGCCCTTCCAACTCTAGATTTAAACCTTCTTCTTAAAACACTAAATCAAACTCAAAATTTCTCACTCATATTAATCAAAAGTGCAGCAATGAATTGTTGTATGAAGTTACAATAATAATTGTTTAACACAATGTACTTCTGACAATCTCTATTCAACATATATATATATATATATATATATATATATATATCTCAAATCTTTAATACATATTTATATACCATAGAGGATATTTTTTAATTCAAGATAATATATACATTATATTCTAAGATATATTTGAATTGGGATAACCGAAATTGGTTCCTTTCGCTAAAGATGTCCTTAATGTGAATCATGTGACTTTGCTACAAGATAAACAAGGTTGTTTTATTCTTGAACCACTTCCTTATTGAGTTTCATGGAGCTTAGAGTAATTTTTTTGAGTTGTTTAAAATAGAATCAAAATTTATTCATTTGTAGTTTTGGTCACACAGTGGCTACAAGATTGTTTGTGTAATGAGATTCCTTTTGCTACATGATACTTTATGTTATATACCTATTTCTCCAAAACATATTCAAAACATATTTATAGAAAAATCATCCTAAAATAATAAACAACCATCATATATTTAATTCCAATACATGATTTTAACTATTCAAAAGAGTTTGAAAATGTAATGCTATATGGATTATGAAAGTAGGAAAATGATATGGAAAAGTATTCAAAAGCATGGTAATAAAGAAAGATGAGTACAATAGATGGACACAATAATAGGACATTTATGGGGCTCATCATGTCCAATAGGAGAACTAGGTCTCCCTACATAAACAACTTAATATTTGAATGCTTGTCAAACCATATTTTGACTATGGTTTGATGTCTACTAAAGTTAGCAAATGTTTTTTCCCTTCCATCTTCCATTAACATACTCTTGATATTTTCCATATACTCTTACATGAACTTGTAGGTTGTAAGTTTGAGAGTGATAGGAAATATTGGTTCCCAACCATATACCAAAAGAAATGGTGATGCTTTCATAGCTTGATTCACTCTAGTTTTATCTTCCCAAAGAGCATATTTAAGCAATTTATACCATGTTATTTGTTGTTGCACTGAAAACTTTTTAATACCTTTCATCAAGTTTTTATTTGTTGATTTTGAAACTCCTTTACCTTGAGGGAATGATTTAATGAGAGCTTAAGAATTATGTTGTTATCATAGGCCCAATCAATCATCCCAATAGATATAAAGGTTGATCCATTATCACAAACTAATTATACTAGTGTCCCAAATCTAGTACAAATGTTTTCTTCCAAGAACTTGATTACATATTCAATTCTACATTATTTTATTTCCACTTATTATATCCATCTAGTACAATAGTTATTAGCAATAAGAATATATTTATGTCCATATGAAGAGTCAGGGTTGATCACCCCTATAAAGTCCAATCCCTTATTGAGGTTAACATATCCCCATTTATAAAAAATTGGGGACCCATGTGTCAAATTATGCAAATTTATACCTTAAAATTAAAGATTTACTTAATCAGAGTGGCATTAGCATGATTACACATTATTTGTATTTGAATATTATCTATACTTAACATGGGTAGCATATTTTTGCACGATTTTAGTTTTCCCTTATTTAATTTTGTTAACATTTAATCTTTATGTTTTATAGTTTCAAGTATAATGGAGTCCATTTAAAATAGAAAATGTTTGGTTTTCATGTTTTTATCTCAAATCGATCTTTTACTAACCTTGGTTTATAATTGATTAATTAAATTCATACCCTAGCCTAATGTTTTATCTAGACCTTTTAATTCAAATTCAATTTAGTGGGAATTTTTTATTTAAGTATAAATAGGGATAAATTAATCATACCATGGAATTAGTTAAATTTTTACCCTAAGGCTTGGTTGTGTTTTTTAACACAACCAAACCTTAGGCAAAAAATCCTATGCTTGGTCACTTTTATGTCTCGTAATCTCTTTATTCCATTTATTCCTAGCTTGGTCCAAGTAATCGTATGGTCCCTTTGTTATAATTTTTAGCCTAAATTATTATTCTAAGGTTTATCATATTTATTAATAAGATAAAAAATTTAGCTAAAAACTTTACACTTTGTCTTTTCGTGAGGTCCTTTGTTTTGTGTTTATAGCCTTGGTCCATAATCTTCATATTTTGGTCCCTTTTAATTCATGGTGTCCCCTTTAATATGTTTAGAACTTAGCTTAATATTTTTATCCTAAGTCTTTTATATATGCTCTCTAGCTCAACTTTCATTCTTCTATGTAAGATCAATGACCTGTGGTTGATTGGATAAAATTGATCTAACATAGTGAAATCAATGATTGAAAAGTTAAGTAGTGGACCTTATTTTAAACATCGATCACCTTATAGAGATAAATAGTACACATTCTAGTGTATAGATATAGATCAATAGAGTGAGATCAATGAATCTCCAAGTTAATGTGAGACTACCACATGGTGAAAGTGCATGAGGTAATAGTTTTGACAAGATGCAGAGCTTAGAAGGCCCACAAAATTACCTAGTGGCACAACCTTGAATCCTAGTACACATTAAAGATTGATTACATTTTGGAAAGCAATGGTCTGCATTAATTTAAACCCACTCAATCAAATGAAGTAAGATCACATTAAATTTTTAAAGGTTCTATAGGAATACTAAGTGGCACAACCTTGAAGCCTAGTACAAAGAGCACAAAAGTATCAAGAAGTTGACAGGTGGCACATGAAGAGCATAGAATAAACCAAAAAATGACATGTGGTAGGCTTATAAAATAGTCCACATAATGTGTTTAAAATTAACATTCATGTGACCATCAAATATGTTCCTATAGATGTCAAATGATGGTTGTGTGGATGTAAATTTTAACATTTCAAACAATCCTTGAGACATATTTAAAATGATGGTCACGTGACCATCAAATATTTTCCCACATACATCAAATGATGGTCACATGAATGCTAATTTTAGCATAATAGATAACCTATATAGTGTGTTTAAAATTCATGGTCACATGACCATCAAAGACATTCCCATGGATGTCAAATGATGTTCACATAGATGCCAATTTTAACATAGCTACTTGGATTCAAAATATAAAGGGTAACAATCATTATTTGAACATTGATGAGCAACTTTGCTACAAAATTACCATGGAAATGCCATGTCAAAGTAATGTGAGTGAAATAGGATAAATTAGAGATGCTATAGACTTGGTAATGTAAAGGTTAGGATCTGAACTCATAATGTTTAAACTATCTACCACCATCAGAGCACTATTGGAAGATATAGGAATTCCCTAGTAAAGAAAGGACCATAACTGAACTCTATGATCATTATAATTAACCTGAGGGAGGCTAAATTGTCATCTATGTAAAGGTAAGTTGATCTAGATTCCATTAGTGAGTAGTTTAAAAGGATTTGTAGCAACTGGGGGACCTATCCTATATCCTTAAGTGGCTTGAAGATGGTAAAATGCTTGTATTAGGTAGCATCAAAGAGCAATGATGACACTACAATAGTAACTCTGAACTTCAGCAGCATAAGGGTCCCAAAGATCAATGAAATAATAATATTCCTTTTATAACCAACTTTGTATAATATTTTGAAATAGGATATTATTTTGTATATATATGTGAAATTTATAAGAGCACATTGTCTATAAACTAGTATATTAAAAGGAAAAGGTCATTTTTTCTAGAATGTAATAGAAAGGACCCCTATTCTATACACTTATACAAATGTAATTGGATGAGACTGACTAACATGTTGCCTTGTATTTTATAAAAGGATCATTATTAATTTTCAAAAAAGGGAAGGAGTTTTTGAGCTAAAAACTTGTTTAAACTTTGAGAAATTAATGAAAGTGAAGAATTATACAAAGATTGTCTGTATTTATTTGTGTCACTTGTTATTATGGTTTCTCATTCACTTGCATGTTCTCATTTCCAAATTTCAATGGTTTTTATGAAATATTGGTGTACGCATTTTAATTATAGAGTTATTAGCTTTTCCTAATGCTAGTTTGATTGAAATTTCTCAATTTCATTTATTTTCCTTTACTCTTTCTACATTTAGGTTAATGTTATTTGTTTGCAGGGTAAATATTTAAAGTGAGCATAGTTCTTATTTACAATTTTATCATTCCTTAGATGTTTGCCTAATGTGTATTAATATTTTATCTCATGTTATTTCATATTATACATTGGCTAAGTGCATTCTTGGATGAAATTTAAACTTTGTCATGATGTTTGGGATGAAGATCAATAACATCTCTTTTCTATCTTACCCTTCCTTTTGATTCTTTTTTAACCAAATCACTCTAGGTTAATTACCACTCTAAATATTGATCTTAGATTATTATTTAGTTATATTTGATCATAATTAACTAATATTAGCTAATATTTCTTCAATATTTGTAATGATATAAGCCAAGGTGACTCCCAACCACCAAACTTTATAAATATTGTGAAACAGTCCACTTGCTTTACCTCTATTCCATCAATAGATAATAGGATTATCAAAACCTATAACTCATGAATTGAATTATATAAATTATAAAATTATAAGTGTTCTTTAAACACTCTGAGTACCTATGATACATATTAAGGAATCAACAAATGAAGCTTGGCTGATGCTAGAAGGAGGGCCCAATAAATATTTGTGAATTTGTAGGATCTTTGCTAGTCTTTGGTGTATTTTGATCAAAGATCACTATATTATCTGCATACTTGTGTTCATTTTAGCATAATTATGTAAATTTTGGTGATTTTTTTGGTATTAGACCCATCTTTGTGCTTACTTAAACAAAGATCAATGCTCTTTGAAAGTATATACTTGATTATGGTAAAGATAAATTTAGATTTGTCAATTTAATAAGTTTGAGGTTGGTAATAGATATTTTTATCAAACATTCATAAATACTTTGATAATTTGAGTTTATTTGGACTTGAACATGTAAAATATCATTCAAAATTGCATATTTGGACAATTATTTGAGTTAATTTAGTTATAAATTGTTGTCCTTTATTATTATTTATATGAATCTTTATAGGATTTGATTAATGTGAAAATTTAATCATTATTATTTATAAATATTGATTTAACACATCATATTTCAAATAGAATTCAAAGTTATTAGGTTGGAATTACTAAAAATTAGAACAAGGTCACATTCAGACTAGAGAGCCTCTGCTTGAACTAGAAATCCATAGGAGAGCTAGGAGAGACAAAGGTAAGTGAAAGATTTCAAAGTCTTTGCCAACTTCACCAATTCAGGGTGCTCTCATATTTAATCCTAATCATTGTATGGTTTGGCTAGATGGCTCTTCCAACAATGTACCAGGTGTGGTACATGACCTTGCCTATAACCCTAAGAAATATTTGCTAATATTTACTCTTAATAACATTGTAACCAAAGAGGAACATATTATATTTTTCAAATATACTTTGAGATTGTTAAATATCACTCATGAATATGTTGCATGTAGGTTATTTCCTTTCACTTTTAGATATGCTACATACTAATGGTTTATTAATCTTCTTAAAAAATACATTAATAATTGGGTCCACTTTAACAATGTTTTCAATGACCAATTTGTAAAAATTATTAGTCCTAGTGTCTTGTACCAATAATTCACCATGATCAAGAGGGATGTAAATGTACCTATACAAGAATTTAATTATAGGTTCCAGAATATGTATATCTAAACCGTAGATCTTTACAATCATGATGACACGTTAGCTCTAGAAATCTACAAAGATGATTTAGATCTGATGACCTCTATTTTCATAAAGAGAGATATTAGACCTATGAATACTCTAGCCTTAGCCTATTAAGAAGCAGTGATTATTAATGATAAAATGCACACCCAAGGTTATAAGGCTTACTCTATTCCCAAAATCAACCCACATCTACCTACCTTAAATGTCTTTCCTAATAACAATCAAACTATACCTACTTTGAACCAAATCCCAACTTTGAACCAATTACCCTTAAGTCATCCCATCCTACCTAAAATTTGGGATTCTTGAACACTAATGCAAATGGATTTAATCTAAGTGATCAAAATTCTTTAGTACTAACCACTAGTAATAATAACAATCATGTGCATAATTTTGAGGAACCAAATAATGAGAATGACTCTATCTTAAAGATGGCCCAAAAGTTAAGCACTAATTTTCTTTAGTTGTAGAAGTAAGTTGGCAATATTGGGGAAAGCTCTGGAAGGAAATTTTCTTTCCAAAGGTTCAGTAGGCCCACTAACAAATTCCATAATGACAATTAAAATAATAATAATGAGTCATCTATTGATAGTTAAATAATGGATATAATTCTTATTGATGTTGCTTTACTTAATTATTGTAGAGTGCATTTCGCTTCTAGACATGGTGAGATAGATTGCATTAAATTATGTAAAGATTTTGAAGCCTTTCAAGAGGAGTTGGATACTTTTGAAGTGGTCCCTAATAAATATAATGGTGCAAGTACATTAGGATCTAAATATATTGACCAAGCCTTTATGGTGGAGATGTTTGACTTCCCTTTCCAAGAAGACAATGAGCCTGATGATATTCTTGAAGAATTCCATGCTTTTCAACAATTTTTGAAGAAAACCTACTCTCCAAGGAATAGGGAGTAGAGGTATCCCTTGACTAGTTCAAAACCTTCAAACAAATTTGACACTTCTCTATATACCACCTTAGATTGTAACCTAGAGCCTCCAAAGGGAAGTACTTCTAAACATAGTACTGATGCGTCTAATTATTCTAATAGGACTAGGTATAATGTTGTGGAAGACATGAATAAAATTAAGGCTAACATCACATTGCATGAGTTGACATGGATCACTAAATAAAGTTACCTATTGTTGGAGTCCTTGTCTAAAAAGATTGGTAAACCACCCAAAACTGACAATGCTAATGTTGATATATATAAAACTAAGATAGAATCCCCACATTTCTTGCTTACTATCAGGATGTTTAGTAATAATTTACATAATTGTTTATTTAATTTTGGTGCATCCAAAAACATTACACAAACATGTATTTATCAATAAATTTACTTGACTCCTATTATATCTGAAAAATTTATTACTCAAGTAGATAAATTTAGAGTCGAAATAATTGGGGAATTGTTAAATGTTCATATGTAGCTTTCCTCTGAGCCAAGAGTCCAAAAATTCATTGATACCTAGGTGGTGGACATTCTTGATACTTATGGGATAATGTTAAGTAAATACTGGAAAAGGCCCTAAATGGATATATTTCCATTGAATTTTCACATTTGTGGTTGCCATATAAAGGAGTACCAAATTAGATCAAAGTGGAAAGAGAGCTTTGAATGAAGCACATGATCACCAAGTATAATACTATGAATGAAAGAGTCAATATGTTAGACTCAAATTTGGGTGTCGACACTCTTGACTTCCTAAGGTATGTAATTCTAAGACTTCTCATACTTTACCTAAAATTTGGAAATTACATTTTGATGATGTTAGATGTAAGTCTAGATTTGGAGTAGGATTTTTTCTTACCAATCTTGTTGGGAAGGAACCAAAAGTTTCCTATATATTTTAAAACTTATGATTTTCAAAGAAGTTAAAAAACTATTAGATACCAAGATTATATTTACCATTAGATACTCTACTTGGATCTCCAATTTGATGCCAGTTAGGAAAAAGAATGGTGAAATAAGACTGTGCATTCATTTTAGGAATCTAAATAATTCATCTAAAAAAGACAACTATCCTTTGCCTTCTCTAGACCAAGTTATACAAAGCAGTTCTAGTTCTGCTATGATTCCTTTCTTAATATATTTTTAGGGTATAACTAAGTGTTGGTAAATTAGGAATAGATGATGAAAAGTGTTTTTACTACCAAATTGGGCACATTTTCCTACAAAATAATGTCATTTAGGTTGATCGATGTAGGGGCAATGTTCCAAAGGGCCATAGATCATGATTTTTAAGGTTTGTTAGGTAAATTAATTATTATATATATGGATGACCTAACTATATTTTATAAGAATATGGAAGACCACACCATGCATTTACAATAGGTATTTGAAAGGTGTAGGAGGTATGGGAATTCTCTCAACCCAAAGAACAGTATTTTCTATGTTACTAATGGAAAACTATTAGAGCATGTTATCACCAAGGATGGAATATCTATAGAACTAGATAGAATAGATGCTATATCAAATATAGATCCTCTTAATAGTAGAAAATAATTGAAATCATTCTTTGGCAAAATTAGCTTTGCAATAAAATTTATTTCTAGCTTTGCAGAAATTGTCAAACCATTGAATGATATGCTAAAGAAAGACATCAAGATCACTTGGAAAAAATAAACCAAGTAGGATTTTAAGGACATCAAGGAGGCAATTGGACAAAATCTAGTCTTGATAAGTCCTAATTTTTCAAAATACTTTTACCTTTATTCCTTTGCTTTGGATCATATTGTTGCTATAGTTTTAACTCAAAAAATAGATGGATGTGACCATCCTCTATCTTTTATGACCACCAATTTTGAAAATGTTGAGTTAAATTATTATTTTATTGATAATAAAGCATATGTATTAGTTAAGGTAGTGAAAAAATTTAGACACTACATTCTTAGGAATAAAGTACATGCAATCCTACTTGACCTTACCATAAAGCTCATATTGAGTCAGAATAAACTAGGAGAAAGGAGAGGTAAGTGGATGTTTGTAATGAATGAATATGAAATTTAACTAAAGACTAAAAAATAGGTAATGTTCAAAGATTTGATTTAATTGATTTCAAATACTAACCACAAGCTAAATGTCATGCAGGTTGAACAAGAAATTTTTCAATCCAATGATTGGTATGATCCAATTGTCCATCTACTAATCAATGGAACTTGTCCTACAGGGTTTACCAAGAAGAAAATAAGAGATATAAGACTCAATGTATCCCATTTATTGATTAAATCTAGAGTATTATATAGAAAAAACTTCAAAGGCATTTACTTGAGGTGTGTATCCAAAGAAGAAGTGTTTGAAATCATGAGCACTTTTCATGAGAAACTAGGAAGTTAACATCTATTTGGAAGGACAACAACTAAAAAAATCCTTATAGATGGTTATTATTGGCCCACAATCTTAAAATATGCCCATAATCATGTAAGGCAATGCCATTCATGTCAAGTCTTTAGCACAAAAGAGCCTAAAGTAGCTATACCACTATAGCCAGTTATGATAGATAAACCTTTGGCTCAGTGGGGATTAGATTTCATGGGGGTGAGTAACCCCAATTAATTAGGTCACAAGTACATTTTGATTTATACTAGTTACTACACCAAATGGACTAAATTGGTGGTAACTAAGTAGTGCAAAACTAAAGAAATGATCCAATTTTTAGAAGAAAACATATGTATCATGTTTGAAATACCAGTCTCTCTAGTATGTGATAATGGATTAGATTTTATATACATTGAGATGACAAAATGGGTATATGATAATAGTATAATTCTCAATTTCTCATCTAAACATTATCCTCAAGGTAATGGTGTATCTGAATCAAACAATAAGAACTTTATGAAAGAAATAAAGAAGTCTACAACATACAAGCCTAAAACTTAGCATAAGATAATAAAATATGCCCTATGGGTAGATAGAATAAGGGTAAATAAGGCTCTTAAAACATCACCCTTATTACTGGTATATGGCCAAGATCCCATATTCCCCATCACATTCAAGTTGCTAACATATTGGTTCATGCAAGAGTACATCAAGGATGATTAGGAATTGGCAAGTTCAAGGTTGTTAGACATTGTTTAGATGGAATATGCAAGAGAAGAGGTTTTTTATAAATTTATCAAACACAAAACTATGGTGAAAAGGTGGTTTGATAAGTGATCTAATATAAAGGTGTTTAGGCAAGGAGACTTGGTTCTTCTTTGGGATAAGGCACCAAACCCAAGGGAGAACATGGAAAATTCACACCTTTATGGATAGACCCCTATCAGATTACCAAAATAATTGGAGATAACAACTTTAAAATGAAATAATTATAGGGAACAAAGTTCATGTTTCCCATCAATGGGAAGTGCCTTAAGCACTACTTCTCTACTACCCAACCTAGAGTCTTTATGCAATGAATTGTAAGAATGGTTAAAGTTAGAGTAGGTAGGCTAGATTAGTTTCTTTCTATTATTTCCTTCATGTCCCTTGTTTGTACATATATATATATATATATATATATATATTTCTGTTGATTTCTATTTTATTTATTTTTTGTTTTGTGTGTTTGCTTTCCCTACACTATTCCTTGCTTCTAATAAGTCCTTTTGGATAGATTTCAGCTCAAAGTTCAAAAAACTTAAGAATTCCACAGTTTAGGAATATAGGTATAACTCCTCAAAATTTGTTGATCATGGATATTAAATATAAATCTTAATGTTATATTTTAAATAAACTATTAAGGACTAGTGAATAGGTTAATCATTCCATTAAACCTTCAAAATTATTTTGATCTGATATTACTTGTAAGAAGAATTGCACATGCGGTATGAAATTTTTAACTATTAGAACACAGTCATGTTTATACTTAACAAACATACTTACCTAGGAGAAAGGTAGTAACCATAGGTGATTGCCTTAGGATCAAACATATGACCAAATCTATAAACCTGGCTAACCTAGTTCTGAAACTTTGCTTGAAAGCCCAAAAAGGACCTAAAAAATAGAAAAAATAAGAGCTTATTTTAAAATCAAAAGCTTCCCAAGCAAAGGTGATTATGGTAATCTCCACTAGGTTTATGGATGTTTGGTTGGTAGTGGATAAAGGCCTTGAGTGGAGCCAAAGGTATCTATATCAGGGATATGGATACTTCACTGGTAGTAGAGCAATGTCTAAGCCTTCCCTAAGCTAAAACATGGTTATTAATGAATATCTAAACATGTTGTAAGTCAATGTTAATTATTAAAGGCATGAAATTTGGAAAATTTTCCCTAAATCCCATGGCAAACAATAAGTAGAATCAAAGCACACACACAACATGACTAGGTTTTGATGCTTGATCCTAATTTTATAGGCAAAGACTTATTTTATACCATGAAATAATCTTGATAATGATATTGATCAAATGGAATAAGTAATCTAGATATTTGGCTAAACCAGTGTATTTGAATTATAATATATTATTATATTTACCCTAGAAGTTTCCATTTGTTGAGGTTAACATAACCCATTTCTAAAAAATGAGGACCCATGTGTTAAATTATGTAAATTTTTACCTTAAAATTTAATATTAACTTTATTAGAGTGTCATTAGCATGATTCCACATTATTTTTATTTGAAGATCATCCACACTTAACATGGCTACATATTTATGCATATTCTAGTTTGCCCTTGTTTAATTTTTCTAACATTAGATCTTTATGTTTTCTATTTGTAGGTCTAATAGAGTCTATTTGGAATAGAAAATGTCTAGGTTTCATGTTTTTATCTCAAATTGATATTTTACTAACCTTGGTATATAATTTATTAATTAATTTCATACCCTAGCCTAATATTTTCCTTGGACCTTTTAATTCAAATTTAATTTGGTAGGATCTTTTTATTTAATTTTAAGTAGGGACAAATTAATCATACCATGGACTTAGTAAAATATTTACCCTAACTAAAGGTCATGTTTTTTAACACAAGCAAGCCTTAGGCTAAAAATACTATACTTGGTCTCTTTTATGTCCCATGATCCTTTTATTCCCTTTATCCTAGCTTGGTCCAAGAAATCACATTTTTCCATTTATTATAAGGCTTAGCCTAAAGTATTATCCTAAGGTTTATCATATTTATTAATATGATAAAAACCTTAGCTCAAGAATTTACACTTTGTCTTTTCATAGGGTCCTTTTATTTTATGTTTATAGCCTTGGTCTATAATCTTCATGCCTTGGTTCCTTTTAATTCATGGGGTCTCATTTAATAAGTTTGAAACTTAGCTTAATATTTTTATCCCAAGTCCTTTATATATGATCTCAGTCTTAAATTTCATTCTTCTATACAGGATCAACAACCCATGGTTGATCGGATAAAATTGATCTAATGGAGCGAAATCAATGATTAAAAAGTTAAGTAGTGGACCCCATTTTAAACATCAATCACCTTTTAGAGATCAATGATATGTGTTCTAGTGTACAGATTTAGATCAACAAAGTAAGATCAATGAAGACCTTTCAACTAAGCTCCAAGTTAACATGATACTAACACATGGTGAAAGTGTATGATCTAATAGAACTAACAAGATGCAAAGCTTAGAAGGCTTGCAGGGCTACTAAGTGGCACAACCTCAGAGCCTAGTACACATTAAAGATTGGGCACCTTTTGGAAATTAATGGCCCACATTGATTCATACCAACTCGATCAAACATAATAATATCATGTTGAATTATCTAATGTTTCATGGGACTACTAAGTGGCACAACCTCAGAGCCCAGTACAAAGAGCATAAAAATATCTAGAAGTTGACACATGGCACAAGTAGAGTAAAAAATGAATTAGAAAATGACAAGTAGTAGCTTGGATTTAAATTTTAAGGAAAATAGTCATTATTTGAACATTACTAAGTATTTTTATGTGAAATTACCATGGGGATGCTATATAAATTCCATGTCAAAGCCATATGAGTGTAACAAGCCAAATCAAAGACTCTACATACCTGATAATGTAAAGGTTGGGATCTGAGATCACAATGTTTGAACTAGATACAACCATTGGAGCACTATTGAGACCTACAAGAAATCCCTAGTGAGATAAGGACCATAACCAAACCTTGTGATCATTATAATTGACCTAAGGGAAGCTAAATTATCATTTGTCTAAAGGTAAGTCAAGCTAGAGTTCATTGATGAGTAGTTTAAAAGGTTTTGTAGCAATTGGGGGACCTCTCCTATATCCTCAAGTAGCTTGAAGATGGGATAATTCCTATATTAGTTAGCATCAGAGAGCAATGGGAGCCCTATAATAGTAACTCAAATCTTTAATATCATAAGGGTCACAAATATCAATGAAATAAGAATATTCTTTTTATAACCAGATTTGTATAATTTCTTGAAATAGGATATTCTTTTATATAGACATGTGCAATTTGTAAGAGCACACTTATCCTATACACTTGTACAAATGTAATTGGATGAGACTAACTGAAATGTTACCTTGTATCTTACAAAATTAACATTACCAATTGTCAAAAAGTGAAGGGAGTTTTTAAGCCAAAAACTTGTGTAAACTTTGAGTAATTAATGCAAGTGAGGAATTTTGTAAAGATTGTCCAATTCATTTGTGTCATTTATTATTAGGGTTCCTCTCTCAATTTATTGTTCTCATTTATAGATTTGAATAGTTCTTGTGAAATATTAGTGTGCATATTTTAATTTTAGAGTTGTTAACTTGTGCCAATGCTAGGTTGATTGAAAGTTCTTAAGTTTATTTCCTTTACTATTCTTGCATTTGGGCTAATGTTGTTTGTTTACAGAGTAAATATTTAAAGTGAACTTAGTTCTTATTTGTAATTTCCTCATTCTTTAGATGTTTGTTCAATGTGCAGTAAGATTTGAGCTCATGCTATTTCATATTATACATTGGTTAAGTGCATGCTTGGAGGACATTTGAACTTTGTCATGATGTTTGTGATGAAGATCAACATCTCTTTTCTGACTTACCCTTCTTTTTGCTTCTTTTTTAACTAGATCACTCTAACATAATTACCACTATTAATATTCATCTTAGATTAGTTTTAATTATAATTCACTAATATTAGGATTAATATTTCTTCATTATTTGTAATTATATAGGCTAAAGTGACTCCCAACCACCAAAATTTATAAATATTATGAAACAGTCCACTTTCTTTACCTATATTCCATCAATAGATAACAAGATTATCACAACTTGTAACTCATGCATTAAATTATTTGAATTCTAAAATGATGACTATGTTTTGAACACTCTAATAACCTATGATACATATTAAGACATTAACATCCCAATTGAGAAAAATATTTGTCAATCATAACTGGCTTCAATAGCATAACTACTTTTGGTTCATTCTTGTTAAAGATTTGACATTGATGGCATTATCTAAAATTTTTATGTGCATCCTTGAAGATGGTGGGCCAATAATATCCTACCCTTAGGATTTTATGATCTTCTTTTTTCTAGAAGTGTGTCCACTTCCAAGATTTTCATGAATAGTACTCAAGATCTTAGCCGCTTCTTCCTTTAAAACACATCTTAAGTATATTAATTTATAATTTTTTCTATAGAGTAATCCATACTTGATCAATAAATGTGATATATTTATCCTCAAATCTCTTATTTGTTCTCTAATAAATCTTTCAAGACAAGAACCATTGATTAGAAGATGAATAATTGCATCACACCAATCATTTGGTTGGAATTATTGTTGATCAACCTGCATGACATTCACTCTAAAATTAGTATTGGTAATCATTTGAATCAATCCTTGACACCTTACCAACTTGGTATTTTTAATCTCAAGATCATAATTTTAGAGTATAGACATCCATTTACCTCTTCTCTTTCTTAGTACACATTGACTAAGCATAAATTTAGTAGTAGGATCTGACAATATTGCATGCACTTTATTCCTAAGAATATAGTGTCTAAACTTCTTAATTACCTTAACTAAAGCAAGTAATTTTGTATCAATCAGATAATCATTTAACTTGTCATTCTTAAAATTAGTGCTCATAAATGTAATTAGATGATCACATTTATCTATTTTTTGAGTTTAAACAACATCTATAGTATGTTTTGAAGCAAAAGAATAGAGATAAAAATCTTTTATAAAATTAGGATTTATCAACATCGATGCCTATCCTATTGATTTTTTAATTTCTTTGAAGGATTTATTTGTCTCTTCATTCAATATGACCTTGGCATACTTCTTCAGCATGTCATTTAGTGGCTTCATAATTTATGCAAAACTAGAAATGAACTTTCTCACAAATTTGATTTTCTAAAAGAAAGACTTTAATTGTTTTCTACTATTAAGTGGTTATATTTTGGATATGAAAATAAATTTATCAAGATCTATATAAATCCCATATTTGGTTATAACATATCATATTAACTTCCCTTCTATTACACAAAAAATGATTTGCATAGGATTAAGATAAATTCCATATCTTCTACAACTTTCAAATACCTATTGTAAATCCATAATATGGTCTTCCATATTTTTATAAAACATAGTTAGATAATCCATATATATAATAATTCACTTACCTATGAGACCCTAAAAGGCATGGTCCATATCTCTTTGAAAATTTGCTCATGCATTTATTAGTCTAAAAGGTAGTCTTTTTTAAGAAAAAGTGCCCCACTTCATTGTGAATGTAATCTTCTTTATATCCTCTTTAAGTACTTGATTATAACCTTAAAAACCATCTAAGAAATACATCATAGTAGAAACACTAATAATTTAAATGACCTAGTCAAGGGAAGGTAAAGGATAATTATCCTTTTTTAAAGATCTATTGAAATGTCTAAAGTCTATGCATAATTTAATTTTTCCATTCTTCTTTCTAACTTTTACTAAGTTAGCTACCCAGGTAGAATGTCTGGGAAAAACTATTTTTGCATCCAATAGCTTCTTGACCTATTTATAAATTAATGGTTATAAAATGGGATTGGTATGCCTTTACTTTTTTTTGAAAGGTTTACAAGCTTCTTTTAATGGAATGGTATGGGTAATGACTCTAGGATCAAAGATATTTAAGTCTTCATAGGACCATTCTATAACATATTTTTACTAAGTTAGCAACTCTTTAGCCTTTCTATAATCTTCATTTGTGTAGGCTATACCAATATTTACTAGTTGAGGTTGACCTTGAGTTCTTAGATCAACAAAATTATAAAATTTCCCATTCACTTTGGGAACTTTGATAGATTTAGCTAGTTTATCTTGATCAAATAATCTTTCTAAGGAAATCATGCCTTTAGGAATTTTGTTTTCATTATGTATACACATAATATTTTTAAAATTTTATTAATTATTGACACTTTGTATCTTGTAAGAACCCATCAAGTCTCAATCTCTCTGAGTCCTTGCCTTAAGGAGTGCATTAGGAAACATGTGGATAGACCATTAGTTCTTCATAAGATTATTTTCCCTTTTACCAATTGCGATCTACACACTTATATCCTAAAAATAATTAACTCTAAGCTTATTCTTCCTAGCCTTACCCATTCCACTAATTTTACTCTTTCCATCCTCCTTTTCTTACCCTAAATTCATTTTTCACTATCAGTTATATTAGGTCAACTGGGTCGACCCTGTACAGCTTAGGTGTATTTTTCACTTTTTGGGTTTGTTAGACTTTCAATCGACCTAGCTTAGACTTAGTGAATTGTCCCCAAAAACATACAGGGTCGACTAGGTTAACCTTGTATAATTGATAATTTAGGGAGGATTTAGGGAGAGATCCACCTATATATACAAGTTCATTTTCAGTCATTTGTAAGAATAGAAGTGAAGAAGAACAAGTGAGAATAAACATATGCTTATTGACCATTCTACTTGAGGAATAAAGCTTAGGGTTCCATACTTTCATTGGAGATATATATCTTATCTTGTGGAGAATTTTTTATGATGCATAGATAGATTGTGTAGCCTAGAGTTGATTTGTCTTTGTTATCCTTACATACCAAGATAATATCTTGGAAAACACCTTGGTCAAGGGAGAGATTGAGGCTCAATGGGTTCATCTTCAAGGTAAGTATTCATAACTTTATTTCTCATTTGTAAGAGTATATAGATAATGTAGTTATGCTTCTTTTTTTCAAGTATTAGGATTGTATATACATTGATGTGAGTATATGTATTATATGCATGTTTATTTTAGTTTATTTTGTTTCTAACCCCCACTTTGTGCCATAATATTTGGTGTGCACTAGATTAGATTTACTTTTTTATTTATTAGAATAGGTGAATATGAAGCCTAGGACTCTTTTAGGGCTGTTGCATGATTATGTTAGATTGTAGGGTTTAGAACCATATCTCACATGGTGTATTATGACAAGTGATCCCCTAATTGGGTCTAGTGGATCCCCATATTAGTCATGCTCCTACTTAACAAATGTATTCCCAATTGAAAGTGTAGGTATTCTCTATCTTCTCTAAGATAAGATTGATTTATAGACATGATGTATTTATGATTGCATATATTTTAGTGAAATTGACATGAATCCTATCACATCACTAGTTGGATTGTCTTCACATCAAATTTTTTGTTTCCTTTATTATTAGTATTATATTCACTTTGTCTTCACCTTCATATTACATTCTGATGAACCTGACATGAAACTAACCCTTAAAGGATTTATTTTACTTTATTTCATCTTTTTAAAATTATTTTTATGATATATATATATATATATATATATATATATATATCATACTAAATTGAATATGTCAACCACATTCTAATATATGTGCATAGGTTTTCAGGGATATGCAATTGGATCAACTTAGATGACTTAGAACAGGTTTCTAGACTTTTAGTTCAGACTACTAAGTTGACCTAGTCAACCCTATACACTTTTAGGCATCTTGATTTAGCTACTACATCAATGTTGTCACTTTGATTTTCACTCTTTAAGGATATTACAAATATATTTTCATCCAAATAGTACAATGGAATCACCTCTAGGCTTGTGGGTAGTCAAAGGAATGAGGTGAGTCTCTAGATAGGGATAACTCCCTTGATGTACCACTTTGGATTGCAACTAATACTAAATTAGGGTGTGAAAAGGGAGAAGGATAAATAAAATAAAACTAATATAAAGGAGGTGATACAATAAATAACCTGATGACATCTAACCATATGCATATTTCACTTGAAATCAAAGGACAAACTGAACATAAACTTCTCTAATCTTCATCCTCTCACATCAATGCTATATTATGAGGTTATGGATGAATGTGCAAAGCTAGGAGGACTAGACAAGAAAACTATGAGGGACATAATGAAAATAATAAATAACTCAATATTTGACATCTCTTTTAACACTTCACATTCCCTACAAGAAGAATCTCTCCAACTATAAATAGGATGAAAGAATGAAACAACATGCTAAGGAATCCATAGTCTTCACTTATGCAAAATCAAACATTCAAAATGAACACACTAAGAAAATTCATGAAGGAGGTAAAAATAATTATTATTATTTATCAAAATGTATACATTTGAGTAGGTATTTTCCATACTCAGGTGGATCATCTAATACAATACCCAAATGGATAGTTCTCATAGAACTTGTGAGAGAGAGAAGAAGAGAGAAGTCCAAGGGTCACAAGGATAATTTTAAAGATAATAAAATCAGTTATTTTTGCATGTGTATATTTTATTTTATGAACCATTCATGGTTATGATCTACAATTGTTTATCCAAATCACAAACTTCATGAAAAGTGGTAAGAAACTCCTCATTCTGGCTCAAGAAAATTTCTTGCATGATTATCCATATTTGAATGACTTAAAATTAATTTGGAGTAGGCAAAATTATTTTAATGTAATGGGAGAAAATAATAAATTCATATCCATTAATTTTTTGTAGGCATGATCACCTAGAATTACTTGTAAAGGAGAAATCATTTGATATCCAAAAAACTACTCTTCCATGCACCCTACACACTTGGATTAAAAAAAGAGATTATTTGATAATTAATCTTCATAAAATAAAATAAATAAATTTTTTTAAGTCCCTTTATTTACTTATAATCATTAGGTACACCTTAAAAATCCATCCACTTGAAGTTTTCACACTTCTCCCTAGCTTGTCCATTAGGCTAGTTTTCACCTGTTGAGTTGAATCACCTAGTTTGGGATCTTAGGTGTTATTTCAAGGAATTATAGTGATATTGAGAGTTATATTAAGTATTAATATTTACATCCATATGATATTAATTTATTGAAACCTCCTACAACTTCAAAAACACATAAAATAGTGAGAAAAACCTTATTTTTACCCCCATCTGTACAAGTCTGTACAATCAAAAATCATGTGAGGGATATTTATAGATTAATATGAAAGTTAAAATATATATAATATTTTAAAAATGGCCCACTATATTTCATATCCAACTCTATTTTCCAAATTGGGTCTATGTAAGTTTTTAGGAGGGTTTTAGATAGTTTTCTGCTCTTAAGGTTGGTTCATAAAGTTTGGACATCCAACCTTAAAAAAATTTCAAAAAATGGTGTTAAAGGACCCTGATAACATCTAAAAATACCTTTTACTCCCATTCAAATACTTCAAAGAGATGTGAGCTTCTAAAGTTGCTCTATCAAGCTCTTTTCCTTATTCCTTACATGTCTGGGTTGTTTTAAGGTCTAAAAATGATTACCTTTGGATTTATATGATTTTTTTAGGTTTTTAAACTTATTATTTTTACCCATTAGTATTTTTAAATAGGTTATAAGTCTTATCAAAGACTAGAAGTGGAAATGACTCCCTCATCTAGCACTAGGCCTCAACCTTGCCTTTAGGCTTGACTGCAACTCCAAGGGTTTAGAACATCATAATGAGTTTATTTTAATTTAATTAGATAAAAAAAATTTAAAATTATACCACAAACATGTCACACCTTATTCTATAATTTACTTAGGGTTAGAATTGAAACTAACCCCTTGTTTAGACTCTAGGCCAAAACCTACCTAGTGTACTTGATTGTAACCCTAGGAATATGGAGTACCCTACTAAGTTTCATACCATTAAATAAGGTTTATAATTGTTTTAATAATGTCACATATATTTATAAACACATTTTAAATTTTCCAAAAACTCCTTACCTATCCATTTACCACCCTTCTTCAAGACTGCCATTTTGTGCACCTAAGGAAGTACCCTCTGTCTAAGACAAAATAGAGGGAACTTACCCTATTTGTCTAGGAAAAATAATTTATTTAGATTATAATTAAATAGGAAAGGATTATATCCAAAAAAATTTAGACCTTTATCAGATTAAAATACCCCTCAATTCCTTCAAATCTTAAAATAAACTTGTGTGAGGAAATTGCCAGTAAGGTTTAGGACTATAGGCTGTATGTTATTTTCTTGAGGTTATTTTTATTCATGAATTTAATGTGATGAAAGAATATTGAATAATTTTTAATCATTATTTATGTATATTTAATCCATTCATCACTTTAAACATTCATATACCCCTTGCTACCCTTACATTCTCAAGATTGTAAGTATAATCTTGACTATGTTTTGTAAAATAGGGGAACCTGTAGGTTATTAATATCCTTGGTTTAGGTGGTTGTGATTAAAAACACCTTATTAATTTAAATTTTAAATAATAAACCATTATTTATTACTTTTTACTCACCCTAAATGACCAAAAATATCATAACTCATGCCTATACCATTGTTTGCATCAACCTACCTATCTAACATATAGGTGTCAATTTTAGGATTGAAAGGTGACATGTAGGTATTCATAGAGGTTTTAAATTCCTTTATAATATATATTTATCTTTAAACTTCATTGGTTTCAACTCTTATCATGTTTATCTCCTCTAATTAACTCTAACTTTAAAGATCGAGTCTTTTCTCCTTAACTGAGAAACTTCACTATTAACAATGCATGTAGGTATGCTTAGGTCTTTGGGGAGTCTGTGTAGGTTTAATTTACATTTTTAATAGTCATTAATATAATATTGGTCATAATTAAGATTTTTAGAAACCTACTCCATCATTCTAATATCTCTAAAACCCTTCACATACCCTCTAAGCTCCAAACTAAGTTCCCTATCTTTGATTGAGAAACCCTATCTGCACTAATCCATAAAGGTGTGTATGAGATCATTTGGACTTGGTTGTGGTGTTTGGAGACTCATAATCAATTATGACATCATTTAGCACCTGTATTCTCCTTAGAATCACCTTTTATGGGCTAAAACACCATCAAAATACACTTCATGGGTCATTGTCTGATAGTCCTTATGTACGTGCCTATATCTCCCTATGTACGGGTTGAGGGTATGATTGGGGAGTTAAAAATCAAATTAACATTAATTTTGGTGAAATTTATACTCATTAATTTTACCCTCACCATTTATAAGTACTCTTGTTATGGTATCAAAGTCAAGTTTCAACTTTTGAATGAAAAAGGCCTCATTTGGATCATAACCCTGTAGATGATACTGAGGAAAATTAATGTCTACAAATGTAACTTTGGGCTTCTCAATATCTAGATTTCACTAATACCCTTGGATCCATTCTATGTAGGGATATTTTATTTAGTGGATATTACAATATTTTGCCATTGTGATGACTTAAAAACCCTTTTTGACCTTATTTTAAGGTATACACAAAATGAAATAGTCCTCTATTCTAGATTTTTAGGGATTTGATCCCAAAATTCATTCCTAGACTTTTTGATCATGGTCTAAAACTTGTTTATCAATTTAGCCTCCTTGGCATGATTGTTATGATAACTTTGGCATGTTATAATGGGTTTCATTGTTGGTTTTGACACTTCTATGTAAGAACCCATGATTTCTACCAACAAATCATATAGGTAGACATTATCAGGTCTATAAATAGTAAATTAAAGTGTGAACAATGTGCATTAATTTTAGCCTTTAAGGACTATTTTGATTAATTTGGACTTATACCCACTAAAGTGTAGTGGAGAAAATTTTCTCTTAAATAATTTTCTTATGTTTCAAATAAAATGGACTATTTCAAACCATTTAGGCATAGATCATTTTTAATGAATTGGACTATTTGGAATAATTTGGACTTAAAGTGGAGTGGAAATTTTTTTCTCTAAAAGTAATTTTCTTACTTTCCAAATAAATTGGACTCTTTCAAACCATTTGGGCATAGATCATTTCGAATGAATTGGACTATTTCAAATAATTTGGACATATACCCACTAAAGTGGATCGAAGAAAATTTTCTCCAAAAATAATTTTTCTATATTCCAAATAAATTGGACTAATTATGAAAAATATTATGGAATTATTATTAGCCAAATTAAATTAATATAGAATTATTAATAGTCCAAATTTTGAAAAACTATCATAGATAAATTGGACTTTATCAACAATTGATTGGAATGATTATAAATAGACTACATCTATCTAATGTATTTGTAATAGTTCTAAATTATTTGAAACCAAGGCATGATTTTTGAATAATTTAAAATAATATGAACTTATTAGTAGTTCATATTTTGAAAAATTATTAGAACTAAATTGGACTTTATCAAGAATTAGTTAGATTTATTATAAATAAACAACATCTATCTAATGTATTTGTAGCAAGTCCAAATCATTTCCAACCAAGGATTTTTTTTCCTCTCATAAAATGTAATTATATGCTTGACCTTTTCCTTATTGGTTTATATATATAGTTGCATGTCATAAATAGATAAAAGTGAAGGACCTATTTATAGTAATTTTAATATATAATTGGGAACTCAATGGACAATTTCAAGTAATAAAGGGAGGATAAATGCATGAAAATCATCGATGGTAATAAAAAATAATTAAGAAAAATAATTTTAATGGACAATTATAATCTATCAAATTCTTATAAAAAAATTCTTATTAAATACAAGTAAACATAAATGGAATTTATGATATTTGGAATAATGTTTTTTAAAAATAATTAGCCAATCATTACACCATAATATATATATTTATTATTTTATATATTTTATTATTTAACCATTTTGAGATTGTAATATCATTTTTGTACAAAATAGAACATGAAGATATACCAACAAGATAATCACCTATTACTATATCACAAAATTTAATAATAATACATACAACTATAAATATTGTAAATACATTTGATCAATATATTCATGACTATGAAATATAATCCATCATAGTTTAAAAAGGATAAACTTTAGTAATATGACTATGATCTTTTATATATGAATAGAAAAAATTAAATGAATCATTGAAATGAGCATGCAAGCTATGAATCCAGTAAAACATTCTACATGCCAAAAAGATGCACTAAAATATTAAAAAAAACATTCATACTTGTCATTCCAAATTTAGGGAAACACCATTTCAAATTTTCAATGTCATGAAATAAAACAATAGCTCGCAATCCTTTATCACTATTTTACAAAATGCCTAATTTGATGATGCATTCAAATAGTTTGTTACAATGCCTTTCAAAAAATTAGTGAGAACAATTGTTTTACCTTTCCATGCTTTCTTTGGTTAAATGCATATGATATTATCTATAAAAATGGATAATAAAGATGTTTATATTGGGTTTGGCTTCCATTTCTTGTCCAAACAACTTGAAGAAATGTATGTTTCTTTGACATCCTTTTTATCTACATGAACTTGTATGAAACAAGTTATTTTGAAACTTTGTTCTATATCTTCATTTATTTTTAGTATCTCAATATTGCTTTCAACTCTAACAACCCATATTGTGTAATTCACTCTTGTACACTCATCAAGTCTAATAAACATCATATCACCTTATGTACATCTTGAACTGGATCAAATGAATTTTTCTATCTTTTACTTCTTGGACCAACATATGTATCTATTGATGCCACTCCCAGATCAAGGGCCCTATCACAAACCATTTTGTGCAAATCTCTATGTAGGGGTATTTCATGGTGAGTTATAGGCCAAAAATGTCCTATATATTCAAATTCATAAGGTAACATGTCTTTTTTCCTTGTGTCATGAATATTTTGGAAGTAGTATGCTAGATCTTCCGCTTACTATTTATAGTCAAACCAAATTCATTGAATTGCTTAACATACGTGATCAAGTTATCTTTAATTTATTTTTCACCTTTTTCTACTTCTATTTGAGTCTTTTAGAGAAATGGATTCTTATGAATTTTCTCTATTTTTGAAATCTTTGAAAAATATTCTCATAGGATTACCCTCTAAAACATTTGTCTCATAATTTTATTTGTTTCTCCATAATTTAGTCTAGGGGGGGCCAATTTCTATCTTTTATAGAGTTTTTACAACACATAATAGGCTAACCTTTCTCTATGTGTAGAAGAAAATATTTTCTTTTTTTCAAGCCTACTATATCATTACTTCCCTTCATCTTGTCATTATTAACTAATTCTTTGAAATCAGTCAATTTTTTAATTAATTAAGTCATGAAGTTTATTTTATTTTCACATGTCATATAAGTTTCCATAATCTATTCCACACTCCATACATCTTTCCTCCTTATACAATCAGATAGGTTTCCAAATGTGTTGTCAATGTCCTCATGGGTATGTCCTATAGGAAGAAAACTAACCTTGACCTCGAGGAAGATAACTTTGTAGATAAGGAGAGATAAATATTTCAACAAAAAACTGTACAAAAACATATGATTTTGTGTAATTGGAAAGCTAATAGAATTACATTTAGTTCCATATAATTTTATACATTTTTTTCATATTAATATTAAGCTATAATTTATAATATATTTATTAATAGATACATATATGAGCATGGAATGTGGTTAAGTTACCACTACATTATGTAAGTCAGTATAAACTGGCCTTCCTAGTATCTTAGAAGTGATACCTTCATTTAAAACCATTATAAAATGCCACATGTAATCATTTTATTGGTCTTATTAAGTATATAAAATCAAATAATTTTTTATTAATCCTTTGATAATTATCACATAAGATATAATGTCAATGAAACTATATACTTAGTATCCATTGGTATCTCCCAAATGATACCTTAGTATTATCCCATGTATATTAACAAATAAAATATGTTCTTAACACAACACCTTTATTTTTTCTCTAAACTTATCTCTCAAATGATACCTTACTTTTAATGAAAATCATTATGGTATTGCTACACCATTTTTTGATAATACACAAGGAATAAATCAAATTATTTTCTTAAGAGACACTTATAAAAAATAAATGAAGTGGATGTGTTATTAACACATGTTGTTTGATGGTATTCAGGGCATACTACAAATGGATGGATTGATAACAAAAATTTATAAAGTAGTAGACCAAATTTTTTACAATTAAAGTTTATTTGATATTTTAGGAGGGGTAATATAAATGTATCACTTAAGAGACACATTAGAAAACAAAAGGAAGTGGTTGGGATTTATTTTTTAAAATAATCATGATCAATAAATTTATTATTATGGGAATGTAAGTTGTAATATTAAAACATTGTATGTTTATTTGTTTTTAAACATAATTTGCAAATAAAAATGTGAAGGAAATATATGTTCTTATTATCCCTACAATAGTTGTCTAGTTGAATATATAGCCTAAAAGGAAGTTTCTTGAAGGATCCAATTGAGTGTGCTTCATTTATGTATTTATTTCATTCAAGGTAGCAATTATTAGATAAAAATACATCATACAATAGATATTTTGAAGATCCAAGTTTATATAGTAATCATCCACAAGTATATGGAAAATTTTTATCATATCCTTGAAGTACTTATTCAATGAGGTGATAGTAAAGTTAGACCCTCTAAGAACATATGTTAAAAAAATGTCCATATCCACCTCTACCATGACCATGTGTGATAATCCCTGCCATTGAAAACTCTACTATTTTGTTTGTAACTCTATTTCTTTTTGTGACTATCCTTGGTACACATGTTTTTTGGCATTCTACCTTATCATGAATGGCACTGAGACATTCTTTATGGAATTGATCAAACATTCATTTATGTGTGTAATATATTTATATTGTATAAAGTATTTGATTTGAGTGTATCATGAATGCTTAATTGATGCACTCTACCTGATCTCTAATCAGGGACCTAGAGCATTTTTTTGAGTAAAAAAGATACATGTTTTTCACCTATCAAAGTCATCAAACTTGGAAATGGTCACATAATGAATATTATTAATCCACATGTTATTTAATTTTGGTTGGTAAATTGTCACATATTCCATATCTGCTAGCTATGCATTGATGTGGTGCCTCATAAATTCTTAAGAGAAAGATGCTAAAAGATGTTGAATATTTCCTTATGCACCATCTATATCTACTTAGTATATGAGTCTTGGAGAAAAATATACAAAATCATCCACTAATTATTCCAAAAAATCTTTAGCTTTCATTGAATTCTTTTGTGGCTTTTTTTGAAACAACCCTATATGGAATGCAATTCATTCCCCATTTTTGTGACAATTTTAAATGACAAAAAAATCTACTTCTCTTCAATCATCCATATATTTTAATCCAATCTTCTAAATAGATCTCAGTGCCTTGAAAATAATTGGTATTTTTGTTTTTATCCTTCTTTAAAAAAATGGTAGAAAGGGCATCCAAGACATGTTGCCTCCTATCCATTATGGTGGAATCAAAGAACTTCGTCCTTGATGGTTTTAGCATTTCAAATGACAATCCTGACTAAAGACATATTTTAGCACAACATTTTTTAGTATACACCTTTTTAATCTCACTATCTATGTTTGTATCAAATTTTACTTGGCTGAGTGAAGTGATTGGCTATAATTATTTTTGGCCAAAATAGTTGTAGGTACGAGTTAATTTTTTTGGATACCTCTGCTCTAGGAATTTCATGCAAGGAATGACTTTAGTATACATTACATCCTAAACATTTCCAATTTATTTATCCTTTAGTGTCATCTATGGTAAATTGATTTCTCTACTTTCAATGTCCATTATCTCGTTGGAAGACTATCTAACAATATATGATTTAGTTACTTCTATGCTACAAGTTTCACAATGTTGTAGAATGTGCCGTATGGAAATTCCCAATTCATTTTCTACCATTAGGACTGAACCAAAAATCTCTCCTAGATGTGTAAATTAAATATAACCATAAGCAATTCTTTCATCATTTGTAAGAGTTATACATTTGTGTAATAAATTTACATTTTTCTAATTAACTCATTCTTAAGACTAAAAAATGTGGTTGGATAATAAATATAGCAAATGAATGAATCCAATGTAGGGTTTTCTTATTGCAATGGATTTATATACATAATTTAACTAAAATTATTTTGTCCTTCTTTCATGCAATCCTCTATATAAAAATTGTCTATGACACGTTGCATAATTCTTGTGCTCCATATAGTAAAACTATCAATTACATTTTCTAAAGTATCTACAAAAACTCTTGGAATTGGAAGTGGTAGAGTTAGATTAAAAGCTTTTGTCACATTAAAAATTACACATCTAAAAGGTATTTTCTCATTATGGCACATAAAATTTATATTTTTGGATTCTAAAGAGTTAGTATCTGCACCTGGAATTTTGTGTATCCTTCCTTCACCAATGACCTTTCCATTATTTATGAGAAAAAATAGTCTGCACATTTGAAAGCCATTGATGTATGGTTTTTTGGCCTAGACATTTGCAAAAGATGTGAGATTCTTAATTAGGCTAATTATAAAATTATTTTAGTGTATACATATATGTAGGAGATAAAGCTTTATTTATACCATAACATATGCATGGAGATTTTTTTAAACATAAAAATATAAAAAAGGTAATGCATAACACATTTGTTTTAACGACACTACTTAAAAAATGTTTCATGGATATATCACATAGGTGGTATATATTTCCAAGAAGATGCATTTAAGGTATTACTAAGACCTTTAACACGTCTCTTAAGATACACATTGAAGGTATTACAAAGACCTTAAAGGTATCTCCTATAGGATACCTTGAAGGTATTACAAGGACATTTAAGTTATCTCCAATCACCCTCAAGGTATCTCCTGAAGGTATATCATAGTATGTACCTTAAAGGTGTTACAATTCAAGGTATTAGAAAGAGGTCCTTGTAATACCTTCAAGTTATCTTCTAGGAGATACCTTAAAGTTATTACAAGGAACTATTTATAATACCTTAAATTTTAACACCTTCACATTACCTCCTATGAGATACTTGGAATATATTACAAGGGTCTATGCATAGTACCTTAAACTATAATACATTTAATATATCTTGTAGGTGATATCTTGAAAGTTGTACTAGGACAAATTTTTAAAACCATCAAGGTATATCCTAGGAAATACCTTGAATGTATTACAAAGATCTCATTACCTAAGAGATACATTGAAGTTGTTATTAAAAGGACCTATTTCTAACTCCTTGAATTTTAATACATTCAATTTACTTCCTATGAGACACCTTGAAGGTATTATAAATACCTATGTGTAATACTTTGAAATGTAATACCTTTAATATATCTCCTAGGTGATACCTTGAAATTAGTATGAGGACAATGATTTAAAATCATCAAGGTATATCTTAGGAAGTACCTTGAATGTATTAAAAAGATATTGATACCCAAGAGATATGTTGAAATTAGTACAAGGATATTTTTGGTACTTTAAGGTAAGTACTAGGTGTGAAGTGATGATGATCTCACACTTTTTAGACACTATCCCAAGATACTTTGAAATATACCCTTGTTTACTTACTTATATTTACCATTAAAGAACACTTAAAAATTGAATAGACCTATATTGATGATTTATAATCCATTACCCACTTTATTTATACTTTTATAATCTCTTATACTTTTCTTAAGATTGTTCATTGACCATTCTTAAACCTTTGTCCATTTTGAGTTTGCATTTCCACCATGTTAGTCCTCCAAGGATAATATATTGAAACTAATAATGAAGGTTCCTTATTCATACCATTTCATAAGTTTATATGGATTTAATCTCATTCAATAATTTCAAGTATGATTTACATTATGGTGTTTACATGTCTGATTTGTGCTTAAAACCCATGTGTTAGGGTTTCTCAGAAAGCTCAAAGGATGAGAGTTTATTAACAATAATTTATAAACTCTAGGACCCTTTTTATATTTCTAAAAATTGTAATAGAATATTAATAACATCCTTAAACCTTTATAAATCTTAAAATAAACTCATGCAACTTGTTACATGTGTTTCAAGTGACTATAATGAACCATAGATGCATAAAAAACATGGTATTAAGGGGTTTCAATGAGGAAATATTCAAAATGAGTACAAATTAAATTAACTATTGAATGGATATTACTAATTAATACACAAAAAATATAAAATACACTAATTCAAGTGATATAAGACTATTATTTTCAAGAAACTTGCTCTTCAATACACATGGAACCATGTTCTTGAACTGTAGACAGTCATACTCAATTCTAAAAGCCTTATCTTCATGTTTACCAATCACAATTCATTAAAGAATCATAAAATAAAATTAATAAAATTAAATAACATAATATTACTCATTTAATAATCCATTGATGCATGATAATATTCTTCATAATGATCTTCACATATACATACATTACAGTCCTATAAACTATTATGACAACACATAGGCCTAAAGGCCTTATTCTCTCCTCTATGCCATTTACTCCTCTTTATACCTATGTACATCCTCCTTAATTATATTTTATTAAGTGTATTAAAATTCATATCTTCATTTTAATAGGTCTTTATTTGGTCTTGGTATTGAAATTGACCATAAATATCTCTCTTCACCCTTATCTATAGTAACATGCTTCTTCTAATGTAGAATTAGCTTTTAGGTGAGACTTGAAATATGATTTAAATTTATAATATATCAACATACCTCTAACACATGTAGCTAGACCTATTAATACCATTATCAATGGTTAAAATCATTTACAACTTGTCACTATCCTTAAAAACCATCATAAGTAGTTCAAAATTTCAAATTATTTATTTTCAAGGGAAACCATCATAAGACTATTAGAGACCTTACATGGAAAATTTGAGGTCCTTATTGAATCTTAAAAAACTCTTAGGACAATACAAGTCTATACAAAAGTACAAATTGGATATTTACATCATTTAAGTGGAATGTATCCTAATGCTCTTGCATCATGAAGGATCTACCTTGAATGTCCTTGTACTATCATCAAGGTATCTCCTAGGTATTAAGGTCCTTACAATACAATCAAGGTATCTCATATAAGGTATCTATTTCACAACCATGAAATACATTAAATTTATTACAAGTACATTCATCGTACTTCAAGGTATCTCTTTCATTCTTAGGAGATATTTTGAGGTACCATGAATGTCATTGTAATACCTTTAAAATATCTCCTAGTTATGAAGTTCATTTTAATACATTTAATATATCTCTTAGGAGATATCTTTAAGGTATTACAAAAACCTTCATATCTAGGTGATACCTTGAAGGTATTACAAAACACTTCATACATAAATAATAATTTGAATATATTACAATGAACTTCAAAGAGAGAACTTGAAGGTATTAAATCAAGTTTTAGGGAGACACCTTGAAGTTCAATGTTAAAAATAATATTACATATTTTGAAGGCATTACAAGGACTTTCATAAGTAGGATATATCTTGAGGGTATTACATGGACCTTCATACATAGGATATATTTTATAGGTATTATAATGACCTTCAAGGAGATACCTTGAATTTCCTTCCAATACCTTCAAGGCATCTCCTCGAAGGTCCTTATAATACATACAAGGTATCTCATAGGAGATAAATTTTAGGTCCTTAAAATACCTTCAAGTAATATTCTAAGAGATACATTGAAGTTGGGTATTACAAGGACCTCCAAGGAGATACCTTGAAGTTCATTATAATACCTTCATACCTTTAATGTCTCTCCTTGAAGGTCCTCTATAATAATTAAAACTACGTGATAACTTAGAGGTCCTTGAAATTCCTTCAAGGCATCTAATAGGAGATACCTTGAAGTTAGTTCCTTGTAATACCTTCAACGTATATCCGACAAGACATCTTAATGGTTCCTTTTTATACCTTTAAGGTATTACAAGGATCCGTCAAGGTATCTACTAAGAGATACCTTGAAGGTATTACAAAAAACTTCAAGGTATCTTCTAGTCCTTATAATACATTCAAGGTATCTCTTAGGAGATAGCTCAAATGTTTCCAAAATACCTTTAAGGCATCTTATAAGAGATAATTTGAAGCTATTTCCTTGTAATACCTTAAATTTCCCTCTCTCCTATGAGACATCTTAATGGTTCCTTTTTATACCTTAAAAATATTACAAGGATCCTTTAAGGTATCTCCTAAGAGATACCTTGAAGGTATTACAAAAAACTTCAAGGTATATCCTAGTCCTTGTAATACATTCAAGGTATCTCATAGGAGATACCTTAACTTTAAAGCTAGTTCCTTTTAATACCTTTAAGGTATCTCCTATGAGACACCTTAATAGTTCCTTTTTATACCTTTAAGGCACTACAAAGATCCTTCAAGGTATCTTCTAGTCCTAATACATTAAAGGTATATTATAGGAGATACCTTAAAGGTCCTCGAAATACCTTTAAGGCATCTTATAAGAAATACATTGAAGATAGTTCTTTGTAATACCTTCAAAATATCTCCTACTAGACCCCTTAATGGATCCTTTTTATACCTTCAAGGTATCTCCTAAGAGACACCTTAATGGTTCCTTTTTTTACCTTCAAGTTATTACAAGGATCTTTCAAGGTATCTCCTAAGAGATACATTGAAGGTATTACAAAAACCTTCAAGGTGTCTTATATTCCTTGTAATATATTCAAGGTATCTCATATGAGATACCTTAAAGGTCCATGAAAATACCTTTAAGGCATCTTATAGGAGATACCTTGAAGATAGTTCCTTGTAATACCTTCAATATATCTCTTATGAGACACCTTAATGGTTCCTTTTTATACCTTCAAGGTATTACAAAGATCCTTCAATGTATCTCCTAAGAGATACCTTGAATGTACTACAAAAACTTTCTTTAGTGATTACATTTTTTGTATTGAATCATCCTAACATATGAGAGGCAATGTTAAATGTTTCCTTATTATTACTTCTATTGAATCATCATAGTTTATCAAAGGTAATGCTAAACAAACAATAGGGTTGACCTTAAAATTGAACCCCTACTTGGTGTCCACATCTAATTCTAAAAAATATCATTTTAAGCTTTAGTATGCATCATTTGTAAACTTTATGGTCCACATAAACTAGATTTCATCTCTATTATCAGTTCAAAGCCATCTTATCTCCTTTTCATTGGTTTCGGTTACTACTTTCTATAATTTTACATTTTTTTAGTTCATTATCAAAGGTATATTTTTGCATATTAAAGTGTAAAAATTGTCATGTTCTTTAGAGACACTAATTATATGGTCCCATGGAATGAGTGTCAATGTAGTGGAATTCAATGTTGGGTAAATTGGGCCTTCATTGTTTGAATGAGATAGTGTCATTTGTCAATTTAAGGTATACGGATTAGGAATTTTTGCATGATAAATATCTACTATTTATCCTAAAATCCTTCAGATCAATTTGGCTATCATAGGTTGGGTGGATCTAGACACAGATGCTTATTCTTGATAACTAGGAATTGGGATCAAGCCTCAACTGAAAATATTAGTAAAACTTCATTTATCAAACAATGATGTTAAATCAAATTAGCAATTTTACAGTTGTGCCCCATTTTGAAAAATAAATTTTTGAACTGTATGTGTTTCTAAATTTGAATTCTTTTCTTCTCAACATTTTATTTCAAATCTCCATTAATTTCATATCATACGGATGCTCATGTTTTCCTATTTCAAATCTTTGCTCGAGACATGTTCAATCAAGTATAAATAAAAATATCTCAAGGCTTTTTAGGTTATAGTTTTTGGCCCTTTTTTGATTGATTAGAATAAGAATTTGCCAAATCAAATAATGATTGAGAAAATAGAAATCAAATAGTAAAATAGGAATCTTTCCTTAAAAATTTAATTCCTTTGTTTTTTACAATTGAAGATATGACACCTCTAATATTTTACTAGTCTAATTACAATTAGTAAGTTTATAGGGATAAAGATTTAAATAATCTACGTATTTAGATTGATTGGCATTAAAGAATTGACTACCACTTTTATATTTTGCTTGTTGGCGGGTGTTAAAGCCATCAAAGTCATTTAATGTAAGGGTATTGACTATTTAGTTTTAAGTGTATATGATGGCAAGTCATTCATAAATTCATGAGGTTTTAATTATTTTATTTTTCTTGAATCAAACATACTCCAAATGCTTAAAGAGAGTGCCATTATATCAAACTTCATAGTAAACATATTTTTTATTTTCTTGATTAATTAGTTTATTAAAAAAGCATTGAATTAGGCTAGTGACCTGGCATATGCATTACACTCAGATCATGCATCAAATTAGAAGCTTGGTGGTAAATAAGATGAAATAATTGTAATGAAATTGAGAATGAAAAAATATATATTAATAGACTCGTCACTCTACCAAAGAAAGAAAACCTTTTTAAAATAGAAGAACCTCATCACCAACCCATACTAGACACTTATAATGACATGGATTGTAAAAATTACATTAAATATTATAAAATTTTGATTGAAAAAATATACAAAGGAACTTCATACCTAATTCTACTAAATATCACCAACTTTTCAAATATATTGTAGTTGAAATTCAACATCTCAAACCAGGTAATCATCCTTATATTTTTTTTATTAAAGAAGCCAACCCATCCTTTTTTATATTCATATGTCTTTAGGGATGTGCCTTGGTGGCTGATACTTTTTGGTTCTTTATTTCATCCTAATCCATCTCAAGAATTGCAACATGTCTTCCATGAGAGCTACTATTCCATCCCCTATTGGACTTAGTCATCTAATTGATCAAATTCTTAGTAACAAAAAGGACACACCAGAATTTGATTTATAGGTCTTTATGGCCAAGAGTGACATCATTCTAGCTTATTACAATGATAACAATGATCTAGAAGAAAAATACCAAGCCATTTCCTATGATTGTTTCAATATTTTAATTAAATGAAAAGTTTAATCAAGGATGATGATTCAATCATTTAAACTACATTTTGTAGGAAGTAATAAATCAATGTCATGATGATTTGGTTGTCGTGAAAAAAAGGGAAAGTGATATCCAGCCATGAAGGCTTGCTCGTATTATCCCTAGCACAACTCATATCATAGCTAGCTAGCACACTATTGATTTTGAGATGTTTACATGCTAGAATTGTTGTTTTTGGTTCCCTTGAATATAAAGTGATTTGCATTCTTGATTTGTTTGTAATATTTTATTGGTAAGATGTGGGAGTACTCCTAGGAACAAAGAACAAGCTTAAGTTACAAATATCAATGAAATTCATTTAGAAAAAAATCACATTAAATCAAATAAACAATTTGTATTTGTGCTATGTTTTTAAAATTAAGGTTATGAACTATACATGTTTATTAATTTAATGTCTTTTATTCTTAGTGTTCTATTTCAAATATCTATTAAATTCATAGAATACTTATTGTCACATATTAATATTACAACTCTTTACTTGAGTCCTGTTCAATCAAGTATGAAGGAAAATCACTCAAGTAATTGTAGGTTATGGATTTTAGCCTTTTTTAATTCATTAAAGTAAAGATGTTATAAAGTAAACAATGAATGGGAAAACATAATTAAAATTTTAAAATAGGAATGATTCCTTTAAAATTAAAGTAATTCACTAAAAGCCTTTGTATCAGCCAATTGAAGGTATGATGCCTCTAAAATTGAAGTACAAAAGGATCCCTTTATCTAGTACTATGTAAAAGGTGATGTTTTAGTTTTAGGATATAGGTAAATTTTTGCCATAACTATAGTGAAGAAATTTTCCCAATATATATCTGTTATTAAATCTCTCTTTGTAGTTTATGTTCTAGCCCTTATTATTTGAACACATTTTCAAATGTATTATGGTAAAACTCAAGCCAAAACACCATGTAAGAAAAAAAAAATTTGGTCAAGCAGCAATGGATTATCTTTGAGAAAAGTTAGTTTCAACATTTTGAACACATGCTCTGGGTGCTTTTCAACAAGAAATCTACAATATTAATAGTAGAAAGATCATAAATATAATGTTTAAGATTGGAATTTTCTTTGACTCTCAATCATAATTAACATTTATGAGAGGTGATTTTATCTATAACTAGACTTAGTGACAAATTCTCATTGAAAGAGAGAAAATTTGCCTCTCAACTAAAAAGTTAATTAACTAGAGTCTTTTTTTAAGGCTTTTACCTTGATATCCTTCTCAATTTTGAGGTTTGTGTAAATGCACCTTATACAGATAAAATTCCTAAGTATTTATTTTTTATTTTTTATTTTTCATCTTTGATTTAATATTTTAAATGT
The DNA here is from genome assembly GCA_037957365.1 of Torreya grandis. Lineage (NCBI taxonomy): Eukaryota > Viridiplantae > Streptophyta > Pinopsida > Cupressales > Taxaceae > Torreya > Torreya grandis. The sequence goes on along the minus strand of JARHVA010000541.1, from coordinate 951,985 downwards.
AACATATTGTTAGAGTTGCCAACACAGAATTTAGATCCATAGCTATAGTAGGATCCCTTTCTCTTAACACTTCCAAAATAATTTTTGTAATGAAATAGTTTTTAATTTTTACTAATTTTAGGAGCAACAACCTTTTAAATGGAATTTTATTTATCCATGAATTCCATATAAGTTTTTTTCCATAAACATGTTCTTATAGTTCAATTAAATATATTCCTTCCATGTTTAATGGCGACAAGATTAAACCATAAAATTTTCCATGGTGGTGAGGAAATTAAGTTCTCATGGTGAGACATCATAGATAAGGTTTTTTTTTGTATAATTGAAAAAATTATACAAATTTATTCCCATGAGTGATAGAGGACTCATACCCATGTTTAATATTGAATTGTAGTATGAGTTACCAAGTTCATAAAAATTCAAAATCTAGAATTCTAGAAAAAGATTGGAAAACTTTGATCTAGAATATATATAGATATATCTATGAGGATAGTTTTATAAATATGCAAAATTTACAAATAAAATGAAAAATATTAATAAAATAATATAAAATTTTAATATTATATCATATTTATGGTTTTTGGGTCTTTTTTTGCACATAAAACCTTAAAAAATAAAAAAAAAATTAAAAAAATAGGGTTAGCACAAATAAACTTATCTAGGCCAACCAAATAATCTCTAGCCAAATTTGGTAACTATGATTGTAGTTTATACAACTTGTGGGTTGATATAAGGTTGATTAAGTAAATACAATCATTTTTTAAGTAAACCATATCAGAATAAACATTTGAATTTTTAGTAAACATCAGTTTTTTCATATTTGAATCAATCACTAAATCCTTGTCAAATTTATAACTCTCAAAGTCATAAGCTTGCTTCACCCCTCCTAAACTATTCCCATTTAGGTTATTTCCCATAGATGGATTTGGTTATGGTCCTCTTTTTATCTCAATACGGATAAATGCCTCAGCTTGGGTATCCATGTCTTAATATTCATTCCTTTTTAGTTCTATTGTATGTTGACCTTCCTCACCTTGAACATCCTCTTCATCCCCTTCCTCTTGCACCAAAAAAATCCATTTTTTGGAAGTTTCATTTGCCCCTTTTTTATTGGGAGGATAGATCGTGCTTAGAGGCAGGTAGCTCATAGATGTTTGGCAATTTATAATTTCTACATCAAAAATTTATATTTTCATAATCTAATAGTTCAATGTGTTTTTATTTTCCATAAATGATAGTGATATTATCTGATAAGCCCTTGCTAAGATATATCTCCAAAAAAATGTGACAATAAATAACTAAATAATAAATATTCATTTATTATCACTTTTTATATATATGCCCAATAAGTTACCTATTAATACAAAATCTAAAGCAAAGTGTATTGGTAGATTGGGTAGCTATACCCAAACTAGGACTTTGGTGACTGAGAGATAATCTAAATCAAATGGTGAAGAGCCCTACATTTCCCCAAAACCAAGGACCTTCTATTAATATTTTCTAATAGTATTCCTCTTTACCAAATTTTACAATGAAAAAACCTTTGGAGCATAAAATGATCTCACATTGATTTGTCCATGTAGAATGTACCCATTGATATAGTGCAATTGTGGATGGCCAAAAACCATTGAATCTATAGATAATTGCAAGTTTTTCTAACTTTGCATGATATTATAAAACATCTTCATCAATGATATGAATTGTTAGCCCCTCTTCAACATGATCCACTACATAGGCTTTGGGTATGGAAGAGGGATTCGATACACTTGGTTTGTTAACTAGTTTATTTTTTAGCACTTTATTAAATGATATGGGTTCGGATGAAGAAGATGTCCTTGAGTCAATCACCACTCCATGCATTTTAAGCATTAAATAAAGATTGAATTTTTTGCCAATTTTATAACTAATTAGAGGATAATGATCCTTAAGTTATCTACCCTAAAAAATGAGGCATAAGTGGTCATTAAATTCAATCAATGATGTGGATACCAATTTTTTTTTCATTTCTATCAGTCATTGGACATCAAATTTTTAGTGGTATAGTTAAATATTTATTCGGTTCTATTTTATTATTCCTGAAGGGCTATCTAATGCCTTTGTAGAGATTTAAACCATGATTTTTATATTTTATCCTTCCAATTAAATTTTATTGATTTACATCCATGGAGATTGCCTAAAGTTTATAGAAAGTTATTAATAGGGTTTCTAACACAGAGAGTAAAAAAAAGTATTTGTAGTACTGTGATTTGTCTAAAGAATTACATGTTATGAAACATCTCATGTCTCCCCAATCATAATAACCATTATGTTCCAACACCACACATAACTATTTGGTTTTGGTTAATGGGTGTCTTATGCAACAAATATTAAACTTGTGTGGATGGAAAGGGTGGTGGCATTTCAGTGCATTCTAAATGGTAGTGTTGGGATAATACTTCTAGATATATGTAGAGAAGAGGGAACAATAGGTCTACTATGATTATAATTTATATGTCATGTATGGCTTGTTGGATCAAATATGGTATGGGTTCCTTAAATACCAAGTTATTTAACATCTCTATTTTTCCTAATCATCATTGACTCTATTTTTATACCTCACAATTATTTTGGGGTTGGTTATACATTAGGGTTTATTCTGCTCTTGCCTTGTATTCATGATTTATTTCAATTAATTTTTTTAGGCCTATTGTTTAATTATATGGATGTGTTTAAAAAATATTTACATTTATATCAACTCTTTCTAAGGATTTCTCTTGCAATCTTTTGACCACAAGCTAAAAATATCTAATCTACCATATATGGATAAAGAATTTCATATACCATTGTCAAACAATATATCTTCAGGCTTCCCACCATATTTATTATAATTTTTATATACATTAATATATATATATATATATATATATCATAATTTCTATAAATATTAGATTATATAATATATATTTTAAAATTATATTAGTTTTTATAATATATATTAATGATGAAAGTGTTGAATCTATAAAATATATTTTATATAACAATAATTACAAATATATATATATATATATATATAAATTGTATACAATATTAATTATAAATCTAAAGTTCCTATAAATGATGTGGAAGAGGTAATTCTCTCAATCTTTTAAAAATATTCTATATAATAGTTGTGATGTAAAACTAAATCATATCTACTACAATAATGATAAAAACATACCAAATAAATAGTAAACAATATATAACATATGTATATTAATATATAATATAAATAATTATATAATATTTTAATTATATTATAATGTAATACAATATAATATATTATAATATAATATATTATAATATAATAATGTGATTCTTATAATATATTGTAATGTTATTTAATACAGTATAATATTACTATATTATGTATAATAAATATTATATAATTAATAAATATATAATTAATTATTATTTTTCATTTAATAATGTAAAATTTAAATATTAAAAAAAAATTTCCTATTTTTAATTCTAAATATTTTATAAATAAAAGTAAAATCAAAATCCTACTATTTTTTTTACAGCTTAAGATTATTTTAGTAACGTACAATTATTGAAGTAATTTAAAAAATAAAAAATAATGAAGTACAAATCAGGATTCTCAAACCATTTCAAAAATAAATGTTTGCCTATTGGAAAATAAATGATCCATTATATCTATGCAAAATTCATAAACAAAATAGAACCAAATAGTTATTTCTATTATGCATACCTTTACAACTAGAACACTTTAAAGAAAAGGCCTGTGAGGAGATTGCTTTGCAAGGGACGACCATCATAGGGATAAAAATTATACGATGTTAAGCCACTAAACCTGCCATCCTCAAAATGATTATTATTAATATTACTACTACTACTAACCCCTCTAGTATCCATGAAAGGTAGGTGATCCTCTATGTTGGAAAACCAATATTTTTGAAATAGCGAAGCATAAGAAGGATCTAATTGAGCCATGGGTTCATTGCTTAAAATGCTTCTCCCATGATTCGAATAAGCAACCTGCTAAAAACCAAATGTAATTCTATTGGATGAACATGTAGACAATTGTTTATATTGATGATGATGATGATGTTTCTTGATAAAATAATATGCCCCAAGTGGCCTTTCGTATCTAAAGGATTCGAACCTCCCAAAGCAACATAAACAGTGTTTTCATATCAAGTTCTATTCTATTCTTTTCTTTAACTTATCCCAAGAGCAACATCACCACCATTCCTTTTATCTTAGCTATTTCAACTCAATCAAAACTACATTATATTTTAGTCAAAGATTTCAATGGGCTTAGAAATCCCCTCTACACTTTCAATAGACTACATATACGCATTTATCTTCATGTCTAGATAAGACATATATATAATGTATATATACTATGGTCATGTTTTCTTTGGGAGTGATGAGATGAATTGAGATCAGATATGAGTAGGAACCATAAAGAACTATAGGGTGTCATATATTGATAGGGGCCTCTCCCCCAACATTTTAGACTAGCCATTATAATCCTCATAGTATTGTGAATCCCTCCTTCTGCAAACTTCTCCCACTGATTATACCATGTCCTAAAAATTCATTTATTTATCATTATATTTTATAAAATAGATATTTAATTTGTTGTAAAAATATTTTATTCATATTCCAATGTTCACATTATTCAAATATTTTTAATTCATATTCTTGTTTGTATTATAATATTTTTATATATTAAAATAATGATTATTCCAATGATTCTATGAAGTAAACAAAGATGTTGGGACAAGACATATATATGATAACAATATATTAACACCAAGAGAAATTACATTATGCTTAATAACATATAAAAATAATATACTCAGACCCCATGAAGAAAGGGCAAGGCCATACAAAACATGCCAATGGTGAAATATTCCAAGGTAAAATAATCAACAATGATGAGGGGCGATAACAAGGTTTTCCAATGATATTATACACTATGGGTTCCATATCAAACATCATATCTAGATTCAAGGCATCTTTATGAATTATATGATTATCACTCATTACAAAGGGGTATGTAACTTGCAAGGTATAAAAATATTTAAGTAGGGGAAACAACATTAGTGTATTATGTGTTCATTATAAATTTGTAGGGTGGTCATGGAATTTAGGTAAAGAGAATTATGGTTCTAGTTCTATGTGGTGCATTTTGTATACCACACAAATTGGGCTAGAAATTTGATTAAAATTTAAGGTAGAAGGGTATGATGAATAGCAAACCAAAGAGGATGTAACTTTCATTAAAGGGGTGTCATTGACTAGAGAGCTTCAAGATATTCCTTACACCCTTCCCTGTAGATCCATTACCCTTATTTCATGGGAATCCATAGAATAAAACCTACTACCTATCATTTTCTTCCTCCCCATCATTTATTAAAATCTCTATTATTTCAAAAATCCTTGTCCCAACAATACAAACCAATTTTTGATATGTGGGATATGGATACTTATCACAATCAAATCAATGTCATGTTGTCCTCATCGACCCTTCAAAATAGAAAATGTCCAATCAAATAACCTACCACCTTAAAATCTATGTACCCCTTTCTAATGGATGATATTCATGTAAGTAATAATGGGGGTAGACTAATTGGAATCTCTATCACCCTACAATGATAAATTATTCTATGATGTCTTACATTCTTCTTAGAAAGAGATACCATTTTTGTAAGCTTCAATTGTGTTTTATCAACATGTAGCTATAATTGATCATTATGTGTGCATGGTTAACATTATTAGATAGTAGCTTCTAATTATATAAAACAATTTTAAGCATACTGATGACTCAAAAAGTGTAATGACCACTCCTATATTAGACGTGGACATGGATATAACTGAGCACACTAATCCAAAAAGTTAAATAATTTGATGGTATCATTGAATATGGGGTTTGATGACATAGATTCAAACTTATATACAACATAAATGCACACAATTGAAAACCAATTACACACCTTCCTACTTTTTACTTGTCTAAATCAAAGTGTATAGATTTTATAGTTAATTTTAGAACTCTTAAATGTATTCATTTATTAATTTATCTTTTTTCTAATATGTTTTGAATTTATTCTGATAGAATCAAAACATAGTCTAATGGCATAAATTTACCATTTATATTATCTCTAATTTTACACCCCTTGGTAATATTTTCTTTTCCTCTTCTTCATATTTCCATCTACATTTTATCCACTATAAATGTGCATGACCTTAGATCTTTATCTGAGATACGTTCACTCTTCTGGGATCTTCAACCTCATCCTTTTAAAAAAAATCCATTTAATTTAACCAATCAATAAGGTACTCTAAGTTTAGATAACTACTAAAACTAGGCACTTCCATTTATACTCCCTCGGCTATTCTTCATATAGCTTCCATCAACCTATCTCCATCTTCTATATCTTCATTAGCTTGTACATATCTTCTTGATTCAACTCTTTATTGTTCGTCCTCTTCACTCTCATCACAAACATGTGAAAAACCTATTCTTCTATCAATCTCATTTGCATTCAGACACTTCACTAATCTTCTCAACCACACTTGAAAATTTATTCATTATTGTATAAAAAATTATTTCAAATCTCCTTGTATCCATTTTGATAATTTTAGTAACTCTAAAATTATGATTTAACCTCACACAAAACACAAACTCAAACAAACTTCTTATTCTCATCTATTATATCATACATTCATTTAACTTATTATAGGTTATGCATGTTAACACTAGACAATATACCACACATATATTATATCTATGTATATGTAATATGAACTAGAGTAGAGACTATAGTCATTAAATAGAATTTTGTTTTTGGAACTGAGGGTTAGGTTCTATATGTGATTTGATGGTGGAGGTGTTAGCAATAATGGAAGTCTAATTGGTGTAAAAATGGGGAAAATAATAAATTAAATGATAAAATGATATCTTATTTTTTATGTGGCATATGGATGTTTATTATTATTATGCCATAAAATTCATGTGCTTCTTTTCTTGTTTTTCCCCATCTCTATAATATAATGATGGGGGGAAAAGAGAATTAAGAATGCAACAAACAAAGTTAACTTATCTACTCATCACATTATTTGATTTGATATGATAACTCACTCAAAACTCATGATTGATAACAATATCTCACCTTTCATTCATGAAGTGCTAAGTAAGAATAATTGTATATTGATTATCTCACCTTTCAAGCTAATTTTATAAAGGGATGTTAGTTTAATTATTTACTTATTAATATTTAATTAATTATGCAACTTTAATTTTTATATTATGAGAAAAAGACAAGTTTAAAAATAAAACATACAATAATAAGGGTGTTTTTGGCACTGGATCAAGTACTAAATTCATAACTCTTTCTTATCTTCTCTCCTAATTGTGGGGCTACACAAGTTTTAGTATTATCTCTAAAAAATTAGGGTAATGACTCTTGGATTATAATTGTTATTTAGATGTGCAAACTTGATTTTTTCTTCCCTTAAAAGGGATTCTCCTTTGTTATAAAATGGATAAATAATCTTTTTAAGTTTTATTATTTTATTGCTATCCCAAAAAATCTTTTTTATAGTGTTTTTATGGAATATTTTAGACTTTAAATCCCAAAACATAAAAGATAAATAAAAAGTGTAATTGAGTCTCCAAATATGGCATGGGTAAGTTGGTATAATCTTAGAATGAGATGCATGAGGTCCTTGGTTCGAGTCTCCATTGCCACGTTTCCTTTTAGATAAGCTCACACACCTCATATTCTTTGTTTCCCACATTTCTCCTTTTGAAAAAAAATAATGCCTTCTTTGAGGAAATAATCCGACATTGATGGGAATATAAACAAACCTAGGCTTTAAGTAACTTCTTATATCTCTTAATAACTAAACATGAGACCATATTTTATTTGGACTTGAGAATATGCATTATCCAAGATTGTTGGTACATGAGGTGAGTTATTTTAAGCCTCTATTATGTTTGGATGTTTGTTACTTGGTAATTTGTAGGCCCTTCATTTGGTTTAAATGCTTGGCTTTTATAAACATATAGGGATTTAGTCCCACATGGATTGTGGGAAGTTATATAAATATTTTATATATAATTTTAATTATTTGGTGGAGGGAATAAAGGTAATATGGTCCCCCTCCTCACAAAAAGAGTACCCCATCAATTGAAGGCCCCCAGTCGTTAAATAGCATGGGCCCCACATACAAGTACACTTATCGAAGATAAGAGGTGAAAATAAACCCACATGTCAAGATATAATCAGGCCACTTGGTTAGCCATAAAAGTCCCATTACTATTGACATCATAGTTGTACCTACATTTTTAAATTTTCCCCTTTTTTCTTGAAACTTTAGGGAGCCATGACATGGTTTATTTGATTGCCTTCTAACTTACATAAAGTTTTGTGATATACCTTTGACAATAATTAACTATGTTTTATTTCCTCTATGTTTAATCTATTTTGACATATAAAAAACCCATTGATCATTCCTAGGTACATATTGGACCTAGCTATGTGTATGCCCAAAGTTTTGGGTCCTGAACTCAGGATGCCTAGAGTAGATGCTTGATGATGGAAATAAGTTGGGAGGCAAGTCCTTTCTTGTTATTTTTTTGTTACAATGGAGTGAATAATAAAACACTAGATAATTTGAAGTTTGGCACATATTTTATTATGGTCAAGTTAGATCCAATAATAATGTATTAATCAACTTAAAAAATATTTCAATTGTAATGAAAAATTCAATTCAATCAATCTAGATCTGGTTATTTAGGGATGTTCCTTTAAATATAGGTAGGTTGATATAGAAATTGTAATGGAAAAACTTCTTGGAAATATGAATTGATATGTTTAATTTTATTAAGCCCAATATTATAACTATTGATCAAGGCATAATTAACATACATGTTTTGGATTATAAAAGATGATATCTTGGTTCTTGGGTAGAAATTATGTCTATATAGATAGAATTCTCAATATTATCATGCTACCAATAAAATATATAATATATGAGAATGTTATGGTATTATATGACCTTAAATAATATTTGGTTAAGACTATTAGTCATTTAGTTTCTAGCTAGTTATATTCAGATTTGAAATAAAAAAATTGGAAACAAGGAAGGTGAGATTAATTCATCTTAAATTTTTTTGTTAAATTTATCTTTTTCAATCAAAGATTATTTTCCCTATGAAATTTACCAATAGTAATTAAAAAAAAAAAGTTATGATAGGCATTCCTTTTATATTTAGTTTTATTGTGTAAGTACCAAGACAGTAGGGTAGGAAATGACCTACCATGTCTCAACAAGTCACTACCTAGTCTAGCTCATAAATTCTAGATTCAACCCCATAATCACTTACCTTGGACTCAAATGTGTATGGTGAGTCATATTGAGCCCTAATACATATATGAGATAAAATAATTCAAATAATTTCTCTCCATTTGCATTCCTACTCTTTGTATTCAACAAACACCATAAAATATGTGTCGATATTGTTTCAAAGTTGTCATTGATGTCATGTGTCTATAAACTATCATTAATTTAAAATTAATCAAAATTTTTCCATGGTGTATATTAGTCTCTAGATGATTGATGAATGATGATGTCATCAAGTGACAAGAAGGCTTTGATCATAGAATGTATATTCTTGTGTAAGAAGGAGCACGATGAATCTAGGAGGTGAATCTAAAAATTAATAAGAGGATGATAGAGGTAATTTGAAAATGTATTTAAGACATTAAAATAATCAATTATGTTTCATATTATGACTCCAAGAGGTAGAGAACCTAGTAGGTCTATGTGATTAGACTAGAGGCATGGTAATGGTAATATAGATATGTATGATCAAATAAATGGTAGAAGCATGATTAGAGGATTATGTAAATATTTTTTACATGGTATTAAGGTTTAAAGATCATATAAAATGGTATAAAGTTCAATGTTGAGGTATAGTCCTTGCATGAGAGACTTAGTATGAACAAACAGGCTTGGTAGCTTGTTAAGATGAACAATGTATGACTTGTATGAATAAGTTTGATAACTTGTGATCATATTATGGAGGTATTTGACATTTTGATGATGTATTTAGAATAATAAAATAGGTTTCTAAGTGATTTAAATATTCAAGTATGATTGGTGGTTCTAGACCTAACATGCATAGAGACCTAGTGAGGTCTAAAAAGAGGATAAAGTTTAGTTCTCAAGTTTATAAAGTCCATGCAAGAATAAAATGAGGGTTTAAAGTTTATTCAAGAATGATGATAAAGTATGAGGTCATGGAATGAAGTTGAAGGTAAGAAATCACATTAGAAGTTCCCTTGTGCATGTAAGTTGTAGGTTTTCAAGCCTGAGAAGGAAGTTGAGATGTTCATTAGAATGTGTAGACTTTGAATGATGACTTGAGTCTTTTGGGAGAGATGGAACATGGTCCTAAGAAGTTTTTCCAAGAATTTGGAAGTGGTTTTAGGTATAGGTATTTATAAACATCAATTAAATATTAACATTAAGAGTTCTAAGATGATTAGAGTTTAAGGTATTTGAGTTGGTGCTTGGTTGCCTACAAGGTTAGAGCCTCTTTTAAAGTTGGATCTTGAAAAATACTAGCTGGGTGGGTGCTCAAATAGGTAGGGGTTAGATCCCCTTATGAAATTAGTTCTTCACTAAACTTTAGGTTTTGACATTATAGGATGGTAGTCCATGTGCATGGTTCAATGGGTTTTATCCCCCAAAAGGGTTTCCCACATATCTCTTGTGTTCTCTTATATGCTTGTGTAGTTGTTTGCTTATGCAGTGATCTCTTATGTGAATTTATGCTTCATGTAATGATCAATGGAATTGAATATACATTTTTATGAAATTAACTCACCCCCTTCTTAATAGCTACTTCCAATAGGTATACCAACAATTATTTCCATCCAATCATTGACCTGTAGTACATCCTTGATAAATTTACATTATAGTTGGGATTTATGTTAGATGAATTTCCATTATAGTTGAGATTTATATTATAGTTAAAGTCATTCCACACCCTATGATACAAGTTTATTTTGATATATTTATCTCATCCTTGCTTTGTTTCCTTTGCATGCATGTGTGAGTTAATGAATATACTTTATAGTCTTAACTAGGGAATAAAAAAGGGCTAACATGATTGATATTTGTTTTATGTATAATGTTTATCCACTTGTGGTTGCATGGTGTTTTAATATGAACTATAGTAATATTAATAATCAGCTTCGACAAATGGTAATGACATTCAATGAAGGATGATTTATTTGCTAATTTGGTAGATCCAATATGTAGTTTGGTTCTAAAAACAAATTTATATTCAATTCCCATAGTCTATACTCTAGTTCATATTACATATACACATATATAATATATATGTGGTATATTATCTATTGATAATATGCATAACCTATAATAAGCTATATGAATGCATGATATAATATGTGAGTATAAGATTTTTGTTTGAGTTTGTGTTGTGTGTGAGGTTAAAACATAATTTTAGAGTCCTTAAAATTATCAAAATAGATACAAGGAGATTTAAAATATTGGTTTGTGCAATAATGAATAAATTTAAAAGTGTGGTTGAGAAGATTAGTGAAGTGTTAGATACAATGAAGAATATGAAGATAAGTCTTAATGCAAATGAGGTTGATAGAAGAATAGGTTTTACACATGTTTGTGATGAGAGTGAAGAGGAAGAATAATAAATAATTGAATCAAGAAGATATGTAATAGCTAATGGAGACACAGAAGATGGAGATAGGCTGATGGAAGCTATATGAATAATAGCCAAGGGAGAATAAATGGAAGTTCCTAGTTTTAGTAGTTATCTAAACCTAAATTGCCTTATTGATTGGTTAAATGAAATGGATTTTTTTTTAAAGGATGAGGTTGAAGATCCCATAAGAGTGAACATATATTAGATAAAGCTTGAAGGGCATGCACATTTATAGTGGATAGAATGTATATGAAAATATGTATAAGAGGAAAAGAAAATATTACCAATGGGTGTAAAATTAGAGATAATCTAAATGGTAAATGTATGCCATTAGACTATGTTATGATTCTATCAAAATAAATTCAAAACATATTAGAAAAAAGAGAAATTACTAAATGAATACATTAAGGATTTATAAAATTAACTATCAAATTTTCACACTTTGATTTAGAGAAGGAAAAAGTAGGATAATGTGTAATTAGTTTACAATTATGTGCATTTATGTTGTAAACAAGTTTGCCTCCATGTCGTCGAACCCCATATTCAATGATACCATCAACTTGTTTAATTTTTTGGATTAATATGATCATCTATATCCATGTCCACATCTAATGCAGGAGTGGTCATCACACTTTTTGAGTCATCAGTATGCTTGGCAATGTTTTATAGCATTAGAAGTTACTATATAAGAATCTTAACCATGAACACATAATGATCAATTGTAGCTACATGTTGATAAAACACAATCAAAGCTTACAAAAATGGTATCTCTTTTCAAGAATAATGTAAGACATCATAGAATAATTTATCATTGTAGGGTGATTGAGATTCCAATCGGTCTACCCCCATAAACTTACATGACTTGCATCCATTAGAAAGGGGTACATAGAGTTTAAGGTGGAAGGTTATTTGATTAGACATTTGCTATTGTGAAGGGTCAATGAGGACAACATGACATTGATTTGATTGTGATAAGGCTCCATATCCCACATATCAAAAATTGGTTTGTATTATTGGGATAAGGATCTATGGAACAATAAATATTTTAATAAATTATGGGGAGAAAGAAAATGATAGGTAGTAGGTTCTATTCCATGGATGCCCATGAAATAAGGGGAATGGATTTACAGGGAAGGGTGTAAGGAATATATTGAAGCTCACTAGTCAACAACACCCCTTTAATGAAAGTTACATCCTCTTTGGTTTGTTGTTCATCATACCTTTCTACCTTCAATTGTAATCAAATTTCCATCCCAATTTTTGTGGTGTGAAAACTACACCACATCAAACTAGAATCATACTCCTCTTTACCTAAATGCCATGACCACCCTACAACTTTATAACCAACACATAATACACTAATGTTATTTCCCCTACTTAAATATTTTTCTACCTTCCAAGTTACATACCCCTTTATAATGAGTGACAGTCATATAACTCATAAATATGCCTTGAATCTAGATCTAGTGTTAGATATGGAACCCAGAGTGTATAATATCATTGGAAAAACTTGTTATCACCCCTCATCATTTTTGATTATTTTACCTTGGAATATTTCACCATTTGTATGTTTTGTATGGCCTTGCCCTTTCTTCATGGCCTCTGAATATATTATTTTTGTATGTTCTTAAGCATAATTTAATTTCTCTTGGTGTTAATATATTATTATCATAGATATGTCTTCTCCCTACATTTTTGTTTACTTCATAGAATCATTGGAATAATCATTATTTTAATATATAAAAATATTATAATACAAACAAGAATATGAATTAAAATTGTTTGAATGATGTGAACATTGGAATATGAATTAAAAAATTTATAAAACAAATTAAATATCTATTTTATAAAATATAATGATAAATAAAGGAGTTTTTGGGACATGATATAATTGGTGGGAAAAGTTTACAGCATGAGGGATTCCCAATATTATCAAGATTATAACACCTAGTCTAAAATGCTAGGGGAGAGGGCCCTATCAATATATGACACCCTATAGTTCTCTATGGTGCCCACTCAGATCTGATCTTGATTAATCTCATCACTCCCAAAAAAGCATGACCATAGTACATACATACTATATATGTGTCCTATCTAGACATGGAGATAAATGCATATTTTTAGTTTGTTAAAAGTGTGGAGGGGTTTTCTGAGCCTGTTGAAATCCTTGACTAAAATATAATGTGGTTCTAATTGATTTAAAAGAGCTGAGATAAAAATAATGGTGGCAATGTTGCTCCTAGGCTGAGTTAAAGAAAAGAAAAGAATAGAACTTGATATGACAACACTGTTAATGCGGCTTTGAGATGTTCAAACCTTGTGGATATAGAAGCCTGCTTGGGGCGTATTCTTTTCTCAGGTAGCATCATCATCAATATAAATAGTTTTATACATGTTCATCCAATATAAATATGTTTGGTTTATAGCAGGTTGCTTTTTTGAATCATGGGAGAAGCATTTTAAGCACTGAACCTGTGGCTCAATTAGATCCCTATTATGCTTCGCTACTTCAGAAATACTAGTTTTCCAACATGAAGGATCATCCACCTTTCATGGCTATTGGAGGGGTTAGTAATAATAATAATAATAATAATAATAATAATAATAATAATAATAATAATAATAATAATAATAATAATAATAATAATAATAATAATAATAATAATTTTGAGGAGCATGACAGGTTTAGGGGATTAACGTCACATAATATTTATCCCTGTGATGGTTGTCCCTTTCAAAGCAATCTCCTCATGGGCTTTTTCTTCAAAGTGTTCTAATTATAAAGGTATGCATAATAGTTTTAGCTATTTGGTTCTATTTTGTTTATGCATTTTGCACAAATATAATGGATCATGTCTTTTCTAGTAGGCAAACATTTAATTTTGAAATGGTTTGAGAATCCTAATCTGTACTGCATTTTTTTCATTTTTTAAATTACTTCAATAATTTTATGTTACTAAAATAATCTTGAGCTATAAAAAAATAGTAGGATTTTGATTTTATTTTTATTTAAAAATATATATTTTTATTTATAAAATATTTATAAATAAAAATAGGAAATACTTTTTTTTAATATCTAAATTTTATATTATTAAATGCAAATTAATAATTAATTATATAATAATTATTATATATAATATAGTAATATTATATTGTATTAAATATTATTATAATATACTATAAGAATCATATTATTATATTTTATTACATTATAATGTAATTAAAATATTATATAATTATTTATATTTTATATTAATATACATAAGTTATATGTTGTTTACTATTTATTTGGTATGTTTTTTTGTTGTAGTAGTAGATATGAAAGTTTTTTTACATCACAACTATTATATAGATTATTTTTAAAATATTGAGAGAATTATCTCTTCCACATTATTTATAAAAACTTTAGCTTTATAATTAATGTTATATACAATTTTAATAAAAGAGAAATATTTGTAATTATTGTTCTATAAAATACATTTTATAGCTTCAACACTTTCATTAATCAATATATTTTATAAAAATTGATATAATTTTATCATATATATTATATAATCTAATATTTATATAAATTATTATATATATATATATATATATATATATATGTATGTATAAATTATAATAAATATTATATAATATTTTTAAAAGAATAATAAAAAAATTGTTAATTGAATTAATCGACTTAAAACCAAAAAGATTTATAAGGTAATGAAGAAAAAATATAAACATTTATTAAAAAAAAAAATTAAAGTATTTTATTGTTATAATAAATCAAATATGAACTAATTCTATCTAACCCCTAGCTTTTTTGTACCATGGGGGCAACTGCTAGTCTAGATGGGGATGGGATTTGGGATAGTGCATATATTGGTTTGTGGGCCTAACTAAATCTCCCATATTATTAAATTTGGGGGGAACCATTTATGTTGGGTGGTAAATTGAAATTTTATATCTACATGGCATTTTGGGGAAAATCAAAATCATATTTTATTTTCTTTTAAGAGGCAATAGGCTTAGTTTAATCATTGAATATTAGAGAGTAGTGCTAGCATGGTGGGGTGGATAGAGAGGTAAATAAATATGTGCATCAATTCATCCAAAATTCTTAGATTGAGATGATATCATAACTTTTAGCAAGGGTGGTAGGCACTATGAGTAAAACATGTAGTCCTCCATTGGCTTAGCTCATAATTCTATTTCAAGTTTGTAAATGAATATATCGTTTTATTTATTGAGGGTAAAAAAATATGTCATGCTTATGTGGCTTTGCATTTGGGTTATTTAATTTGAGAGACTCATGGAATCAAAGGAAAATATTTAAGAACATATAGGAGTGTACTCACAGGCTGTCTCTATCACAAGAAGAATAGGATCTTCATATCCAGGTGGTTGTTCAGATGTCTTAAAACCAATGCAGACCATAACAAAATCTATTGCATAATATAATTGAACTACAAGTCACACTACAACTGGCACAATACTTTGTATGATTCCAAAAGTTCTTATTTTTTGTATGTAACAAAATATATTTACATTAGTTAATTTATTTTTTTGTGATCTCTTTTAAGAGTCCTTCCATTCCATTCCATTTATTTAAAATACCACTAACTCTACCAAAAATAAAAGGGAAACATGCTAAGAAAACTAAAGTTTTTGTGTTCCGCTACCTGGTTTGAAAGGGAAACATGGTAAAACTAGACTATTTGTCACCAGCTACCTAATTTAAAATTTTTAGTGGCAGACTATGCCACTTAGTTTCCATTTTTATGATAGACAATGTTATAAATAATAAAGATACCTATTTCAAAGCCATGTTTACAAAGAAACTAAGGCTCAGTTCACAAGATCAAAGATATGGTCTGCCAAAGGCATTGAAACTAATTGTCTAAATAAATCATGGCATAAGTGTACACATGAATGAGATAAATTTTAATACCCTTTAGACCAAAATTGGTCTGTAGGAATTTTTGAGATTATCTCTAATTTCTTTGATGACTATAAATTGGTCTCCTCATCTAGATGTTGTGATATCATATTTTCATGTTAAATATCAATAAATAGAAAAAAAATATTTTTTTGGGAGCCATTGAGAATGGGTGCCCTAGTTGACCCTAAAACAAGATCAGAGGATGTTTGGCATTAGAAATTCCAGACACAAAAATCTCAACAAGACAATGAGGGATGGGGATGAAATTAACTTTGATAGAAACTAATATGACTTTACCAATAGAACATAAAATAAAAAAGACAACAAAATAATAATGGATTAAACACCAAAACTATTATTGTACACCATTCATTATCATATTAAAATAGATTTACAAAGGGAAATAGAGTTTTCTAACTGAATAAGGCCAAGTACATACACATTATCATAGAACTTGACATGTAAAGACATCTGAGTTTAAACTATGTTACATGTAGTCAATAAAGATCCAATAAACTAGGCCCAATGTATATTCAGATAATTACAATGATAATTATATTTACAATTAAAAAGCACAAGTGATTCCCAACAGTTTTCAAATAGTTGATGATGCTTCTGGTCATAATAAGCTCCATCCAAAGTAGGTAGTATCAATCATAGAACCAAATAATCTCAACTTTCTAGGTTAAATTATGTAACATGAACAAAGTTCATAATTTCCTTGGGTAGATAAAAGTTAGTTCAAATTTGTGAAATTCCCTATATCCATTTATTCTCAAGTTTTTATGTTTCAAGCCACACCTACATGCACAAAGTTTGCATTTGTATATCAAGGTGAAAATTAAATATAAGGTGCAAAGAATTCAATATCAAAATAATCTCAAGTTTTAAATTTCATGAAACACACATACTTAAACAAGTCTACATTTCCATCTCTAGGGACAAAGTATTTCAAAGGTGCAAAATGTCCAAAGTCTATATATCCTTGCATTATCTGCCATAGTCTAGTTGTTGATAATTTTAAGTTCAAAACCATCTATAATCAAATCCATAAATAGTAGATACTAAAATTTAAGAATGTCTAGTACTGATAGATTTACCTCTAAGCATCTCTATTTTTAAAAAAATAGTCCATTAAAGAAGAGAATATAGACATAGGTAGGTAACTAGATGGAGGTAAAGGGGTCGACACCAATCACATGGCCATGACCTCAAAATATTCCCTTCCAATGGTCAAATTTGAACTCGTCACAACACATTAAAGGGATTTGAACCCATCTCAGAAGTTCACCAAAAAATTAACTGTAAAAATAAACTTAAAATCTAAAACTTGTGTGATAATTAAAAAGTGTTTAGTTATTATTAAAATCATAAAAAGGGTAAGATTTAAAAATTCTAGTCAATCGATGACTAGTCCTATGACTACCATGTCTATAATCCCAAGTGGTAGTGAAACACATGCTAATTTTCAAGTTTTAAGAACTTCCTTTATTTTTTATTATGGCCCAGGACACAAAAACCTATTTTTCAAGGACACACCTTACCTAGGGAGAATCTAGATTTGCAAATTGTCTCCCCTTTTCTATTTCCATTGTCTAACACAATATCTTTAAAACATATATTATTATTATTATTATTTATTTATTTGTTTTCCTTTTTCAATGAAGCCATGGGGTAGGGGGCTCTTTAAGTAAAACATTCATATATACATGATAATAAATGCATTAGAAATAAGGGTAAAATATGACGATCGGCCTAGAGTTTGAAATATTTTTTTATATGACTGACGAGTCAATGAAATTGATGGTTATATATTCAACTTATTCTATTTTGGGTATGCAAGTAGAGAAGGACTCAACTTTAAGCCACATGTGGATATTATTGCTCACACATTTTTTTTCTTTTGGGAGTTGTAGTCTAGCAGGTGAGATAGAGGGAAGGAGAAGGGATGGAAAGCAAGAGAAGAGTCGATGTATGGAAGGATGAGAGAGAAGAGCTAGTTAAAGAAGAGTAAAATATATGAGTTATTAGGAGACTCTAATAATGGTGGTAGTATTATGGATGGTGTTTGCTCTAGTTTGTGGGGATAAAACTCATTACAGAATTAGATAGTTTTTAGTGTTTGCTTTGGTTTGTGGGGATAAAACTCATTACAGAATTAGATAGTTTTTACTTTGCTCAATATATTAGAAGCATGCATAATCTATGAAGAGAGAGAGATGGGCTATGGGAAATGCATCTTGACATCAACCAAAACTTGGAGTTCATAGGTCATGGAGGAGGAAATTCTTTACTAGCAATTTCAAGCATGTTAATTTATATTTTGGTCTATTGTTAATAATTTTAGTTAGTTTATTGTATCAATCAAGAGAATAAAAAGCAGGGCTTTCCCCTTTGATTTTAGAAGTCTTAAACCAAAAATTTCAAGTTTAATGTATCAAGGCTTGATTTTAAAAGTCTTAAACCAATTTTTTAGGGTTACCAACAGTTCTCCTTAACTGCTTGTAGGTATCTTGGCTTGTCTTACAATATTTTGATAAACTAAAAACTTGTAGGGATCAAATAAAAATAGAAAAGGGCCTAAAACTTAGTGTATTTATCTATTCTTAGGAGATACAAATGTGGTAGTGTATGGTCAAATAAGAGGTAGAAACATGGTATCTAAAGCCCTATTGACTAATATTTACACTTAGAATTTTTGGAGTTTTAATCATTTATGATAGTGTCAAAGTATGACCAAATCAAGAAGAGACATGTGGCATGATGTTAGGCTTGCTAGTTGCATAGTTCTAGACATATTAGATGTGTCAATCCCAACATCAAAGCTCCAAAGCCCTTGAGATACCCTTGAATGTGCTACAAGGCCCTTAAAGGTATCTCCCAGGAGATACCTTAAAGGCCCTTGTAATAACTTTAAGGGTACCTTGAAGGTATCTCCTAGGATATACCTTTAAGGTCATTATATGTTTTAAAAGCATGCTTTAGTTTAATGTATGTCCTATGATACCTTAAAGGGCCTTGTGGTATTTTCAAGGTATCTCCTAGGAGATACCTTCAAGGTCATAGGAGATACCTTAAAGGTATTATAAGTCTCTTCAAGGTATCTTAAGGTGTCTCCTAGGAGATACCTTGAAGGGCCTCATAATACCTTCAAGATATGTTTTAGAGGCATGTTTTGGTTAAAGGTATCTCCTAGAAGACAGCTTAAGATACCTTGAATAGACTTGTAATACCTTTAATGTATCTCCTATGACCTTAAAGGTACTACAAAGACCTTCAAGGTATCTTAGGACATACATTAAACCAAAAAATGCCTCTAAAACATATCTTGAAGGTATTACAAGGCCCTTCAAAGTATCTCCTAGGAGACACCTTAAGATACCTTGAAGGTATTACAAGGCCCTTCAATGTATCTTAAGACATACAATGAACCAAAACATGGCTATAAAACATATCTTGAAGGTATTACAAGTTCCTTTAAGTTATATCAAGGTATCTCCTAGGAGATACCTTGAGACACCTCAATCCACTCTCACCTCAATGATAGGGGACTTACACTTGCCACTAACCCATTTTTATAAAATACTCTTAGGACTTGGTTTCATGATAATACAACTACAACAATAGTTATAGGGACTACAAAGATTTTTTAGGAGTAGATATGCAATGAAATGGTCTCATCAATTTTAAAAACTACAAAATTTACACCTACAGAGAAAATCTAAGAGGTTTGAATATAAAACCAAAATTAGAAATCTATTTATGGAATAATTTTTATTGGTTGTAATCTTCCTAAAAATCCTAAACAGTTGTAACTTTTTGCCCCTAATTGCTACCCATCTCTAAAAATATTTCTCCTATGCAGTTGCTACTCCCATTTTTTATGAAAAGATTCAATGTTTTATAGTTGAATAAATTTATACTTATATGGGACCATATTCAACTACAAAATAATTATATTTTCTCCCTCCATGAGAACACACTCTCAATAACATGTATGAAAAATGAGGGAGTTTATTAGATTCTTACAATGTTTTTGACCACTTGACTAAACCAAACATATACTCATGGAATGTGATAATTTTAGCCTACCAAAGGCATGGGTTCATCAATAGGCATTTGCACTATTTCATCAACTGCAATGAAGAGATGTGTAGATAAATAAGTTTACCTTATTTTTTATTCTCCCTATATGTGCCAATGTGGCATATCTAAAACACAATTTATATATCCATGGAAAAATAATTAGAAATGGATTTCAATATGAGATTATTGTGACGAATACCTTGATAGAAATTTATGCAAAGTGAGGAAAAATATAGAATGCATGTGCACTATTTGAAAAAATGTACAACATAGATGAATTATCATAGAATGTGATGATTACAAGATATCAAAAAAATGGTGATGTTGATGAGTCTTTAAGGATCTTCAATGATATTTCTCAACATAATGTGGTCTCATGGACTATAATCATTATTGAATATGAAAAAAATGGACTTGGTAATAAATCCTTAGATAATTTTAAGGAAATGCATTTGATAGGCATAAAATCCAAATTGTTAACCCTAACCATCATCCTCCCATATTGTGCCAAAATAGGATCTTTGGAAGAGGGTATGGAGATCTATAAAAAAAAATAGAAAGTGGAGTTTTGTCAAAAGTTATAGTTGACAATACCCTGATAGACCTATACAGAAAATGTGGATGCATATAGAAGGCACATGAATCATTTGTAAAATTACCTCAATAAAATATAATCTCATAGACTAAAATCATTGCATGATATGTATAAAATGGGATTGTTGATAAATCCTTGGGTATTTTTAATAAAATAAAATTGGCAGGTGTAAAGGTAGACTCGTTAACCTACGCTAGCATCCTTCCAACTTCTACAAAATTGGGAACTTTGAAATAAGGTGTAGATATCCACCAAGAAATACTTGAAAATATATTATTGTCTTATGTGGTTGTGACTAACCTCATAGACATGTATGCCAAATGTGGTATCATACACAAGGCATATGAATTATTTGACAATATGCACCATCTAGCTATAGTCTTATGTTATGCAATGATTGTAGGATATGAAATGAATGGTTATAATAGAGATGACCACAAACTATTTGAAATGATGAAGCACTCTAAAACCAAACCCAATCACATAATATTTCTTAGTGTTTTATGTGCATGCATCTATGCAAGTATAGTGGATGATGGGTGTAAATACTTCAATAGCATGAGCTGATCTTATTTAATATTAGAGAATTTTTCCTTGGATATGATTAAATTAGGGTATATTCCATATACAATATATTTAATGAATTATTTTGAGGATGAGGATAAGTACTTACTCCTTGACAATCATAGTGAGAGGTTGTCAATTGCATTTGGATTTATAAGCACTTCTAGAAAAACTATTTGAGTTGTCAAGAACCTTCGAGTATGTGGTGATTACCACACTACATCCAAGTTTATCTCCAATATTATTTCAAGAGAAATTATTGTGAGATATGTAAAAAATTTTAATTATGGGCAATGCTCATGTGGGGATTATTGTTGATGTTATATTTGGAAACACTATTAAGTTTTACATAGTCTTGCACTATATCAGGTGAATGGTGTGAGATGTGTAGTGGTAAGAAGGAATCATGTTCTATTCCAGTTTATAAAAATATAT
Source organism: Torreya grandis (assembly GCA_037957365.1). NCBI lineage: Eukaryota > Viridiplantae > Streptophyta > Pinopsida > Cupressales > Taxaceae > Torreya > Torreya grandis. The sequence continues at coordinate 929,632 of JARHVA010000541.1, read as the reverse complement.
TATTTATGAGTGTTTGGAGAGCTATATCTTGTTTTCCAATTGATGATGTGATATTAAATGGTATACATCATTACTTACATTAATTGATGGTGATTTTTTAAAGTCTAGTTTTGTATTACCATTAAGGAGTCATGATATTGAACTATTTTTTAGGAAGCCTTTATTGGTCTAGACTAAAAATATGGAGGAGAAAGAAGAATGAAATGAAAAAGTAAATGAATGCTTTAAGAAAATGGAAATTTGGCTAGCTAGGAGGAAATGTTAGTGAAGTGCTTACAATCAAACCAATGCTTGGAGACATGGAGAGAGCATATCTTAATGGTTTTTAACTCCTAACTTTGGCATTTTATATGACCTTTTTGTTTGGTTTAATTATTAAATGTTGAACCTAATTTAGGGTTGATATTTAAGCTTAAATTATATGTACCAAATTAAATATGCCAATCTATATAGAAGATTTTTACCAACCTTTGTGTTCCTATTTTATACGTAGCTTGGGCAAGATGCATTTAGTGGAATAGACTAAACCTTATAAAATACACATTCTATATTTTATAATATCATTATACCAACCCATCCCATAATATATCAACAAACATAGATAGGTGGAGTGCTAACAACCCATCCTTGTAGAGGAAAGGTTTAGTGGGTTGAGTGTGGAAGAGAGTAGGCATTTTGTTTGAAGTTAATGTACCCCACCTAACAAGTAACCTATTGATCATAACATAAGGGATTGTTATCCCAGAGGATGACAAAATGGATTTTGTGTTCTTTATAGTTATGGAATACTATTGAAATTTTATTGTCAAATCATACCATCTACTAGTCAAGTTACTCACTAAGACTAATATTCAAATCTAGTTATTGGAATTCATCTATCAAATTAGACCATCTTGTGGTTAGGTTACCTGCTAAGACAATGTTCAAATCTAGTTATTAGAATTTGTTAGTGGAGCGGTTAAAATTTTCAAGGTGGTCTTGGGGGTTTTCAAAGATCCCTTTTATATAATTTGTGTAATTTGAGTTTCCAATTGGGCACATAATATAGATAATCTCATTTTATAATACATATAATGTTTATAAATGACAAATAATTAAGACATTTAAAATAATGGTAATAGATTTCTAATGAGGCTTCATACGTCCATTACTTTTTTTAGAGAGCTAATATGTTTTTGGCTGTCACAATTTTGGTTTTTGAATGTTATTTGAAGTCTTTGTTGATACATCCTTTTTTTTTAGTGCTTTGTTTGAAATAAATTATTAAAATTAATATGTAGATGTAAAATTAGAATGTTTATTCTAATATTACATTTATGTGTGCATGCATGGGTGGGGTATTAAAAGTATGTATAATAAATTTCATAGAATGCTATTGGTGATCTGTGAGGATTTGTAGATGGTCATGACAAGACAATATAGGTTATGCCCCCCGTGAGCTTAACTAAGATGAATAATAAAGAAAAGCACAAGATCTGTTTGTGTGTAGCAAGTTCATTTTGAAGTTTAAAAAATAATAATAGTAAATTAAGTAGGTTAAAGGAAACTAAAAAATAAAATGAATGTATTTTGTATTTCTATATGTTTATTTTAAGGTTGAATAATAATAATAGAACAAACTATGTAGTTAAGGCTAATTGATTAGCAAAAATAAATCACGAGGATGAAGACAATTGCAAAAACTCATGTCAAACACATGAGTAATAAGGTAATTAAAAATATTTTGGGATGCTACAAGTTCATTGCAATGTTGAATTAATTAATGATAGAATAAAATATGTAGTTAGGGCTAACTGATTAGCAAAAAAAACTTATGAGGATGAAGATTACTCTAATAACTCATGACATTGAGGTGAGAATGGATTGAGGTGTCTCAAGGTATCTCCTAGGAGACACCTTCAGATACCTTGAAGGTAATACAAGGCCCTTCAAGGTATCTTAAGACATACATTGAACCAAAACATGCCTATAAAACATGTCTTGAAGGTATTACAAGTCCCTTCAAGGAATCTTAAGGTGTCTCATGGGAGACACCTTCAAGGGCCTTGTAGTACCTTCAAGGTATCTCCTAGGAAATACATTGAAGGTGCTGTAAGGCCCTTCAAGGTATCACCTAAAATGTGCCCCTTATGGTATGTTTCAAGACATACATTGACCCACAAATTCATACCCATAAAATAGTAACTAGTAATACCTTCATGGTATCTCCAAATAGATATATCTTCCATAAAATTACACATTTTAAAAACCACCCTCTTAAATCAAATTAAAATGGTTTAAAACCAACATATTATATCCAAATTTTATAAAAAAAGAAAGAGATATATCAAATTAACATGCAATTGATACCATAAAGGTATCATTAAATATATATCTTATAATTAAAAGGCATCTCCATAAACATGTAACTCTCATTTGAACTCTCAAAAGATAAGTTGGTCCTCAAAACCATCACCATAAACATGTAGATAATACTACCCTCAAGTTATATCCTATAAATCTCTTAAATCTTAATAATGATTTTCAATACTTATCCCTTATATCAATTTGACGTTATTTCAAACATTGCATTTTAAATCCAAATTTTATAAAATGGGAGAATTCTACAAATCATCTTCCAATAGATACTTTGAGAGGAATCACCTATGAAAACCTTCTCAATATATGACCTAAGTCACTCAAAATAAACCTCATAAAGTGAAATCCAAGTCACCTAAGAGATACCAGAAAGGTATTTTTTTTAAAGATACATTGACCATCAAATTAATCACTATAAAAAATTAAATAGTACTACATTCAAGGTAGATCCTACACATTAATAGTTGCATATAAATCATATGATTTCTAAACCCACTCCTCATATCAATTTGACATTAATTCAAATGCAACATATTTTACTCAAATTTAATAAAATAAGAAACCTTTCAAGGTAAATATCAAGATATATTTTGGCCCTTATATCCGACACTATCAATACATAAATAGTATTACTTTCAAGCTATATACTATATTATATTACTTGTATCAAAATGATATATTTAAAAAACGTAGACATTATACCATATTGACATAAATTAAAATCTAATATATAGTATCCAATTTTTTTAAAATGTAAGATTTCTCATATACCTTAGCACTCAAATTCAACACCATCAAGAAAATAGTAATTAATACCTTAAAGGGGCTTCTTAAGTGATACATCTAGCATAAAAACTATATGTTTTAAAAACCTACCCCTTAAATCAAATTGTCCTAATTTCAAAACTAATATATACTATCATTTTTTTATTATAAAATGTGATCTCAAGGAATCTCTCAAGAGATAGATTAACATCAAAATCCATGATCATAAATAAGTAAATAGGAATATTTTAGGGTATCTCCTTGACAATGTCTTACATTTAAGTTAATTTATTTTAAACCCACATCTTATACTAGAAGGTAATAAATGAAATTAACATTTACACACTTATCATTATATTATATGTCTTGAAGGTGTCTTTAGGGTCATACTTATTTCATATAAAATGATATGATTTTAAAGCCAACAACTTCTATCAATATTTTATTAAATAAAATAGATATTCAAGGTATTGACGTAGAGATATGAGAAGTATTTCCTACTAGAAACCTATCAAGGTTCTCTCTAGATACACCTTGGATACCAAATTTATCACCATCAATAATTAAACATTATGTTTTCCTTAAAAAAATATGTGTATATGTTATTTACACTTATGAAACTTATGTTATGACAATCCAATATTTTTTAATTTCTGACATTATTTCAACATCTTACTACAAAATTTAGTATTTCATACAATTTAAGATAAAATTAGTGTTAAGTGCAGAGTTAAACTTCAATTATTTATATCCAATTAAAAACCCTTAACAATGTTATTAGAATTTACTTTGAAATTTCTCAAGGCACAAATATGATTCCAAACTAAAGTGCAAGGCAATTAAAATTACATTAAACCAATTTTGAAGTAGTGATTTAACAAGAATAGAACCTTTTTAGCACATTTAATGCCAAAAGAGTCCCATCCTTAAGCTTCCTACTATACACTCTCCCTAAAACCTTCTTATCTAGTCTTTGTTGTTAGAACTGAATTTCCCTAAAGCCCTACTAAGTTTGGCAGTATGAGTAAAGATTGTTGTCACACATTTCTTAACTACATTGATGTATTTACAATTAATATTGAATTTAAGTATAACCATTAAATATGGATTCACTTAGGTCTTTATATGTTGAGGTTGAGCTTAGTATAATGAAATTGGTTATGAGAAATCATGTAATCAAATTTAGTGATGTGAGCAAATATAAGTAACAATTTCTTTTCCTAAAGTCAAAGAGTGACAAATAGATATTATAATCTTCAAAGATATTATTTCCTAGGAATTATAACTCCAAATTGAGCATGCATTAAGATGTAATTGACACTTAGAATATTTAGTTAAAAAATATATAGTTGGTTTTATTATTCTTTAAATTATGTATTTGTGATATCAAAATTCATGTGATCATGTGTATCTAACTTATTCTCAAACTCTTTGTTCGGCTCTTTCAAAAATTAATAGAGAATTTTTTGAGGGGATTGATTATGTTTTAATGCTTAATGAGAACTATCATATTAATTTTTTTTTTCATTTGAAACCTAAAACATGTTGTATTGACTTCACATTCTATTCAAGTGTCAAATTATATAACAATATTATTGTGGAAATAAGTCAGTCTATTGTGTTAGAAAAAACCCATTTATTAATTTTCTCTTAATCTATTTAAGTTTTATTATGTATACTTCCATTTTTACCTTTATGTAAAACTATCTCAAAATACAACTTATAAAATATATTTATAATCTCTTCAAAAAAATCATTTTAATTGTTTTGATGAGCCTCCATAAATAGTCTCAAGTATTGTATCGTGGCACACACAAATAATTTGTTGCTCAAAATAACAATGGAATTACCTCTGATTTCTTTATTTAAGTTCTTATTTCATTTAAATACAAAAATATTATCTAAAGCCTCTAAAATTGATATAAGATATAAGGATTAAAGTAAATTTTATTACATTTTAAATAGAATTATGTTGTCAAGATCTCATCAACAATAATGATTTGTATTTTTTCTTAAAAACCATATCAAGAACTTGAATTTTAGGTTACCTAGTGGATATTTATTTAAAATTAATGATTCAACTAACATATAAAACATTTTTTAAAAATATTTCTATTAATTTAGATGGTAATAATTAATCAAATTCTTATGTCAATTTTACAGCTTTTTAAAAACTATCTCTAAAATTATACAAGCATAACCTTCAAAAGTTCATCTCATCCATCTACATGAAATATCATAGTCTATGTCAAACCAATTATTTATCTTATTCACACATAATAAAACAATTTCACATTGAAAGGAACAACCCTATTATTTCTAATTTACCAATTAGTTAAAAGGAGAAATTCTTGGCTAAGTTTGAAGCACCTCAAGATCTAAGAAAAAAATTCCAATTACCAAGTATTAAAAGATAGATTATAGGTTGAATACATTCATTGAGCATTTTTGCACACATTCACCTAATGGAGACAACTTAATGTGGTTTGAACTCCCTATTTAGCTAATTTTATTTTTAGGTAGTGCTCAACCATTTAATTGGGAGTGGTTAGGGTTAGTTCAACCCATATTTATTCCCTTTTTATAGGCTTAATTATGTCATTGTAAGTGGACCTATGGTTTCAAGTAAAAGAGAAAAAATTATGTGAGTCGTGCACATAATCAGACCTTGGGATCACTAAGAGAGTTTAAAACAAAAATACACACATATGCCTATTTCAAAACAAGAGAAAAAATCCATAGAAATAGAATCATTAGACTAAGAACATAACATTTGATGGTATTGACCTAAGGTTAATGATATTATTGGGCATACACATAAATCTAGATCCTGATCCAAGCGACCCATAGTTAGGTTTGTTATCCTTCCTATCACTTACATACAATCTCATTCATAGATTATTTAATCACTTCATTTAGATTTAAAATATAGTTCACATTGAAATGAAGGATAACAAACCTAACTAGATATTTCATGATCCAATCAACTGATGACACATGGCATCCCAATCATCTCAGGTGTTTTAAATCATATATCTCTTGAGCACCCAATTGATGTATGAATTATTTTTCCTTAAAAAATAAAATACCAAGTCTTGTTATCTATAAATTCATGGTTTGTGAACTATTTGAATGGTCACATAATTTGGATTTATTAAAAATATATAATATACATATGATTAATTTGTAATAAGTCCAAGTAATTCTTGATGAAGTCCAATTTATTTATGATAATTTTGAACTAATAATTATTTATGATCATTTTAAATAATTTTTAATTATCACAAATAAATTATATAGATGTGATTTATTTATAATAAGTTTAACTTAATCTTGATATAGTCCAATTTAATCTTGACATAGTTTAATTTATTTTTGATAGAGTTTGAAAATTTGGACTATTGATAAGTCCAAATTATACAAAATAGTCCTTATTTCATGAATTATGAGTTACTTCAACACTCCAAATTTACTCTTCATGTTTCTAAATATTGAAATGTCTTCACCAATATCGTTAAACTCAACATGATGTTAGCAATGGAACCTATAGGTGACTATTAGCTATGTGTGGATAGTGGGTGTGAAATAAAGCAACAAAGATGGATGAAAGGCCTCATGGGCAGCCAAAATCATTATGAACTCATTTAAATTTATGAAATTCACTAATAAAACCTTGGAATAAGATCAAAAACATCCTTGACAATGTGAAAACCTCTTGATAACATCTAAAATGGAGTAGATAGGGTGTTTAATGGTGGTTTGGTATGATGAAGGCATGGGTTATTGATCAAACCATGGGATTATGAGATAAAAACCTTTAATTAGCTGACCAACATGGAATTTAAACATGTAATAAACCACTTAAAATTAATATGAAACCTCTGTATTTAACTCAAGCTCCTACAATTGGAAAAACTGATTGAAACTATTCATGTTAGCACCCTCTTTGAAAGTGAGTTATATTTCTCATTAAAACACCATAAAATATGAAACCAAGTATGAGGACCATTTGAGGAAGAATTAAAAATCATTTTTAAGAAACATTAGAATCTAGATTGTATGAAATCTCCCAAACCAAGGCAAAACCTAAAGGGTGTACAGATTAGCAGGCAAATTTAAATAGTCAACTTGTTAGCAATGGTTCATAAATCATAGTTGACCATTCATCTTCAACCAAAAATAAAATTTAACATAACTAAGTCTATAATATACCACTAATATCATTTTTACTAAAACCCCTTGTGTTGATCATACCAAATACAAACTTACAAGTCACTTCTACTTGCCAAAAAAGGTGATAAGGAATACAATGGTTTTGGAACTAAAATTAAAATTATAGATCATTTAAAACATGTATATGAGCATGTGGAAGCTGAAGATTCAAATTTCAACCTTTTCCAAGTGGTACACTTTGTAAGGAGGCTGTACAAGTGTCATTTTCTTCTCCTTTCACTAGAAAACTACCTTTTCTTCTACATAACCTACAATATTTCAGTTTTTTCAGTTACTTAAAACTTATAGGGACACATGGGGCATGAAATAACATTTTTACACCTTCAAATTTCCAAATAAACCTATATAAATCATTAATTATACCTTTTTGACTCCTAAAATGCTCTAAAATGATAAATGGACATAAAAACTAATTGACCAAGGCCAATATAACATCATTTAAGATTAATTAACATGTAATATACCCCATTTAAATCATGGTACACCCATATATATCTATAAAGTCAATTTTTTACCTATAGGTACCCCAATTTGACTAAAAATTCAATATTGGTCAACAAATTGGTGTCTCATAGGGGTAGTATGCCTACTATACTAACTAGACCAGTAGCCTTATCAGTCTATTGGGCTTAGTATTAATCTAAATTCTGATACAAATAAGGAAACCTTTGACCATTTACTATGATCCAAATAGAACCACTAATTACTACCTCAATACACAAAGCAAATGACACACATAACAAAGAAATCAAACACACACACATGTGCTCAAAACACCGAGGAGAAATAAAGAACAAACTATTATATAAAAATAAAAATAAATCATAACTCCATTTCTAGGATCAAAGGTAAAATTTCATAAATCTCCTTTTGCATGAGAAATATGGGTTTGCCAAGCATGCTGCTCTTTAGATTGAAAACTTGATGGATCAAACCTATTCCTTGACACTTCAATTGACTTCTTCTTAATAAAATCATCTTAAAATATGTCTCTATTTTATACATATTCCTCTTGAACTTATACCCATACTTCATTTTGTTGCTCACTCTCTTTCTTATGATTAACTTTCATCTTCTTTGTAGGCATGGTCTCAAAAGGAATGATTTCTTATTCTTTGAAAGATTGAGGTTGATGTGTACCTTGCTCTTGCTGACCTATGACATGTTGGGAAATGTCATATTTCTCATCTATGACTTCTTGAACAATGTCATCTTTCTTACCATCACTTTTAACCAGCTCTAAAGGAGTTGTAGACCCCTTAAGAAATTCAAATTTTGTACAAATTTCCTCAAATTTCTACCATAAGTCATCATCTTCACTTTGATCAGAATCATGAAGGGGAAAAACAAGAGAGACTCCTTCAACTTCTTATTTAGATTCGAAAATGACCTCTTCTAAGATTTAGTCTTCGACACAAGGAGTGTATGCTTCATCATCAACCAAACAAGGAGATTCAACACAAGAAATCATCTCTTATTCATCACTTAAGACCTCTTGAAAGTTTTTAAATTATATCTCAACTATCATAATCTGATCTTGTTTTTCAATGGATACAAGATCTTCAATCTCCTTCTTAATAACTCTAAGACTAGGCATCTTAAAATCTGGTAACCTATCCCTATAAGGCTGCCAAGGAGTTACATATTCTTCAAGTAAGAGTTTTGAGTTTTCCTCAACTAATTGCTCCTTTTGAGGTTCTCACCCCATAGTTAAATCAAGGCAAAGATTTATGGAATGAGGACAAAAAGAACTAGTTGGCAGAGGTGGAACATAGGGCTCAAAATTAGATTGAGAATGCAAAGTTATGAAATCTTTTGGGAGATCTTGAGGAAGGGTGGATGGGGTGTGTTTGAGCATAGGATGTTTTTTTTGGTCTAAACCTTCCATCTCACCTTGACTTATCAATATCAACTTTTCCTCTAACTCTTCAATTTTATTGGCTAGATTATATTGGAAAAGTCTTTCTTGAAGTTCATAGGAATCATCATGTGTATGAAGAATACAAGAGGAATGCCATGGAACAAAATAAGATTATTGAGGAAGGGTGGGAGGGGATTTCAAATTATTAACTACATTCTCCACTTCACACTCCTTGATAATGCTTTTCTCCTCTTTCTTTCCCCATAAATCCACTATCTCATTCTAGCTTAAGATATTAGGATTATAAGCCTTTTCTTAAGGAATGGTAAGAGGATTTTGTATAAGATCAGGAGTCTTCTCAAATTCACACTATTTTTCAATATTTTACTCCTCTTTCTTCCCCCATGACTCCACTATATTTTTCAAAATTAAGACATTAGGATTATGAGTCTCTTTTTGAGGTGGTGGGGATGCATTATGAGAGGGAAATGAGGGCTTGAACTCCACTTCCTTTGATTCCAACATGGACTACTACATATGAATATTTGCAAATTAAATCTACCTATCAAGATTAGCTTCAAACATAAGGTTTCTATTTTCAATTCTCTCATCCAATTGATTGGGAAAAGGATGATTTTGATAGGCTTGATTTGGCTAATGAGTAGGGGTTATATATGGCTGGTAGGAAACTAGGGGAAGTGGATTTGAAGGCTGAAAGGTATGGCGAGGTTGAATTTCATGAAATCCTAGCCTATCCTCTAAGGAATAAATTAGACCACTCACATCAAACATCTCACTTATCAGCCTTAGCCAATTAGCTCTCTCAATAGGTACCCACTCTCTTTTGACCAACTCTAATGCTTCTCTCACCTTATTAATGACATGATTAAGAATATATATACCACATAATATTTTTTTTCAAGATCCAGCATGTACCTCTCATATCCCAAAAGTGTCTTCTTGAAAGTGGAAATGGGTTGGCTAGAAGGAGTAAAACATTGAGGATGTTAGTTATAAGACTGATATACTTCATGTATGGGCTGAAAAGGATCATATTGGGGATGATTAAATTCATATTTAGGATGTTAATTATCATGAAAATATTTATTAGGTACTTGCTCATATTGATAGGGAATGGCATAAGCTTGCAATGTCTCACCTAATTTTAGAGAATAAAACTCAACACCAAAGTCAACCATGAAACTTCATTGAAAGTAATAACAAAAAGAAATAAATTTATAATAATATTAAAAGGATAAATTTGGGTGCTTATCCATCTAATTTATATTTAGATCCACCATTGATTCTTTGATAGATGCCTCCAAAGGTTAATTGTTTAGAGACAACACTAAAAATATCTAAACCTCTTGGACCAAGTGTCCCATTGAGCATGCCAAAAACTATTATCACTTATATATTAACCCTTTAAGGATATGACATATATCCCCTCATAAATGTTACAAAATGGAATCACCTCTAGGATTTTGGGTAGCCTAAGGAATGAGGTGAGTCTTTAGATAGGGCTAGCTCCCTTGATGTACCACTTTGGATTGCAACAACTACTAAACTTGGGGGGTGAAAAGGGAGAAGGATTACTAAAATAAAACTAATATAAGGGAGGTGATATACCAAATAACATGATTAAATTCAAAAATATGCATATTACACTTGAAATCAAAGGACAAACTAAACATACACTTCTCCAATCTACATTTTCTCACCAAAAATATGCATATTACACTTGAAATCAAAGGACAAACTAAACATACACTTCTCCAATCTACATTTTCTCACCTCAATGCTACATTATGAGGTTATGAATGAATGTACAAAGCTAGGAGGAATATAAAAGAGGCATATGAGGGAATTAATGAAAATAATAACTCAATAATTCTTTTAAATCTCATTCAACACTTCACATGCATTGTAAGAAGAATCTCTCCAACTGCAAATAGGATGAAAGAATGAAACATGCTAAGGAATCCATAGTCTTCACTTATGAAAAATTAAAAATTAAAAATTAACACATTTATATAATTAATAGATTAGGTAAACATAATTATTATTATTGATCAAAACATATAAATTTGATTAGGTATTTTCCATACTCAAGTGGAGCATCCAATATAATGCCCAAATGGCTAGTTCTCATAGAACTTGTGAGAGAGAGAAGTCCAAGGGTCACAAGGACACTTTTAAAGATTATAAAATAATTTATTTGTAAATTTTGAGAGGGTATGTGAATAATAGTGTAAGGTTAGGAGCTACAAGTGTCAATCCAAGTCACAAACTTCATGAAAAGTTGTAAGAAACTCCTCATTCTAGCTCAAGAAAACTACCTACATGTTTAACCCTATTTTAATGAATTATAACTAATTTGGATCAGGTAAAATTATTATAATGGAATGTTAGGATTTAATACATGCCTCTCCATTCATTGGTTTTATGCTTGATCACATAGAATTACTTAGAAAGGAGCAATCATCATTAATTATCTAGAAAACTACTCTTCCATTCACCCTGCACACTTGGATTATAAAAAGAGATTATTTTCTTATGAAAATTCATTAAATATAGTTAATGACATGTTTCAAGTGCCTACATGTCCTTAGAAGCATTAGGGACACCTTAAAAATCCATCCACTTAAACTTTTCACACTTCTTCCTAGCTTGTCTATTAGGCTAGTTTTGACTGGCTGAGTTGAGTCACCTAGTTTGGGAACTTAGGTATTGATCAAGGAATTAGAGTGATATTGGGAGTTATATTAAGTATTAATATTTCCATAGATATTATTTGAATCTCTTGAAACCTCCTAAAACTTACAAAACACATAAAATAGTGATAAAAACCTTGTTTCTACCCCCATCCATACAAATCCATACAATAAAAAATCATGTGAGGGATATTGAGAGAGTCCTATACAAATTAAAATATATATTATTGTCAAATTCGTCCATTATATTTCATCTCCAACTCCATTTTCCCAATCTGGTCTCTATAAGGGTTTATGAGGGTTTTAGATAGTTTTTTTCTCTTAAGGTTGGTTCATAAATTTTGGACATCCAACCTTTAAAAAAATTTCACAAAAATGGTGTTCAAGTAACTTGATAACATCTCCAAATACCTTGGACTCCCACACAAATACTTCAAAGAGATGTGAGCTTCCAAAGTTGCTCTATCAAACTCTTTTCCTTGTTCTTTGCATGTCTGGGTTATTTTATGGTCTAAAAATTATTTACTTTGTATTTACATACAATTTTTATGTTTTAAAACTTATTATTTTACCCTATTAATATGTTTTAATGGGTCATAACTCATATCAAAAACTAGAAGTGAAAATGAATCCCTTATCTAACACTGGGCCTCAACCTTGCCTTTAGGCCTAACTACAATTATAAGGATTTAGAGCATATTGATGAGTTTATTTACATTTAATTATCTCAAAAAATTCTAAAATGACCCCATAGACATGTCATAACCAATTAGAGAGTTAACTTAGGGCTAAAATTGAAACTGACCCCTTGTTTAAACTTTAGACCAAAACCTGCCAAGTGTACTTAACTGTAACCTTAGGAGTATGGAGTGCCCTGCTAAGTTTCATCCCATTAAAAAATGTTTATAATGATTGTAATAATTTAAAACAAATTTATAAACCCATTTTAAATGTTTTAAAAACTCCTTACCTATCCATTTACCACCCTTCTTCAAGACTGCTAGTTTGTGCACCTATGGAAGTACCCTTTATTTGAAACAAAAGAGAGGGCACTTCCCCTATTTTTATAGGGAAAATAAGTATTAGATAGGATAATTCAAGATTAAATTCTGATATCCACAAAAATAAATACCTTTATCAGGTCAAAATAATTCTTGATTCCTTCAAATCTTAAAATAGACTTATGTGAGGAGACTATCAGCCGAGTTTAGGACTATAGGATGTATGTTATTTTCTTAAGGTTATTTATATGCATGAATTTCATATGATGAGAGACTATTTAATAATATTTAATCATAATTTAATTATATTCAATACATTCATCACTTTAAACCTTCATATACCCCTTGTTACCCTTACATTCTCAAGATTGTAAGTATAATCCTGCATGTGTTTTGCAAAATAGAGGCACTTGTAGGTTATTCATAACCTTGGTTGACATGGTTGTGATTAAAAACACCTTATTAAGTTAAATTTTAAATAATTAACCATTATTTATCAATTTTTACTCACCCTAGATGGCCAAAAACATCATAACTCATGCCTATACCACTGTTTGCATCAACCTACTTGTCTGACTTGTAGGTGTTAATTTTAGGCTTGAAGGGTGCCACGCAGGTAGTCATAGAGGTGTAAAAGGAATTTATGATCTATATGTCTCTTATCAATTCATTTGTTTCAAATATTATCATGTTCATCTCCTCTAATACATTCTAACTTCAAAGACTGAGTCTTTTCCTATTGATTGAGAAACTTTGCTATTGACCCTGCCTGTAGGTGCTTAGGTCTTTAGGGAGTCTATGTAGGTGTACTTTAAATTATTAATGTTGAATTTTTTTTAATTATATTCAAATTATGTCAATCCATATCATTTTAAACTTTTCAATAAGGATTATACACATCCTATCGGGTCTCATATTGTGTTATATATCTTACTTGGTCTTGTCCTAGTCCTTGTCTACGTTCTTTCCCCTTGAATTGGCCTAGTCAACCATGGTTAACTATATTAAAACCTTTATAAAACATATTAAAAGGTTAATTTTTTTTCAAATTGTCATAATATTTCATTTATCATGTTTTAATGTGATTACAAGTCATAAACTAGTCATTTGTTAGTTTTCATGTGCAAAAAAATGTCTTTTGACCACCTTTTAGCCTATTAAATGACTTGTACTTAATTTTATGATATAAATTTTGACACAAATGTGAGTATCAACGTGGGTAATGTTAGGATCAGGTTAGGTGATAGTTAAAAGTTAGGTTCATTAGGCAAGAAGCAGTTTTCCCTAAAAAAATAGACTTTTTTCAACACTTATACAGATTTCTCAAGCTCCCTTGTAGAAGAAAACATGGTTGAGTGACTTTACACCTTGCCAAATGTCATATAAATATTTTTTTTCATATATATCATGAAAATTTTCATCTAAAAATCATTTCTCTTCATTCTCCATTGGCAATCCAAAAAAGGGCAAGTTCAAGCACTCACTATGGAAGCTATAGGTGGAGTCATGGGAAATACTTCTACAAGTGGATATAAATATAATTTAAATTTAAATCCATATAAATAAATCTTATATTTTTGGATCATCCTTCATTAACAATGGTTAACAATCTAGGTAACTTTTTATGCCTATTCAACCATGACGGGGTATCTTTTTTAATTTATTTCAACTTTTATTTCTTTAGATTGATGGAATGGTTTGTTATAGGTGATTATACATGTTTTTCAATATATTATCATGATTATTTTGGTGTTTTAATCTTCAATTAATTTGTAAATCCTCTTTTAGGCTTGTACATACTTGCAAAATGCCTAGTTTGCATTTATAGTCTTCTCATTTTCCTTACAAGTGGTTTTTCCAAGTTGGACAAAGTGATTTGATGTTTTTTTTATGATTTTCCTAATATTTTTTATGTTTGAATGGTTTAAAAGTGATTTTTTGGTGCTTGGAAGGCCTTTCCTTACCTTTTCTTTCTCTCTTAAGGGGTTGTCTCAGTCCACACAGTCAGAAGCTTCACCTATAGGAGTTTGATGACATCATCATGACCAAGAAACAACCTTCACAATGGTATAAATCCTCTAAATATACTTGTAGTTCAATTTTGAGAGGACTAATATTGATAGATAAGGGTCACAAGGTTGTGAGAGGTCAAGATAAAGTGACTGTGTTTTGGTCTATCTATCCCTAGAGGGACTAAACAAAGATCCTGAGGATTATTTGGGATTATATATGTCATGACAAAGAGAGATTTAAACACCCTTGATTGTTTCACCTTGTATCCCTATGTATATAAATTTCCTATTCCAATTTTGAGGGCAAAAGGAGGAGTGGAAGATGGAGTTTGAGATCCTCAAAAGTTGTCAAAATATTACTAAATTATCACAGTGATATCTATGGGGTATGGTTTAAAAAGTGATTTGCATTCCAATTTGAAAATATTAATTTATGCCACAAATATTGATAAATAAAAACTAGTAAAAATGAATTTCCTAAGATAAAATGATATAGAGGAAGTGTGTTTTGATGTTTTAACCTCCTAACATACTCTCCCTTGTCTGTATAGGCCTTAAAACACTAAGTTACAATAAGATTTTACAAAATTTTATCCCATTTGGGGTAATAGTGGTCAAATTAAAGGTTTGAAGTGAAATTATATTTTTTAAGGACACTATACATATATGTGGATTTTTTATTTGTCAAACACATGACCTAAGTGATCTTAATTAACCCATAGGCAATACTCAAATCCATAAAACATAGTCAATTAAGGATATGTTGATAGTGAGTTAAAATTAGTGTTATCCTTATGCTAAATGAGGTTTTATTGGTGGATTTAGCTTAGGTTAATGTTAAATTACCTAAATGGACTCAATAAAAACCTAGATACATCATGATATAGGCTTAATTGTTGTCAAAACTAACCTACATGGGTATAGCATGGTGATTGTGATAGTCAGGCGGGGTGTTCTAAATCAAGTCCATGAAATTGATATGGATTGAGGAGTTTATAATTGGATTAAAACATGAGGAGGTTATATGACCTAATAAAAATGGAGATAATTTCCAAAAACATCAAAAAGGATCAAAACATGACTTACATCTAAGGTTTTAAGGGCATGTCTCAGTCCGTAAAGAGCATAGCCTAATCTTGAAAGTAAAGGTGTATTAGTGAAAAAGGAGTGAAAATAACCTTGGAATATGGTGTAGTACCATTAAAATGATATTATAATCATAATATAAGGTCTTAATTATTTTTAAAAATCCCAAATAAAACTCATTATTACCTACAGTTAGGTCTATAATAGGGTTTCCCTTCCTTGCAATCATAAGCCCAGTCTTATGTCTCCAAGAGCAAAGAAGGTGTTTAAAGGAAAATTAGGATAGATATGGTTTTTATATGTTATTTTATGAATTTATTATAAATAAAATTCCATAAATAAACTCAAATTAATCCATTTTTATCAAAGTACAACCTACCCTTAGTCCACCTTCATAGTCTGCTTACTCATGAAGTTTGCGTTGGAAATTTTGAGAATTGAAGGGTAAAATGGAGGATTTGGGTGATAAAATTTGGTAAATATTACCCTTAGGACCCATGTTAAACTATAAAATAATCATATTTGATCATATAACATGTAAAATTCTCTCTATTTTATCTCATAATAGGGGTTGTTTTAGCATGCATGAAGGTGACAATTTTGGAAAAATGTTAAAATAATGGACCAAAAGGCAAAAAAGGACCAAATTATGATTTTATAAGATTTAGGTGACATATTAATACATAATAAACCTTTTTATATGGTCTGGAACCAAATAATATGCTCTAACCATGGAGGGTTGCAGTCATCAAGGTAAGGAAAGGAATAGGCCTATTTCCAAATAGGAGGTCATTTTAAGTTTAGGCCTTAGGAAAAAATTATAATGACTTGGGCCACCTTAAATGAGGTTAAAATTAATTATTTTTTCCATAAAGAGGGAAATTAATCCATTTTAAGGTCATTTTGAGTCTCAAGTGGTAGGTAGACTTATTGGTAAGGTCTAGACCTAATGCCAAATAGGGGTTGGTTTTCATCTTTAGCTCTTAGTGAGATTTTATAGTGATTGGGATAGGTGATTAGGATTTATTAAGAGGTGTTAAAACCTTTTTTTTTCATATAAAGTTCCCAAGAATCCCTTTTTGGCTTAAGAAGCATTCAGACCCTGATATTTATGCAAAATTGACTTGAATGGTCATCTTAGAATGCTCATATATTTCATGAGCATTTGCATGGGACCTGGAGATATTCAAAGAAGTTTTAAGGGGTCCTTAATAAGCCAAAAGTTCCATTTTGAGAGAATTTAAAATTAAAACCTTTATGAACAAAGGTTAAGAGTACAAACCCTCTAAAACTCTATTTTGAGACCTAGAGGTGAAAATGACCCTAAAAGTGCACCCAGATGGAGGAATTTGACCCTAAGTACTGAAGAGAATTTGTTTCCAACTCCATGAGGATCACATCCATGGCCTTGGAATATATTTAACTATAAGGAAAAGAGGAAAATATGGCTTACTTTGACCATTTTTGGTTTTTTACAGGCATGATGAACTTCCAAGAGATGGAATCACTTTTAGAGGGAGGATTAGGACATGTTATAAGTCCCTATGGTCATTATATCAAGTTATTAAGCTCCTAGGTGTGACTACCAACTCATTCTTTTTAGCCAATCCAATAAGATAGCTATTGAGGACTTAGAAAAAATGATAAATCTTCATTTGAAGATCCTTTTATGCCAAATTTATTGTAACTGATGGTATGCGAACTCATTATAAATGTAACTTCTCCTCTTGTATAGATCATATTTTAAGTTTGAAGATCTTGAAGGTGCCAAGTGGAGAGGTGAATGGAAAAAGGTTATTTTGAGACTACCAAGTGTGATCATGCATGGCCAAGATGATAGGAAGGTTTAGGATTCTCCCTAATGCATATGAAGTCTTATTAGTAACCCCTCCTACTTAGATTCATCATAAAATTGATTAGGCATAGATTCTGGGTAGTTTTGTAAGGCCAATCATAAGGGGCAGTTTTATATGGATAGAAAAGGAGATTCTTGACTATTTGTAGGTTTTGGATGATTTTAGATGACATTTGTAACTCTTAACATCATATGGCTCACCCCATCTTTCTATCTTATGCATTTTTAACTGGTCTTCAAATTGGTGACACATCCTTATGCCTCTTTGACTTCCCCTCTCTCTCTCTTCTTCTAGGTTTTATAAATTGGGCCTTCTTAGCCATTATATGGATCTCTCTGTCGAGTTATGGTTAATCCCTATCAAAAAATTTCCTTTAATAAATAAATACAAGTTTTTTTACCTCATTAAAATATTTCACTAAGTGTACATGATGGTTTTTGGTCTTGTGTAAGCTGGGTATGGTGAGGCCCTACCAAATTTTTGCCTTGAATAAATAAAGACAAGTGTTTTACCTCATTTAAATAGTTCACTAAGTGTACATGATGGTTGTTGGTATTAATCAAGTGTAAGTTTCATTTAACTTCACATGTTACTCTCCTTTAGTACCTTATGTGTTTTTTATATCTCTCTTGCAAGTTAGTAAGAAGTGTCAAAGTGGATTGCAGGTGTAGTGAGTAGGATACTCAATAGAATGTCTTAGAATGCCTATTGTATAGTTATTCCTAGCCTATGCTATCTCCAAGACCCCATGTTGAAGTCTTAATGTGAGAGGGAAGATTTCCATTTGGATGAATTTTATGTGCAACTTTTCCTTAGTTCCAAGTGCATGATAAGGGTATGAGTAGAGAGATTTTTTTGGTGTGTCACCTCCTATAGACTAGGTTTACTTTCATGTTATCCCTATCACTTTTCATCCCCAAAGTGTTAGTAGTAGGATATGATATTTAGTGATGCATCAAGGGAAGTTATCCCCTAATCTAGAGATCCACCTCTCAATAGGGATGCCCACAACCCTAAGGTGGTTTCATTATTTCAATTAAATGAGGAGAAGATTGTCCCATCTCCTCATTAGGTGTAAGTTCAAATGACAATAGTTAGTAGTCATGAAGATAATATTGGTCATAATTAAGTTGTTAATATACCTAATTCATCATTCAAATCTCTCCAAAACCCTTCACATACACTCAAAGTTCCAAACTAAGTTCCCTACCTTTGACTGAGAAAACCTATCTGTACTAACCCTTGAAGGTGTGTATGAGCTCATTTGGAATTCGTTATGGTGTTTGGAGACTCCTCATAAATAATGAGGTAATTTAACACCTACATTATCCTTGGACCCACCTTTCATGGGCTAAAACAACCTCAAAAATACACTTCATGGGTCATTGTCTGATAGTCCTGATGTAGGTGCCTGTATCTCCCTATGTATGGATTAAGGGTATGATTGGGGAGTAAAAACACAAAGTAAAATTCCTTTAGGTGACCTCTACACTCATGAATGTTACCCTCACCATTTATAAGTACTCTCATTATTGTATCAAAGTCAAGTTTCAACTTTTAGATGACAAAGGTCACATTTGGATCATAAACCTATAGATGATACTGAGGAAAATTAATCTATGCAAATGTAACTTTGGGATTCTCAATAGCTAGATTTCACTGATCCCCTTGGATACATTATGTGTATGGATTATTTATTTAATGGATACTACAATATTTTTCCATTGCGATGCCTCAACATGCCTTGTTGACCTTATTTCAAGGTATACACAAAATGAGTTAGTCCTCTATTCTAGATCTTTAGGGATTTGATCCCAAAATTTAGTCCTAGAATTTTTTATCATGGTCTACAACTTGTTTATAAATTTAGCCTCCTTATCATGGATTTTATGATCCCTTTTTCATGTTATAATTTCAATAGGGGTTCTATTTTTGGTTTTTACACTTATATGTAAGAACCCCTACTCTCTGCCAACAAATTTTGTAGGTAGACTTTATCATGTCTTCAAACATTAAATACAAGTGTGAACAATGTGAATTAATTTTATCCTTTCATGAATTATGAGTCACTTAAACACTCTAAATTTATTCTTCATGTTTCCAAATATTAAAAACTCTTCATCAAGATCATCATACTTAGCATGACATCAACAATGGCCCCTATAAGTGACTATTAGCTATGTGTGGATAGTGGGTGTGAAATAGAGCAAAAAAGATGGATAAAAGGCCTGATGGGCAGCCAAAATCATTTTAAACTTATTTAAATTCATGAAATTTTCTAAGAACACCTTGAAACACTATTAAACACATCCTTTCCAATGTGAAAACATCTTGACAACATCTAGATTGGAGCAAGCAGGGTGTTTAATTGTGGTTTGGTATGATGAAGGCATGGGTTCTTGATAAAAACATGGGATTGTGAGACAAAAACCTGTAAGGATGTGACAAAATGTCATTAAAACATGGATTAAATCATTTATCATTCATATTAAACCTCTTTATGTAACTCAAGCTCCTGTAATTTGAAAAACTAATTGAAATTGTTCATGTTGGCACCCTCTTACAAAGTGAGTTACATTTCTCATTCAAACACCATAAAACATGAAACAAAGAATGGGGAAAATTTTAGTAATATTTAAACATAATTTTTAAGCAACACAAATATCTATATTATATGAAATCTCCCAAACCAAGGAAAAATCTATAGGGTGCACATATTAGTAGGAAGATTTGCATAGTCAACTAGTTAGTAATGGTTCATAAAGCATAGTTGACCATTATTAATAAAAAAAAACATAAAATGTAATTTTATTGAGTGTAGAATATACCCCTTATATTATTTTTACTAAAACCCCTTGTGCTTATCGTACCAAGTACAAACCTACAAGTCACTTCTACTTGCTGAGAAAGGTGAAAAGGAGTAGAATGGTATTGGCATTAAAATTAAACTTATAGATCATTTAAAACACAAATTTGAGAATTTAAAAAATGAAGAGTCAAATTTAAAACTTTTAAAAGTGGCACACTTCCCAGTGAGGCCATACAAGTGCCGTTTTCTTCTCCTTACACTAGAAAAATGCCTTTTCTTCTACATAACTGACCATCTTTCAATTTTTTAATTTAATTAAGACCTCTAGGGACACATGGAGCATGAAATAATGTTTTTACACCTTCAAAATTTCCAAATAAAATCATACAAAGAATTAAATTCACCTTTTGAACCCCTAAATAACCTAAAATGATAAATAGACATAAAAACTAATTGACCAAGGCTAATACAACATCATTTGAGATTAATTAACATGTAATACACCCCATGAAATTCATATTACTCCCTTTATAGACCTAAATGTTAATTTCTCACCTATAGGTGCCCCAATTTGACTAAAAAGTCAAATTTGGTCAACAATAAAAAGTCAACATAGATGACCCTATACATTTTAGGCACTCAACAATAGTATTTTACAAAGCTTAATTGACCTAGTTGACCTAGTTAGCAAAGTTTTTAAGCATATTCTAAGGTTCTTGACTAGAAATCTTCATTCTCAACATCTTCGATCCACCAAGGTTCCTTTCTATCTCTCTGTCTGTTTCTTTTTTATCTTTCATTTCAAAGTTTGTAGTCTTCAAAATTGCCCTTGCACAGTCAACTAGATCAACCATGTCGACCCAATTTTGTGTTCTATGTGTTATCTAAATAATTGGGTTAACCCTAACTAATCCTATTCATTTTCAGACCTTTCTTATATAGTACAAGTTTAACCCTATTAACCCTATTCTATATTTTATGCATATAGTTTCAACACTATACCTTGTCTAAAGTTGGAATTAATCTTTATATGCTAGTAATTAATTCATACTTTATTTTCTTGTTACTTGAATGCTTAGAATAGTTCACATAGTCTAATTAGGGGGTTTTTAATTAAACATTTAGTTTCACTATTTCTATTTTGTGCACAAATGGCCAACTGACAAAAACTAAACAATCATTTTAAGATTTGTCTACTAAAGGCCAACATACTTGGATTTCATCACCATGGGGGAAGCTAACTTGATACTCTAGTCAAGTATAAAGTGTGGTTAATGGAATATTTTGGCTAAGAACCTAGCACCCTTATTGTTGTAGTGTGTGAAGTGAGGGGTAAGGTCCTAATACAAAGTTTATATCATTTCCACTATAGTCCCTTTCATCCTAAACTACTTGAAACCATCTTTAGATTGCTATCTTATTCATTGATTTATAGCCAACTTCCCATCATGTTTAAAATAATTTATTAATAATCTAATATTACATCATAGGTTGAGCAATTAGTTATCTCTTTACTTTCCAAGTTGATTGCTTTCTCTTTAATCGATTGTGTGTGCAAAAACTTGCATTAGCCAGTGTTAGTGTAAGGTTTTGTATTGTGTGACTCAATTGGATTTGATAGCATTGATCCAATTGACTATTTGTTTTTTTATTTCTTACTTTCTTAGATTAGCTATAAAAATTATCTTGTTTTAGTTCATAACTTGTTATCAACCTTCTCATTTTCCCTATTTATTGTGCTAGGTCAACCTAATTAACCCTATACATTTTTCAAACCTTTGTGCACTATAAAAGATCAACCCATTCAACTATATACTATCTTCAGCCCCTTTTACCTCTTTTTCCAATCTTTGTGCACTATACTAGATCAACCTAGTCAACCCTGTATAGTTTTACAGTTCTTATTTCTATGCTAGGTTGACCCTATATTATTTTAGTCACTTCTTGGTTCTTTGGTTTCTCATCTCTCTTTATCTCCCTTCATCATGGAAATTTTTCTTGATGACAACACTAAGTTGCAATTAACAAACATGATAAAAATTACCAATCCTCATAGGGTCTCCAATAGATGGAGTAGGGATCCTCTCTTAGATGTTAGTAATGTTCATATTTCCACTCACATAATGACCTATGGGACCCCTCCTAATACATATTTCTATAATAATTCTCCTCTTTTCTTAGAGGACCAACCTGAGTTAGAGTATACTCCTAAAATTCTCTTCTTTATCTCTAAATATCCTCAACATCGAATAAAGGATCCTTCTATCATTTACAATCTTACGATTAGTGGTCAAACTAAAGATCCTTACTCACCTACTCATACATTCTCAATTATATTTGGGGGTACCACTTTATTTAATTCTTAGTCTCTTCCTTTAATTATGACCACTTCTCATGCCATGACCTCTTCTTCTTTCCTTTCTTCTACCTCCATGCCTAGTATCTCAACTGATATGGAAGGTTCTACATCTAGTGGGCCTCTCTTAATATCCAATACCTTTAATCAATCTACTATTTATTTTTTTGCTACCCAAGGCAATCATGCTTTTATTATTTCTTCCTCTCAACCATTAACTAGTCCATCTTTTGCTACATAAGCAAGTTTTTCCACTAGTGCATCACACTCTCATAATTCCTCTCAAGCTCCTATCAACACCAATAGTGGTGTCCAAGCCACTAATACTAACACTATTTACAACCTTAATGATTTAATAATGGTAATAAAACACATCAAATATTATTAAAAACACTTAATCAAATGAATACATTTCGAGCTCATAACACATATCATATGATGAGAATGCGAAATGACCTTCTCTACCTCCAATCTCATCTGTAACCAATGGCTTATGGCACACCTAACCAAAATGTTCCACTACATCCTCTTCGATATTCTCAAGTCAATCTCATTCCTCAAACTCATTTAATCAACAAAACAATTAAAAATCTTCAAAATGAACATCTTATTACTCAAATTGATAACATTGACATATTAGGTATAACACCTACAATTTATTATAATGGATCAACCGATCCTACCCTTCATCTTAAGACATTTGGAAATATTTATAGGGATTGGGTGAAATTAAACACCTTTGTTGCTACTAAGCTCCTTGGTAAAACCATCACAAGTGATGCCTTTGATTGGTACAATCAACTTAGACCTCATTCTATTACTAGTTTGGAGGATTTAGTGAATGCTTTAGTTTAAGAATTCCAAATTAGTGATCTTCCCAAAAACACTTTGGCCCATTTCATAAATTTCAAACAAAATGAAAATGAAACCACTCAAGGCCTTATTAAAAAATGGAAGACTTTGTCAAATAAATATGAACACAACATGCCTGATGACAATATTTTCCATCTCTTTACCAATTCATTTTTTCCTAAATTATAATATCAATTCCATACTCTCTCTCCATGTACCTTAGAGGAGGATATTGACCAAGTTAAATGTCAAGATTTCCTAATGCATCAATTCAAGCCACCCAAACCTTCTACGGGTCCTTATATCTTAAGAATAAAAATTATAATGTTACCAATGATGGTGTTACATATTATTATGACACCATTCATAATGTTCAAGCTATCATTCCTACCCCTTCATTGGAACCAACTCCCCCTTCTTAAAAATATACCAATCCTTATTTATCTTCACCAAATAACATTGATGGTCACAAACCTCTATCCTCAACTAAATTGCTTAATCATCTACCTAGGCCTCTTCCATGAGATCTTAAACCTACCTGTCATATGAAATAATGGTATGATCCTAACAAGTTTTGTTAGTTTCATGCTAGTTGGGGTCATTATCATGAGACTTGTAGACAAATTAATAATTTAGCTATGGATTTTATTCTTGGTCCTAATTTTGATCATGACTCCATCATTCGTAAGCATCAACAAGCTTATGAAATTGATTTTAAGGACTATAAGTCACATGATAAAACTTTATCCTTAAATAAATAATACGCTCATTTGTCTATCTATAAAGACCATCTTCCTAATCATCAACCTATTCAAGATAATTAAGATAAAGCCACCTCTTCTACCAATAATTTTAAAATTCTTTTTGAAATAACTTATGAGGAGAACATGGTTAACATGACTAATATGTGAAGGGTAGTTTCTTTTATCGATTCTCACCCTATTTAAAATCCATCCCAAAAATATCATGTTATCCAAGATTATTCTTCAACTCATTTAATTGAGTTGGGAAAAGATGACCTTATTAATTTTTGATTCTCCCTTAGATATCACTTCCCATTCTATTTCTACCACTCTTCCATCATCTTCCAATACTAATGATAATCAAGCTTATACTAACACTTATTATACCATTCATCTAAATTAACATGAACCAACTACTTCATCATCACAACATGATTTGCAACCTTGTCCCAAACCTTCTCATTCTTATCAACATAAATTTTAATTCATTTTAACTCTTCCTTCCAAATTTTTTTTAACCATTATGCACCTATATCTAACAACATTCTTATGGGTTATTATGAGTGGGTTCCCATAATGGAGATCACTAATCTCCCCTCCCAAATTCCATTCATTGAGCTTATGAGGACTTATCCATGTCATAGAAATTGTCTTATGCAACTAATATTCAAGATAAATGTCCCTCATCCTCCCCTAATAGGATAAGAGGCATATTTATCTTGATCTAAGGATACTATATTAAAATAATGTGAATAGATGTCTATTAATGTTGATGAAACTATAGAAACTTTTTTTTATTTAAAATATTTCATAGCCTCTATGATTCTTGATGAGACTTGGCTTTATGCAGATGATCCTCCCCTATTCATTATCATTTAAATATGTGATATCTAAGTTAAGCATGTTTGATTGATAAGGGTTCTGACATGTGTTTTTCTTCTCTCAATTTCATTAAGACTCTTGGGTATTCAAAATGAAATCTCAAGTCTATATGCAATACCTGCGAAGGATATGATTGAAGTAAAATACCTTCTCTAGGTTGCATGTGGATTCCCATTACTATCCCAAGTATTATCATTCATGTGAATGTGATGATATTTAGCTTCCACTTTTATTATAAAATCTTGTTTGGTAGGCCATGGACTCACCTCATGAGAGCTATTACTTATTTCACTTGCCAATGCATTAAATTCACTCTTAATGGGGACATTTATAGGATTCAAGGTGACACTGACCCTTGGAATTTTAAATAATTTCAAGATCATGGTGTCTTCAAGATTTCTACTCTTGAGCCTCTACCAAGTGTTCCATTATATGAGTCTCAACATCTTAAATTTCCCATTAATTTAAATCGAGGTTATAGTGGACATCCTAAGCTCATTGGTAATATTCTTCTTAACCTCTTAGATTATAATGATGATGAACCTGATGAGATTAAATTAAAAATCAAGACTTTCAATCTTTCACCTCATCTCATCTTACAGCTTTCTAATTCCTTACAACCTCACTCTCATAAGCCTCCTTACAATGAATTTCCTTTAGTCTTGACCAAAACTAGGCATTTATTTAACCATACTTCATCAGGTGATAAGGTCATCCCTACTTGCATCATTGACCTTCACACCCCAGATTATGATGATGGTTATTCCTTAGATGATTGTTAAGTGATCTTGTACAAACCCTTGATGTCAAGATTATCCATTATCATTCTTCTTTATTTGAGCCTTTTCGTGCATCTCATCATTTTCCTTCACTTATAGTTCCTAAATTTTTTATTTTTCCTATTTATCATAGGGTAAATATGATGCCAACACCTTCAATTTATGAGGATCCATGTATGACTATGCTCATGGATCATGCTATGACCAGGCTTTATCATTTTTATAGGTACCCTAACCGTCATATCTAGTTTACCCTTGAGGTTAGTGAGACTCTCCGTAGACCTTTTGTATATCCCACTCCTCCCTTAGTAAAGATTTATATAGTCGAGCCTATTTCCACTCCTACTATTGCTAAGCCTACCCCTATTTTCTATTACATTGGTCCTTCCATTGAGATTAGCTCCATTATTTCTTCATCATCATCATCCTCCCTTGGTGATGGGTTGCTTCCTTTGCCTAAGATGGCACCATTTCCCACCAAATGGGCTGATGAGTCTTTTTCCTCTTCTTCCACTCCTATTACACATTTTGTGAGTACTTCTACTAAAACCAATCACAAGCATATCTAGTGCTTCCATGGGATAGATAATCATTCTTCCACCCATTGTCACAAGTTATAGAAATATATTGATACCTTTCATCCTTCTTCCCCATCATCAAACAAATCTATACATCTCCCAAATTTATTTCCTAAATATCTACCCAAGTATGGTGAGGTATATTGTCTATGGCATATATATGGCACCCACCATCCTGATTTTTATCACATCCTATAATAACATATTAAGGATAAACTTATAAACATTCTTGGACCTTCTACCACTCCTCCTATAGACCATACCTACAAGAAGTATCCTCCTTCTTCTCCCATGGTTCCAGCTCCTATGGTTCCATTTCCTCATGTGGTCCCTTCATCATCATCTATACCACCACTTGTGATTCCTTCACCTATGGACCTTCCCTCACCTGTGGATCCTTCTCCATTATTTATTCCTAAATCTCCCATAAGGCTTACTCCCATACATTCTCTTGACCATCCCTTGCCTAATTTCCCTCCTCAACATGATTCATCGAGCATTCCTACTTTTTATATGGAGGAGATTATAAGTATTTTCCTAATATTCATTAAAGATTGATGAGACATTAGAAACAATTCATCTCCAGCTTCATAGATATTTATTTGATGTCCTATATAATGTGTGGATATATTTATCAATATTTATGATCATATACATGGTTCTTTAACAATTCCATTTGGTTTGGACATGTGATCTAATTTTATCTTTATATATCTACTATATCATTTGACACTATGTCAAATTTTTCCTTATCATATATGGTAATATTACTTTTTATATTATATCTTTCTTATCTTATCATTTATATTTCACATATTATTGTCTTTCTCTATCATTTATTTCTCTCTCTTGCTTGAGTTTTTATCAAAACTCTTTTCTTTCCTCTTCATGATTGTTTACTTTCTTGTCTCCATTTTCTTGGTTAATTATCATTATGACTTGGTTATAAAAACCATTTTCCCTTTGGTCATTATCTCCCTTTTACCATGTGATTAGTTAGAAAATAATCCTACTCATTATTATCTCCTTACACTAGTACACTTTTTAGATCTCTTTTTCCCTTCTTTTTAAACAAACTAAGAATATACACAGTTGAGACTTGAGATCACATGCTAATACATTATCAAGCCTAAGTGTCCTAGTCAATATTTGTGTTTGGTTTCTTATCTTCCTTTATCCTTATCCTACAACTCATTTGTGTGTATCACTACATCTCTCATGATTTGTCATTCCAAGTCCATATAGAGGGGGAATCTTAAAAATCCATAAAAATTTAAAAGCCAAATCATTTAAATAAAAGTAAATGATACAAAAGTCAAAATTATTCTTAAAAGTATAATCACACTAAAAGATGTGATTAAAAGCACATCTCCTTCTTTTAGTCAAATATCAAACTCCATAGTTGGCCTCAAGATAGAGCCAGGGTCCTTTGTGGTGTGATAGGCTAGTAGATTAGTAGAGGAGAATAAAAAATATTTTAGTGCTACCAAATTTATCATGCAAGTACCTGATATTCATAGTAGACTAATGACTCTATAAGGGGTCTTGAAGAAAGGGGAAAACATTGTGGGAAGGTAGGTCCACTTTTTTTTTCTTTTACAAATATACCTTCATGAGTTGATATTAGTAGCATGCCTATTTTCCTACAAAGCTTTGTGTATATAGTGAATAGGTTTCCTTTGTACATAGATGACCATTAGTCACATAGTGTCTTCTCATATCCTTAATATGACTCCGATATCCTAAGGTCTTCTCATAATATTCATGAGTCTTGATTTTACATTCCCTCTATCCCTAATATTTTCTCTTAGTAAATAATATTTTGTCTACTGATCACTCCCCTTGGGATTTCATTTGTGAGTTGCTTTGTAAGACCATGGATATGACTCAATGTCCCTCAAAAATTACCATCTTTTCCTTTCTATTTCCCACATCTTTTATTACGCAATTGCCCTAATTTTTCCACCCTAGTGGTGTTATCTTTGTGAGTTTTAGTGTAAGACTATAGATAGGACCTAACATTTCTCATAAAATTTTCCCATACCAAAGTCACAATCCAAAATTACGTGTGTCAAATATAAGATAATATTCAATTGATTATGAAGTTACACATCATTGGCATGCTTCCCAACTTGATTTAGTGGGTTTTATGCTTACTTCATTTATCTTTTGCCTTTTTATCTTCATATTATATGGGCGCATCTAAGAATACAACCATTTATTGAAAATTTTCATACTTCCTAGCTTAAATTAGTGTGATAAATTTAAGACCAATCTTTTACCAATTTTGTTTTTTATTTTATACTTCCAAACATGATTTAGTATATTTTATTGCCTTAATTGATTTGTTTTTATCCTATTTGTGCCCATTTACATACCTTCCATTTTATTACATTGTTATCATACTTCCCAATGCGAATTAGTATGATTTTACTTATTTTAATTCAGTGAAAAAATCTTTCACTTTGGTTTAAAAACAAATCCCTTTTTACGATCTTGTTTTGCAATTTTTTAGTTATTTATACTCAGTCATTTATTTTTATTACACATTTCCTAGCTTAAAATAGTGTGTAGTACATTTTCTTGATTGATTATATTTTTCCAAGTCCTTTTTGCCTATTTCTTTTTAACCATGCATGTGTCCTACATAATGTTAGAAAATAAATCACATCTCATATATCTCTTATAATGCTAGAATGAAATATATCCAAAGCATTCAAAACCACAACCATAATAAACCATAATGATATATACACAATCAACATCAATAAATCAAAATGATATATATATATATATATATATATATATCATGAATTTGATACAAAAAATATAACCATATATAATGCTTCAATTTTATGGCTGGGTTCCATCTTATCTATCTCATGGCCTAGCTACACTACCTTCTAAGGTATTGGTCTAAATTCTTAGAATAATACACTATAAATAGGCCATTTGAGATCTCAGTCCCTCTATCTATCCCTGTAGGTGCACTACCTACACCTATGACTACATTAAGTTTAGATATCTATTATATATTCCACTATGGCCAAATATACAACTCTCTTCTCAGCTAGAGCCTATCATGCCTACATATTTCATGCACCCATATTTGATAGTGACTACATCCTCTCTCTCTATTCCTATATCTATCTCACTACCTCCCCAACTAGTATAAAATAGCTCAACTGAGCTAGGGCATATGGTACATTGGGGTTGTCTAATGAAGTAGGGTCATATGGTTGTAAAGTCTCATCTAGGACCTCATGGAGTGATACCATCATTAGGGACCCCCATATCTCATCTAAATCCTTAGTTACACCTAAAAAATCACACTAAATGGATATTAGATCACTGTTATATCTCAAAATATCTATCTCTACTTCCAAATAAAAACTTAAAACAATAATTTAGCCATCTTTTCTTACCTATCTATGTCTCAACTACTATGATCTCCCCATACATATGACTACCTACCATAGTATCCCCATCTACATAACCTCCTAGTATCTCCTATGTAGGTCACCTCCTCAATTTAAATACCTCTATCATGGATCGCATCCATCTCAACCTATTCTTAAGCAATCTCTCTATCATCTATCCCTTCTCTAGCTCCTCTACTAACTCATCAAGGATGCCATCAATCTCTACTATCTCTTACTAACTTCATCACCATCATGTCCCTAATGGTCATAACATCTCCTATTATGGAGCTAGTAGTGGTACATTTGGTATATCTACCTCCACTTCCCTATCCTTCTTCTCTACTCCCAAACATGTTTGGCTAGTCCATGGTCATTCATGACGTGGTCTAAGTTTTAGTCTCACTATTAGTGGTCTTAGTGCTCTCCTCCCCCATGGATCTCTCATATGTCAAGACCATTACTTAGGCATCAATATCAGTGTCTCTAAATGAGGCAATCCCATATGTCTTGGTACTCATACCACTAGATATGGCTTTCTCCACCATGTGTAGTGTCTAACCACCTCTATCCTTTTTATAGATGGTGTAACTATGTGCTAGCTCACCCATGTAGTCATTATGTGCTCATATGACTAACACACTATGTCTATGCATATTAGTAATTACATTGTTGGAATATGGGGCATGGCTTATGATACTTGGTCCTCTCTCCATCTCCACACTTGAGGTAACCTATCATCAATCACATGGGGTAACCTAGTTGGCTGATACATAGGCAACCTCTATAATCCAAGTTATTAGTAATATGATCAGTCCCATGGTATTCTAACCTATAACCAACATCTCATATAGATCATGTATGAGTTGGAATCAGATGGTAGATCCCATATCATATATAACTCACTCCTTTATGATCATCTTGCTCAAGGTTACCACTAATAGTCGTACCTTACCATCTGACTTGTGGTATAAAACCCACTGTGTCACAAGCTCTATCTATGGATATCCAAAATTTTTGATGCATATAAATCATCTATACTAACTCTCCATCCTCCCAAAATTATCTTTGAGCCTATAGCCAACATGGCTAAGGCTCTACTCTTCTTTATGTTATCCAATATCCCTATGGTCACTAGTGCTCCTACTATGAGCAGCCTAAGGATGGCATGGGCATCCTCTAGTGTGATGTCCACCTCTATAAAATCATTATCCACCTCCCATCTGAAGGTGTTAGTTAGTTATTCTTATCAAGCAAAGAACATGACTAATAGATCAACACTCATGGGGATCCCACACATATCAACTATGCCTACTAGACTTATGGATACTAGTCTATCCCTATCTCCATATGATAATCAATTTAATAATGATGGTAACTAAGACACATCCACCATTATCTAAAACCTCCATCATCTCTACAACCAAGAAAAAATAAAGGTGTATCAGTTCCATCATGTCATGTATAGTCACAATACAGTCTTTTTACATATTTAAATAGAAAACAAGCCTAATTACTTTTAAACTTATTCATTTTTATTCATTTTACCCTATTTCTATCCTAATCAGTATTTATTACCATCCTTTGGTTATTTTGGGCCATTCTATCCCTCTTTCATCCTTTTACATGTTTTTTTATGTTTATTCTGGTTCTTTGGTCAAACTAGTTTGACCAAAATTTCCCTATTTTTGCCCCGGTTGACTCCAAAATCTTAGTTAAACCTCTTATTTTCCCCTTCCTAGTGATACATTATTATTTTATACCTTTTAAATTAGTTTAAAAACTACATTAGGTTGGTATCCTAAATAATGTACAAGGTTGACCCATACCTATTGGGTTGACACTATGGATTCTACCTAATTTCAGCGTACTAGATTGATTGAGTTGGCCCAGTTCATTTTGCCTACCAACCCCTTGCATTTTACTAAAAAAGTGTATTTTCCCAATTTATTCCTAATTATTCTAAACCCATTTACCATATTTCTATTTTCTACCCCTAGAATCTAATTTTGTCTCATTATGATGTCTAGAAATGCCTAAAATTCAAAATTACTGAAAATACACTTAATTCACTACAAATTTCAAAAATTGGTTTGAGATTCATAGTTGCATACCTGTAGTACACCTGTTGCTGCCTTTGGGAATACCTCTTATCTATCTTGTTATCTTCTCACCATCCTAACTTGTTTTATCTCCATAGCTCTTTTTTCTCTCCTTCACAAGTCAAAATAACAAATGATTTGTCTTTTCCCTATTTAAAAACACTTTTCAAAATTTAAAATTTTCAATTATTTTTAAGCAAATTCATTATTTTGTTTATATATTTGGTTTTACTCATCCATTTTTTTATCCATAAAATGCATTATATTTGTAATGATGTAGAGATTCTTTTCCACTATCATATGCCTATTTTCCAAAAATCTTGATTTTTGGCTATTTTTTGCACTAATTTATACAAGTTCATCTATTGTTCTTCACATGGAATGCCTTTAATTTATCTTGTAGTCTAATTATTTATCTAAAACATTAATGTAAGTAAATTTATGTGTTTTTAAACTCTATCCTTTCATTTATCTTATTTACTACTTATTACACTTTACTTAGCATTAGCATTGTGTGTTATCATATTCTATTTCTCGAAACACCATCCCATGTTGTACTTACGTGACACGTGATGAGATTTGAGTGGGGAATATATATATACACAATATTTTTAAAGTTTTATTCATTACCGACACTTTGATCTTGTAGAAACCCATCGAGTCTCAATCTCTCTGAGTGTGTGACTTAAAGGGTGCACTAGGAAAGGGGTGGACAAATCATTGGTGTTTCATAAGATTATTTTCCCTTTTTCCACTTGCCATATACACACTCATATCCTAAAAACCATTAACCCTAATATTATTCTTCTCAGCCTTACCCATTCTAATCATTTTCCTCTTTCCATCCTCCTTTTCTTGCCTTAATTCCCTTTTGGATAGTCAGCTGTACTAGGTCGACTGGGTTGACCAGTTTAGGAGTATTTTTCACTTTTTGGGTTTTTTAGCCTTTCAATCAACCTAGCTTAGACCTAGTGAATTATACCCTAAAACATGCAGGGTCAACTAGGTTGACCTTGTACAACCAATGTTTTTGGGAAGATTTAGGGAAAGATCCACCAATATATACAAGTTCATTTCTAACCATTTATAAGAATAGAATTGAAGAAGAATAAGTACAAATAAACATATGCTTATTGACCATTCTACTTGAGGAATAAAACTTAGGGTTCCATACTTTTTTTGAAGATATGAATCTTATCTTGTAGATAAGTCTTTGGATGCATATATAGGTTGTGTATTCTAGAGATGATTTATATTTATTATCCTTACATACCACAATAATATCTTATGAAGCACCTTGGCCAAGGGAGAGATTGAGGCTTGGTGGGTTTGTCATCAAGGCAAGTATTCCTAGCTTTATTTCTCCTTTGTAAGAGTAGATAGATAATGAAATTTTGCTTTTTTCTTCCATGTATTAAGATTTTATATACATTGACATGAGTATGTGTCTTTTATGTATGTTTAGTTTAGTTTATTTTGTTTCTAACCCCTACTTTGTGACACAATCTTTGGTGTGCACTAGATTATATTTACTTTCTTGTTTATTAGATATAGAGTGAACATTAAAGCTAGGACTCTTTTAAGTTTTTTTCATGATTGTGTTAGACTATATGATTTGGAACCCTACCTCACATGGTGTCTTGTGACAAGTGATCCCCTAATCAGGTCTATCAGAACCCCATATTGGTCATGCTCCCACTTAAAAAATATAATCCCAATTAGAAGTGTAGGCATAATATATCTTCTCTAAGATAGGATTTATTTATATACATGATGTATTTTTTATTTCATGTGCATTCCATTATATAACCTTATCACCAAATTTTTCTTCATCAAGAGAATTCTCATTAAACTCATCAATAATATGAGACACAAATACTCGAGTTGTTCATGAACTCTATGATCTATTGATCATCATTAAATAATTTCAAATGATTGACATTTTAAAGGATTGAGAGACATGGAACCAATTAAATTCCAAGGTTTTCCAATTTAGAATCTTGATTTATCATAATATTGGCTACAACTATGGCTAGCTCATCAACAAGCTTCTTTTCTTTTCTAGGAATTGAAACAATGTTAAAGGCATCAAAGTACTCAATCAATTACCACACTCTAAACTTGTATTTCTTAAGATATGATGATTTTCATTGGTACTTAATTCTAACCTAATTAACTACTAGTTCAAAATCATGAAGTACTAGTATTTATTTTACCTTATGTTTGATATAAAATTGTAATCCTAAGATTAAATCTTCATACTCCACCAAATTGTTAGTTTTAAAGAAACTAAAGTTTGTAAGAAGCATTATTTCCTTCCCAATGGGATTGATTATAACAATTCCTACTCCAAATCTATATTTACATCTAACACCATCAAAATATAATTTCCATAGTCCAAGCATAGCATGAGAATTTTTAGAGTCACATACCTAGGGTGTATCAAGAGTGTAAACTCCTAAATTAGAATTGACCATGTTAAACCTTTCATTTATTTCATTGTATTTAATGATCATTTGTTTCATTTTTGGTTCCCTTTCAATCTAAATTTGATTGGTAACTCCTCTCCATGAAGGCCACATATGATAATAGTCAGTTGACATGTATCCATTTAAAGACATAGTCCAATATCTACTGAGAATCATCCCATTAGCATCTATAATGTCTACCACTTGAATATCTATAAAGTGATGTATCCTTAGATTTTAAGTAAGCTTCATATAAACATTCACCAATTTGCACATTAATTTAACTCTTGATTTGTCTAATTGAGTAACTACTCTATCAGACTTAATTGGAGTTAAACCAAGATTCTCACAAATACCTTTTGGCATGATATTTTCTGAGGCACCTGAATCTAACAAAATATTATGCAAGTTTTTACCAAAAACTCTAATTTTTAGTAAGAAAGGTGGAACCTCTACTTTTTTATTACACATCACTACATTGGCATTTGTAACCTTTTATGCTTTACTAGGTTTTTTGCTCAAAGATTCTAGCAACAAATCTCTTTGCTCAATAATTTTAGTCAACTCATGCAAAGTGATATTATATTTAATCTTTTTCATATCCTCCACTATATTATATCCACTCCTAGTAAAATAACTAGATGAATCAACATTATTTCTAGAGTTACTTCCCTTTGGAGATACTAGATTGTTATCTGCTTGAGGATCAAGAAAAATATCAAAGTTATTTGGTGGAGTTAAACTAGTCAATGGTTGATTTTATTATCTATTCTTTAGTGGACAAGTATTCTTTAGGTATTGTTGAAAATCATGAATCTCCTTATGAGTATCCTTAGGCTCATTCTCATCTCAGAGTGGAAAATCAAAAGTATCCACCATCAGAGTTATGTCAGCATATTTAGATGCTTTTAAAGAACTATATGTACCTGCAACACTATATTTATTAGTTACACCTTCAAATATATCTAACTCATCTTTAAATAATTAAAAAGAACTACAAAATTCTATACAATCTAATTCACCATGTTTTAAAGTGTTATGAACCCTACAATATTCAGTTAAATTTACATCACAAATGTTTATTTTGGTATTATTTTTATTTACAAATGACTCATTGTTTTTTTGGTTATTGTTTCCATTATGAAACTTGTTTGTAGGTATGTTAAACCTTTGATAATAATAATTCATGTTTGAACTTTCCAAACATTACCTACTTGTTTTTTAACTGAAGAAAATTAGTGCTTAGTTTTTGAACCATTTTGAGTATGGATTCATTTTCATTATTTGGTGCCTATGAATTGTGAACTTGAGTTATATTACTAGTTGTTGGTACCATAGTTGTTTGATCTTGGGGATGAGATCTACTTGTAGTGTTTTTTAAGAATTTTAGGTTTTGACCAAAATGAACATGACTTAGGGGTAATAATTTTTGATTTAAGGTAGGCATATTTTGATTAGCATTTGGAATGACATTCAATGTGTGGAAATTAGCATTAACATTAGGAATAACATATGTTAATTGACCATGGGGTTGCATTTGATCACTTATTTTCATAGCTTCATCATAGGCTAAAGTCAATTTATTTATAACTTTGGACAATCTTTTCATAAAAATAGAAGTCATTGGATATAAAACATTCTGATAAATCTCTAAAGTTAAGGCTTCATCAATTATATAGGAGATATAGTTATACTAAGCATCTTTAGGAATCTGACATTAAAATCTCTAATGGTTTCACTTGAATCTCTTTTCACAATAGTGAATTATTGATAAAGGACACAAGGACTAATGAATTTTCTAAATTAATCAATGAAAATACTATTTAAATCATTCCACCTAGTAATGTAATTTTTATTAAGGTTAAGAAACCAATCTTATGCAAGATCTTTGAAAGTGAAAGGAAAAAATCTTCAAAAAACATATTCATGAGCAATATTTAATAACCTTAAAGTAGCCTTAAAAGACCGATATGTTCTTCAACATTAATCACACCTGTAGGATTGAAATAAGGTAAATACTTCTCAATATTTATAGGTAAATCATGTCCCTGATCAATCACATTGATGTAAGATCCACCTAACCATTCCATACCTTGATAAGGGTTAAACACAGGAGCACCACAAATAGGTGAAGTAGGTTGAGATTTAGAAACCCTGTACTTACCTTTATCTGCTCTTGATTTCCTATGAATCTCTAAAGAAAGAAGATGTAGCCTTGTCTTAGACCTTGAC
Source organism: Torreya grandis (assembly GCA_037957365.1). Taxonomy (NCBI): domain Eukaryota; kingdom Viridiplantae; phylum Streptophyta; class Pinopsida; order Cupressales; family Taxaceae; genus Torreya; species Torreya grandis. The sequence goes on along the minus strand of JARHVA010000541.1, from coordinate 892,526 downwards.
CTAATTCTTATCCTTGGTATTTCTATCTTGTAAACTCTAAATCCTATTCAAAATATGACATATATAAACCTTATTTTTATAAATAATGATGAGTAAATTTATATCTTAAGTAAATTTTGCACAAATTCATACAAATATTTTCAAAGAACACTAATATTTAACTACATTATCTTAAATATACCTCCAAAATTATGAGTATGAGTGATCTTTACACTTCTAAGTTTAAATAAACCTAAATCTACAAATAATAAACTAATCTTTGAACAAAATTGCTATCACTAACCTCAATCACATCATATTTACAAAGCTTAAACTACCTTTGTAATAATTTATCATAAATCTTGAAAGAATATCTATATTTATCTAAATAAGCCTAAAGACTAGTCTAAAACCATGAATGTTAGTTATTTTTAAACAATTAATCTAAGAACAACATAATTCTACAAATAATCAACTAATATTTGAGAAAAATTCACTAAAATTAGCTAAGATACTTCAAATTCACAAATATTTAGCTTAAGGTCCTACTTATAGTACCAATTTTCATGCCTTTTGATGACTAAAGGTGCATCATAGGGTCTCAATAGTATTTAAGAAACACTTATCATTTTTGGATTCAAAGATTCCATTGCATGAGTTGTTGGTTTTGATATTCTTGATATATTTCATGGATTAATGACAAAGATAATGACTATTTCACAAATGAAAATGTAAATGGTTTTTAGGAGAAACCATGGTGTTAAATCCTTCTTGTGAACATGAAAGTAATCTGAACTAATATTAATGAATTATGATCAAAACCTAAAGTCTAAAGTGTAATCTAGCTGAAATATTTACATCAAAAGATAAGCTACTATGAATTGATAAAAAAATGAGAAAAAGGAAGGGTAGGGAAGAAAATAGAGTTTTTTATCTTTAGTCCATACATTATGAAAAAGCTTAAATTTCATCCAAACATGCACTCAAACCTATATATGACATGAAATAAATGACAACATAGATCTTATTATATACTAGGAAAATGTCTAAGGATAGTTGAAACCATATTAAATTTAAAGATTTACTTCCACAAGAAAATTGCATTATCACATCTTCAAAAAAAGTAAGGAAAATGAAATTAATCTAATAAATTTCAATAAATCTAGCATACACACAAATTGACAACTTTGCATTCAAATATACACATCTACAATCCATAAAAAACCATTCACATTTGAACATCAAACTAGTTAGTTTAGGAAATAACTATGATAACAAAAGACATAAACAAATATGAGACAATCCTTGAAAAATTCCCTTGCATTAATTTGCTCCAAATTTACAAAGTAGTTTTTTCCTATAAAACTCCCTCTTTTTTACAAATGACAATACCCCTTTTATAGAAGACCTTCAGGTATGTCGATCAGTTACATCAAATGATAATTGAATAAGTGTCAAGGATAGCTATCCTTTTACAACTAGAATTAAACACTTTACAAATGGACTAACCTATAATAAATGTGATTTACAAGTTTACACATGATTTTACAAGATAGAATATTTATTTTTCAAATGATATATATGTTTTGCTATAAAAATAATATGCTAAGTCAATAAATTTGACTTTAAGAAACTCCTCCAGTTGTAGTCTTCTACTTTTGTTGTAGGATCTTCATTACCTTATCATGTTGTTCATTAATCATCTTGAAGTTGATGATGGGCTCCATGAAAATCTCTTCTTCTTGATCTACCAATATTTTTAATTCCTTGTTAGCTCTATCTAAGGTCTTTATAATAATTTCAAAATCACCAATTTTCTCTTCTACAGATAGGATCATGTCCAATATTCTTTTATTATTTGCCCCTGTTATACCTTGGGTTTTATTATTAACTTATTTCATGAATTGATTAGCCCTATATTTGAATTCATCATTAGTTATCAAGATAATGGTAATGAGGGTAGTTAGGTATTTGATCAAGCCTCCCAATATACGCATAATCTAGTTATCCAACTATTTGAAATCCTTAGAAAGATCTTCCAAGCTCTTGGATCATTTGTTCAAACCCTTGATCTTCTCTATAAATATAACCATATCCATATTTAAATATGTTAAGTTGAATATTTTAAATATAGGAATCTGGTCCTCTATCAATATATTGATTAAATCATTTACCTTATTGCTTAAATCCTACTATTGATTGATCTATTTCACAACCATGGAATGTTGCTTATTCACCATGTCTTTCTTGGACCATACATCTTTTAGAAATCTAAATGTTTTATAAATGATTAATTCAAACTTGTTGATAATATCCCCTAACACTTGTAGGATAGATTACTCCTCTAAGTTCTTTTGCTATTTTAGGCCTTTGATAGTAGCTTACAACTACTTTGATTATGCTCGAGCTAGATCTAAGACATCCTCCTTAGATATTGGATCCTCACTAGGGTTTTTTCCTTTCTCTTGGATCAAGTTAGTCAAGGGCTCCACCTTTTATATATGATTTCTTCACCACCCTGCCTAACTATTTTCTTAGTCACCCTTTGCCAAATAGTAGTACTTGGATTAAACTTGACATTAATTGAATATTGGGTCACATGTGGAATTATGATTTCTAATTTTGATTAGGATGACTGACTAGGAGTTGATAATCTTCTTTCCTCTTCTTCTTGTAGATAAATGATCTAGGATTTCAATTCTTGATGTAGAGGGATATTAGTAGCTTTCACCATTGCCCATGGATGGTGAGTAGTGGGAAGCTTTTCTATCCTCGACTCATACATGAACCACTCAAGGATAAGTGGACCATATAATATTTTTTCTTTGCTAAACAAGTTGAATTCACTCAAAGGAGGAGTGATATTTATCCTTGGTTTCTTTGCCTTTCAAATAATGGCAGTCTCAAATTTTTTTATTTGGAGTGTCAATAGGAACCAAGTCTAAATACTTCCCTTTATCTTTATCTTGATTAGTTTTCTCAACACATAATACTTCTTTGTCTGAATCTATCTCATAAACCATGGATAGCATATTCAATGCATGATCAACATACTCATTAGGATCTAGGCATATCTATGCACCTCCACTTGAGGTAGCTCTTGATTTATTGCCTTAGATGATTTAAGAGATATTGAACTTGAAATAGTTTTATCAGGCCTCCTCTCTTCTAGTCTATGTTCTATTTGTACGTCTATTGCAAGCAACTTAGAAGAACCAAAACCAATCAAATGATATTGCGTTGGGCCTAATTGCCATCTATCTTCTATTTTTTTGTTCTATTCAATCTAGACTCAAGTCTTATATTGTGCTCTTTCAATATTCTAGTTCAAAATATGAGGATGATTTTATATATATATATATATATATATATATATATATATATATATAAAAGTCAAATGAGCTAGGCTCATGCTCATATGGTACATTAAAATAACTTTTATCCTCAAATCATCTTTTAACCTACCATAACGGTCCCATTACTTAAGATCATCCATCTGTAGGTTGAAAGATAACATATGTTTTGATGCAACCTCAATATGATCCCACTGTCTAAAATTTGGCTTGCCAATTATCATTGGAAAGCTATGAAAGAGACATTTTATCTTAATTTTTCAAAGGCCATATATACCATAAAACAACTAATAAGCCACCTCTTGTTGTGCTAGTTTATTAGGAACATGGACTGATAACTTGAGAGGAGAATTTTGAGTTCTTTTAATCCTTATAATATTATAATTATGGTATAAAAATATGTCTACCATTACTTCAATATATTTATTGATTAGAGGGATAACTCTCTTCATAATGATACTGAATATAGCTTTACTTAGTGCAGGGTAGACAAAATCACAAATAAATTTTAGGTGATCTCTATACTTATAAACATGCAACTTGGAACTGGGAGATGGTTTGAGTATCACTTGAAAACCATTCTCAGTGATTGGGAATTTTTATGGTTTCACATAGGGCATGTAAAATATATGACATCATGTAAAACTCAGTCTTCTTCATATGCCTGAGTGCATATATTTGCCTACTAAGGGAGATGTTTATTATCTAACCCAATGGAGGAACTGTCACTTTTTCAATGATGAAATACACCATGGGTACCCACATTGTATTTACATATGATATATTTTCACATCCATAAAAAATGTTTATCATGGTCATCACCATCCTAATTCCATGTCTAAATTGACTTATTAGGAAGTTCCTTGCAGGGTCTATAAAAATCTAGTTACCAAATTCTAACCACATAACTAGGGTGTACATCAAGTTGTGTTACCTAGACCATGAATTAATTGAGGTTAGGTCAATGTAGGGCTTGGGAAGTTTGTAATAAGACTCAAATGAAATTGGGGAAATACAAGCAACTTTCCTTTGATTATGTTCATTAATTAACATGCCCTTATCTATTTTAGCTTTTTTTTAAATGAGATCAAGAATATCAATGCAATTAAGTGCCTTTGGTTTTGTAGCTCCATAGTGAATTTTGGTCACCTAGGTGGATACAATGTCATCATATAGTCTCTTTGTTGGAAGAATGTTCTCTTCTTCCTTAGTGATAACTAGTCATTTGTCAATAATCTAAAACATTTTAGAGAAATTGTTATCCCATGTGTTCAAAGTAATAGATACAAAATCCATATATTTAAAAAAATGCCCTTTGACATATGATGTCAAATATAGTTTAAATTATTGCATTAAAACATGCTTATGGGTTATCATTTCTATAATCCTGATTGAATTATCCAATTGTAGACAAAAATGTAACTCTCTCAACTCAATTATAGTGATTCTAGAGGCAATTAAGGTAATCCATACACTCTAAGGATTTTGGAGGTTTATGAAGAACTCTAATTATGGTAATAAAGTTTGGACTATGATTTTTAGTACCTTAAATTCCTTTTTAATTTCACATATATACCTTTTGTGTGTTTGGGTCCACATGATATCTCAATATGATGTGTTCTACCCTTGTGACATTGCCATGTCATGCTACTCATTTATTCAAAATGTGACCGTTTATCACTTCTAAACACATTTAATTACCTATGGAAAAATTTAATCTTGATTAAATCCACACCATTGATCTCTTAATAAGTCTTCCTATCCTTGATTTCATTATGGGTTATTGATATTTCATTTGAGCTCTTAGGAGTGTTCTACTTGGCAACTCCATGGCTCTCTATGTACCTTGAAAATATTATTCATCACCTTAACACTTTTATGCCACATGGTATAATCTCATTAGATCTAGGCTCTTTAAATTTTTTAATCCAATTGTATGATTGATCTTGAATGTATGATCAAATATGGGTCATTGATCTTCCTTCTATTAGTTTAGACTTGCATTATTGATCTACCAAATGCATGACCAAGCAATTACCATTGATCTCTATCTTTATGCCCAAGATCAAACATGGGACATTAATCTACTTGATCACTTATTTATATTTCAAAATTTGTCATTCTTTCATTTTAGCTTAACATCTTTGACATATTGGCCTTCATTCATCATTAGATTTATGACCACTTTGCCAAGATTGTGACACTTGTCACTCTCGCATTTTATTTTATAACCCTTTGACACTTTTATTCCTCACTCACTGTCAGATATTCATTACACTATTAATGTGTACCATCGATCATTTCCATTGACTTATTGACTCCATCATTGCCCACACATCATTGATCTTCATTTCAAGCTCTTGAGGTCTTGCCACTTGGTGATACCACATTTAATTCATTCTTGCCAATAATAAAATAGTTAAAGTAAGGGTTTTGGAGTATAAATAATTTAGGATAAAGTTTTATACTAAGGTTTTAGTCACATTAATAAACATGATTAGAACTTAGACTAAAGTTTAAACTAGGTTTAAACTATAATAAAATATTCTCGTATAAATTTGAATCCATTTTAAAAGGATCTTAGGATAAAAAATTAGACTAAGGTTTTTAACACTTATTTAAACATGGATCTAATTAAACAATTAAATACCAAGGGATAAAAGGGTCAAATTATCATTCAAGCATAAAACCCTAAATAGTGTTCATTAAAATAGAACTCCATTAAACCTACAACATAGAAACATAAGAATCAAACATTAGCAACATTGGATGAAGTCAAATAAGGATTAAATGTAAACAAGTCAATTAATCAAGATGAGAACCATGATATTCAAATAATGTACTTTGATCAACTTAAGAGCACAATTTCTAACACAACATACAAAATTGAAAAAGGGTCCTCATTTTTTAGAAATGGGTGTATGTTGACCTTAACACAAGGTAATTATAATGACATATTGTGACCAATGTTCTCTTGACACAAATTATTAAAATTTAGAAAAGAATATAGACTGGATACATCTTCCTCTTCGATCCCTCAAAAATAATTGAGAGATACAAATATCTCACTTAACATTCTTATCTATGATCATTATAATTTTTTGTTTAGATTAATCAATGAGGATCAATAAATATCATATCATGATTGTTTCTCCAAAGATGATGTTAAATACTAAGATGATTTTGTGGCATTGGAGCAAGATAGTCTCCATTAAGTAGCTACCAAACAAGACATATTTTCATGCATTGACCTTTTGCATAATGTTTTCATAGATTATATTCTCAAAAATAATTTGATTCATTATCCTAATATAAATAATAAATAATATTTTATTTTTGGGGTTGATTTAAAGAGCTATTATTTAAATTATCACACCCTAATTTCACCTATAATCAAGAGGTAGCTCTATTTTTAACCCTAAAATTATATAATGGTGGTATAGGGATAATAATATAGAATTAGTTCAAAGATAAGGGTGATAAACTAATATATAACATTCTAATTAATTTCAAACTCAGATAAATGAATATTATGAAATATAATACTAAGATATGATAAATATAGGAAGTAATTGATTTAATAAATGTTCAATTGATTATAATATCAAGTGGAAATGATACTTAGTCAGGATCAATATGTATAGCTAGATCCATAATAAAAACATGTGAAAATTATGTAGTGTCAATATTTTAGATCAGTCATCAAATTCTAGAAATTATAATTATGTAGCCTTGAACACCATTATCATATATGGACACTACTGTCATACTAGTATCAAACTGTGATGTAGGTGTCCAATATGGAGTAATGATTGTATTTGGATGTGACCAAAATAATTATTATGGGTATATTTTTTCCTTTATACTAATGTATCTAGATCTATGACACATTACATCACTATTTTTTAATGGATCAAACCCTATATCTTCACCCTTTTTCACCCTTAGAATGAATTTATAAAAAGTGGGTTAATGCAATCATGGTTATTAAGTTTACCCCAAAAAACTTATGTTAATTGACATTACCTACATATTAAATACTCCAAGGAGTGTCTCATCCTTATGTAATTTCCCTCTATGTGTGGGAAACTATGTTCATAAGGGTACAATATACTCTATGATGATGCATTCAGTTATCTAGCTTGTAACTTGAAAAATATCTCTCACATGTTTATATTTAAAATATTTAGATTTTTAAAATGATTTCTCCTATTATTTATATTAAAATTGTGATGAGTATGGTATATTGATTGATTTATCTTTAATAGGTGTTTGCTTGGTATTTTCTAGATGAGGAATGAAAAGGCTTAGACTTGTATTTATACCACACCTTTTGAGAATATATATTAGTAGGGTTAAATAATACAAGTGTTCAATACCATATATTTCAAAACATTTTAAATTTAGAATAATTTTGGAAACTAGACACTAGATAAGGATCTGGAAATTATTGTCAGTGAGAGTGCCCCTCTATGTTGGTATGTCTAGAAGGATAGAAAATGGGTATGGATATAAAACATAATGAATTATGTTTTAAAATTTATGTGTATTGAAAGAGACTTGGGTCATCATAAGGATATGGATCAACTAAGAGACAAACATTTAGGCACAATAAGATGGTAAATATGAGCCATTTAGTACGTGAAGGTCTAGAATTGGATGGTAAAGTCCTGATTGATATTTGTCAAATGTATAATATTGAGATTCTATAAATATTTATTTTTAGTATCTACACCTTAAATTTTATTTATAAAAATGGTCTCATATAAGTTGAAAAGGATTGTACTAAATACCTATAATTTTGGGTAAAAAAGGGAGGGATTGATGTACACACAATTAGGTTTCTTAGGAAAGGATTTAGAGAAAGCATGCATCTCATGAAAAAAATATTGGGATTCAGATATCATTCATATAATTAAACTTTAGTTCCCTCTCCTTTCTATGATAATATATGAAAACAAGAAATAAACTTTGGGCAAAATTATCTACTACAATTTGAAAAACAACTTCAAGTAGCTAACTATGGATGCATTTTTTTACATGATGTTATATTTGGTTGATTATTTTTTTGCTACAATGAAACATAACCATATATATTTTCCAAGGTGGACTAATTATTATAAATATCCAATCCATATGTTATATTAACAACTCGATATTTATCATTATCAAGAGTGCATTGAGGAGATTTACGATTATTTTTATTATTCAATGTATCAAGAGATCAATGGGTACCTTATGCCTAATTTATCTAATGAGCATATTGGTACTATAACTTATTTAATGTGATCATAATTGAAGGGATATTTGTCTCCCCACTCAAAATACCATAATATAGTATAGATATATTGGTTTTAGAAGATATTTCATACCAATATGTCACTAGAGTTTCTTAAATTTGTAATTTGAGATGATGGAAACATTGGATACTCATCCCATTAAAAATAAGAAGATTTTTTTATAAAAAATATCCCCATGTTTAGGTGTTAACATCCCACTACAAGTTTTTAAAATAAAGACTATCAATATGGTATAGAATAAATGCCATATTGATAATCTATTTTATTCTATGTTATCTAGATTAATGCCATAAAATAAAATTGCATGTAGATTATCAATACAACATTAATCTAGCTAATATAGAATAAAATATAGCCAAATTGAAAGTAACAGGGATTATTATTTCACCACCAATGACTCAATCTCAAAAAAAAAAGAATTGAAGAGGGGATAGAGTATTAATTGTTACCAATAAAAAATGATCCATAATGAATTTATTTTCATCTCAAGAGAAAGGTATTATAATGTATTTATTTAGTTTTATTGTATTCAATTTCACCAACTCTGGCTACTCAAGTAACTGGGATATATTATATTTCATATGTATTTTGGACATATATAGCCACTCCCCATATTTTTATTGGTTATTTTATATAAACATTACCTAATCCTCATAATAGTACAAAAATTCAAGTCTCATATTTATTTCTATTACTCTCACTTTTCCACCATGATTCACTCATGTATACACTAGAAAATCCATAATGTCCATAGTTAGTTTCATTACTCAAATTATAGGGGTTTTTCATGAAAAAGTATGAGAATTAATTAAGGTGACCATTATATCAACCACATTTCAAGTATTTCTAATGGTTCCCATCAATGCCCTTGTGATCATTCTATTTTATAGTGCTATAATGAGTACTCCACCTCCACATTTATCCATAACCTATTCCATTCAATCAATTATTAAACATTATTAATAAGTTATATAAATACAATCATAATCATATAATTCTATTTCAACATTTCACATCCCCATAATGACATCTAACAATATTTGTACACCCTTGATCTTGGTTTTCCTATTTTTATCACTATTGAGTTGAGGCCTATTATTTTTTATTCATCAACATTGGAGGTCCCTACGCATACTCAAATATAATATTTAATACTCATGCACACACCTACTTAAAAAATAATGAAAACCCATCCCATCATTAAAACATCTTCTCCCATTTATTTACCCATTTTTTCCACTTCATTTAGTACCACTATCTCTTCCACTTCACCCCCATTGATCATAAATTTTAATTTTATAACTCCCACTCCATACATTTAATAACTTTATTTTCATCTATTAATAATTTAATCATGACTCAGTAAGGGGAATGTCATTATGATGAATGTATTCAAAATATGTAATTGGTAAAAACCTATAGGTTAGAGATGATTATTCAAGATGAACTTGAAATTTGATTGTAATTTGAAAAAACTACTTAAAAATTGTAGATAATAATAACAAGAAAAATTACTCAGGATGGTGCTCTTACTCTTTATGAAAGGAGAAGAGGAATCATTCTCTTTGACTAGGAGAAGAAAGAGACTACACAAGAGTATGTGTATGACCCTTGATTATTATAATATTGATGAATAATTTCAATAATATAATGAATTTATAGTGAGGTCTAGCAATAAAATAGTAAAAATAATGGTCAGGGAATGAAAAATAAATTTAAAAGATTAGAAGAAAAGGTGAGTATCAAGGTCCTAGAAAATATAATGATTATAGTTGAGAATTAATTTAATTCACTTTTAATTTGTATCATTGAATTATAATTATATAATATGAAGAATTAACTTATGTTAAATAACATTCAAACCTATTTGGTATATATTTTCATGGTTGAGAATAAGGTTGATATAAATTATTGTTTGGTCACATTAGGCCTACTTTATGATCTTAGTTTAATGGAAATTTTTGAGGAAAATATATGTTATATTCTCATATATAATACATAGACTTATTGGAATATACATTATTAAAATATAATTGTTGTGATGACACCACTCAACAATTTCAAGGAAGATATTTTGGATATATTCAAAGAGTATAATATGATATTTATAAAAAATAATAATTTTGATAATCCTTCATGATTTTACAAGATTTATTAAAATTTCATATTTTATTTTAAGATAAAAGTGACCTAGGACAACAATAGATGTGGTCAACATGTTTTTTCCCCATGTATTATAAATAGTGGAAAAGGATAAAATAATCATGGCTTATTTTGTAGGTCGATTACATTACCATGTAGTGCTGATATAAAAGTCTAAAGTCATCTTAAAGATGCCAACTATAGAATATCCATAATAGATGATGATTTATAGATGTTCATGTAAGCTTAAAAGGGGAAAAATGGCCACCACACTAAAAACTGAGAAATTATGTCTATGTGGACTTCGAATAGTGAAATAATATTTTTAGGTCTTTATTTTATAGAAAACATAATGTATTTGGAACTTCATTTTAACTTTATATTTATTTTCTATTTAGAGATAAAAAATTTATTTCATTCAAACTACTTGTTTATATGTGTAGGTTCCCATATTTTTGTTATAAATACTTTCATAATATTATTTTTTAAAGAGGAAGAATTATTGAAGACATGACATGCTTGATAAATACTTTGATATGTTTATTGAGACTTCTATGTTTTCATATTTCTAAAAAATCTATATTGATGTTGTAGATGCTTCAGAATATGGTGATCATTTAATAATATTTTATTGTTTCTATTTTGAATTGGATAAATTGAGTGATTAACTAATTTAACTATTTATGTATTTTGAGTCTAATTTCATTTAAATTCATGTATCATATTGTGATTTTATTAATTCACTATGTTTAATTTATTCGACAAAATCACACTATGGAAATTTATTCACATATGATTAATCCTTATACTCTATGCCATGTTTATTTATGTTTGAGTGTATGATAGCCTTGAAAAATGTTGGCTAATTTGTAGTTAATCTCATGAAATTTTTGATTTATAAAAATATTTTTAAGTTGGAAATATTGAAATTTATTTATTCCCTACCCTTCCTTCTTATTTTATGTTTTAAATCAGAATGCCATCTTTTAAAATAACATTATTTTGAATATACATAATTAGAATAGTTTTGATTATTTTTGAAAAGAGAATAACATGTTCGTAAAGAAGGATTATTTAAGTAAAAATGTTCACATTTATCTAAAAATACTATTCCACCACTTATCTATTTATAAAACCACATAATTTCAACTTGTACCATATGTTACTCTATTTATCCTAAAATGATATGGATTATCCCATCAAAAATTTATGCTTATACATAAACTTGCATCAATAACACCATGTGAGAAAACCACAATAACCATGTGATAAAATATCTCTAATAACATGTGATAAATAAGGACCCAATAAAAATCCATAATGAAAACACACCATATACAAATATGTAATCAAAAAAGAGATCTCATCAATAACATGAATGCAATGAAATTACTTAGATGTTCACACAAAATAATTATATATCACATAAAAAAATCAAAGATAAGATATCACACAATAATAATTGATATTCAAGCAGAATAATGGATAATATAGTGGTGCCACTTTGAGAGGGAAACATCCACAAAAATGCAATAAGAGAAGAATAATTAATATGATTATCAAAGACTAACCACTACCTCATATATATAGTCTACTTATCTATGGTTATTAAATAATCTAACCTAACTAAAAACATAGAGAAATATAAATAGAATATAAAATAGGTATGTAAGCCACAAGTTGGCCACACATATCCCTATAAATACCAAAGGTTAAGTGCATAACATGCCCCTCCCCTTCAAAATAATATTGTCCTAAACGTTTAATCAACTATAGATGTTATTACACAAAGGGTTCATCCTCCTAAGTGGCATATTCACATGGTATATTCTTCCATTTGATTAAGTACTCCGTAATCGCTCTAGACCACAACTACTTAGTGTGCATTTGAAGGATCACCTCAGGATCAAGAATAAATCTCCCTTCCTCATACAATTTTTGTAACTTAGTTTGAGTAGAAAATTTATGTCTAATGGATTTATTCAAGCATGATACATGAAATACTAGATGTATGCAAGTGGATGAAGGAAACTCTAACCTGTAGGCCACATTACCAATTTTTTACAAGATCTGATAAGGCCCATAATACTTAGGGGACAAATTGTTATCCTTTTTCATTACTTTAAGGATGTCTAAGTATATGGACACAAGTGAACCAAAACCCAATCACCAATGTAAAAATGCCTCTTACTCCTATATTGATCTTCCTATTACTTCATGTGATTCTGGGCCATGGCTCAATTTTCATGCAAACTTACAAGGACCTCTTATTGATGGTGAATATGTTCCTCAACTACATAAACCTTAGGATGGAACTTTAAGGTTGAAGTGATGGATGGAGGGTGGTATCCATATAATGCCAAAAAGGGAGACATTTTGGAAGAACTATGAATAAAAGTATTATACCACCATTCAACAAGTGACAACTAATGAACCCATTTATCCTATTTATCAAAAACAAAATAATGGAGATATAGTTATAGAAATTTTTTGACCACCTTAGTGTTTCCATATAATTGATGATGATAGGATAAAATATGATCCAAATTGGTGCCCAAACATACAAATAATTTAATCCAAAAATTACTAGTGAAAATAGGATCTCTATCACTAATAATTATCTTAGGAGTACCATGCAATTTCTAAACTATATTAAGAAAATAAAAATATATTGTACTAAAACAAAGGGTTATGATAAATAATAAAAATTAACATACTTAATAATATAATCCACAACAATTGTGATAAAATTTGGCCATCATATCTTGATAACCCTACAATGAAATCCATAGACAACTCTTCCCAACACTAGCTAGGGATGGATAAAGGATGCAAAAGACCTAGGGTTTTGATGGTTTCACATTTATTTTGTTGATATATCATACATTTATCCACTTTAGTCATATAAAATGAAAATTTTTGTAAATTGAGTGTGGCTAATGACACCCAATCTATAGGTCCATCTTGCTTGCTCTCATGACCCTCATAGGAATGTTTTCATTGATTCCTAATCATTTGTAGCCTCCCAAACTGACCCCTTACAGACCCAAATTTCTCCTTACATGATTAATACATCCCCCTAGGTCCCATTAACCATGGACAATAGCACCCAAACTTGGACTACAACACTGCAACCTAGGGTGTTCTATTTCTAGTGCTATTGTCCAAGTGCATTTTGGCTTCTAATGATCATATTTTTCTGAATATTTATCTTAATTCATGTTAGCCTAATGAAAATTAATTTAACCCATGATCATTAAATACATTATAAAATTCCATTTAAATACCATTTAGAATGATTGACACTCATTTACAAGAGAGAAGCAAGAATACAAACAAGACCACTCAAGCACTTTTTCTCTATTCTCTACATACAACCATCCAATAGTATTTCAAACTTATTCAAACCTTTACACTAGTCCTTAGTCATTACAAGCACACCTATTTTCACATTTACTTGTATTTTCATCATAGTATTACACTAAACACTTTCAAGGGAGAACTACATATATCTTGATCCCTCCTCGAAGTATTGGTATGTAGACAGTGTGCCCACATATTAGGTGTGAAGTGTGTCTAACGTATCCTTTACACACTAACCCCTCCTCTCTTTTCTCCAAATTTTACACTCAAGTTCAAGTATAAAGATGACCTAGGGTATTAAAGACTAAATCAATTACATAATGAGATCCATAGACTTTCAAGCTTCTATATTTCACAAGTAGGGTCACATAGACCTATTGCACAAAACCCAAAAAGTTTAGATCACCAAGACAATAGTGTTGAGATAAGACTATAGCATCAGAATCAAAGGTATCCCACTTGTATTTCTCCTATCCAATCAAGAAACAAACTCTAGATTCTTGTTTATGATAGTCTCCCAATCTTGCATGCAGAGTCCTAGACCTTGTCTCAGTTAGAATAGTCTAAAATAAGCTAAGTTACATTTCTCCTTGTTCTCTTATTATCTTTAGAAAGGTTAAATTGCAATTAATTTTCACAAATTAGTAGCTATAATTAGGAATTTTATTTATTGATTTTCCCTACTCAGACTTGTTTCTTAAATAATAATAAAACTCCATTATTCCCAAAAATAACAAATCATTTGGTGAACCTAACTTACATCTAATTGCACATAAAAACCCTAGGGTAAATTCCTTACTAATTTTTCCCATCAATTTCTAAATTTTTTTATTGAATATTTAAAGTAGAAATTCATCCAAAATTTTAAAATTTAATAGTAAATTTTAAAATAATTTTATTTAAAACCCTAGTTGTATCAACTAGCTCCCAATAATTTTCCAATATTAATCCAATAATTTCCTAATTTTTTTCTTGCATATCTAAACAAAAAAATTGATTCAAATTCTCAAATTCAATAGTAATTTCAAAAAAAAATTTATATCAAACCCTAGTTGCATCAACTAGCTCCCAATAATTTTCTCATAATTTTCCAATCACTTTCTAAATTTTTAGTTGAATATTAAAAATTAGAAAATCACTTCAAATTCTAAAAATTCATAGTAATTTAAAAAGATATATTTTTTTTCAAAACCCTAGTTGCACATACTAGGTCCCATTAAAAAAACATCCCATAAATTTTATAATTTTTACTTACGTACTTAACTCAAAAATTCAATTTCAATTTCAAAAATTCATAGTATTTTTAAAAACTATCACTATTAAATCCCTAGTTGCATATACTAGCACCTATTTGATTCTTGAGGTGTCACCTTACATCCATAATAAAATTGTAAAAATTATTCTCACTTATGTATAATTTGTTTTTACATTTATTGAAAATAACAAGGAAACCATAATGGGCCCTATCATGTACATGAATGATAAATTCTATCATATGTTAGTACAAAGCTTCATCCTTTGCATTTCATGCTTATGTTTCATTATATGGGATGATATTACAAAATTCATTGCCAAAAATGCACAAAATTTTAAAATTCAAATTGCATATTCTCTTTTTCTCATACAAAATAATTACCAACTCCATTTTACTCAACACATTTGAAATGTTATGTTACATGTCAAAAGCTTATATGCCTTTATGCAAAAATTCATGATCTCTACCCTTTACTTTCTATTTCTCATGTGGATTTTTTTTTAAGTTTATCATGCCAAATGCATCAAAATAGTATGTTACATGTCAAAAATTTATATGCCTTTATAAAAAAAATCATGATCTCTATCCTTTACTTTCTATCACTCATGTGGAAATTTTTTCAAGCTTATCATGTTAAACATGTTAGAAATGTTATGATTCATGTCAAAATTTTCTATGCATTCATGCACAAATTAATGCTCTCTCTCCCCCTTGCTTGTATCTCTCATGTGGAATGCTATTTATAAAAATATTCTTATACAACTTATAACTCCAATTACATGCATTTTATCCCACATACATGGTTTCTACCTAGAGGATCCATTGTGTAAGCTAACAACCACATGTCAAGTTTCAATATCATATCTTATGCATAGGAAATGATTTCCTTATCCTCCTCTACCCAAAGGGGGTGATATATATTTTACCTCTAACCAAGTCCATGTTATCACCCTCCAAAATCTGAGGTATCCTACACTACTATTCCTAGTGCATACATTCAACCCATAGCTTCTTCAAATCCTCTTCAACATATGTGCTTACATGTTCAATCAAAAGTAACTAGGGCTTGCACTTGTAAGGCTCTAAGGGATCAAATAACTATTATGAGCAAGTTAATTTAAGATTTATAAATGAAAAATCAGCTATTACATGACAAGATCACAACATTGAAAACTTAGATTATAATACAGAAGACTCAAAGGCACCATAGTGTCAATTATGTATATGCACCTTCACCTAGTCAATTGGTTGGAAGCAATATTACATATCAAAAAAATAAATCACAATAAAGTAACTCTACAAATAGTGATTTAAAAGGAATTAAATGATCAAATAAGAGTTCAAATGAGGTTCTAAGGGAAATTATTAAAGCTAAGTTGATCAAAATACCTCCTCTACATCCAGTGAAAAGATCCATATATGATTATGAATGTCATAGAATGCATGGACATCACACAGATTCATGTTTGGCATTGAAAAAACATATACAATATATAATTGATAATAAGGACCCTATACAAGGTAAATCAGTCAATAAATCCACAGTGACATAGGAACACATTCACAAAGGGTCAAATTTAGAAATATTACAAAAGTGGTTACCAAATCATAACTCAAAACAATAAAAGGATCAAAAAGCAAAATAAAAAATAGATAGTACCACAAGCATAGGTAAAACAAAAAAAGATGCAACTCTACATCTCCAAAATAAGGCTCAACTTTCAACGTAGTATGGGTTTGGTCAAAAATATCTACAATAGTTTGATTATCAAGGTCAAGGGTTGGGAAAAAATGCTCAAAGCATCAATAATCCTATTCCAGTAGTTGATAATGTATGTCACCAAGGTTTGGGATTATTAAACATCTTAACAAAAATTATTCATAGACACAATTTATCAAAGGAAAAGATCTAGATACAACAGAAGTCAACACTAACATTCCATTGGTTCAAAATCAAAAATATAATCACAAGTGGAACAATATAGGTTATTATGATTTCCAATATACCAACAATGAATCCAAATATTTAAAATCATATTTTTATCCATTCCCTCATGCTTCAAAATCACGTATGATTCCTTTGTTTGATACAAGACACCATGATAGGGAGTCTCCCATGAGACTCATCGGTTAGTATCATCTCTCCTCAGCCTTTCTTGTACATAGTTTCTTTTTGCTTATATTTACATAGTTTCTTAGTATTTATTGTGCATAGTCTCCTTATGATTGATTTTACATAGATTATATAAAAAATTCAGAAACAATATAACATTTCAAAAATCCAAAAACATTCAAATATAAAAAAACACCCAAAAAAAAATTCAATTGTATACATGACCCATGTTTTACATTGTTAATATCATGATAAGACTTACATGTCCTATTTCATGCTATTGTATGTCAATTTATCTATATTACCATGCTTCACTTAACCTTATTTGAGTGCATGTAATGACATTCAACTACTTGATTGCTTTAGTCTACCCATTAAGGGGACATCCTAGTTCTACATTTGAGACACACTTTGATATACATACCAACTGGGGGCATATTATACATGATTACACCATCCAAGTTATGCCATTCTTCCACTACACACTCTAAGTTATAATGTTGACATACATTTCTTATTAATCTTACATAGATTACCATATCAACACTCACTAGTATCTTGCACTTGTGTATTTCCTAACATATACCTAGTCTTGTACTAACATGTCTTGCATACTTTAACTTCTTGCTTTGATTATTTAGATTGGATTGCACTTTTAGTATATACATGATATCCTTTATTGGTTAGCATGACTTGACATGTTTATATTTTTATTAGTTCTTATTCCATGCCTTGTATGTATTTTAGGACATTTTCTAATGTACTTTACTTCTATTCATGTGTGTACCTTAGGTCATTTGCCAATGTCCTTTGTTTTTACTCTTCCATGTGCATATGGCTCTTGTTCTAACTTTGTTTATTTTAATTTTATGTGTATGTGGAATTTGAACATGCCTTTTATGATCTGTTTATAGTCTAAGTGACATATTCCCATGTCCCTTGATTGTTTGGCCCCTTAGCCACTCTTGTATGCTTCTTGCTTCTTATTTTGTATGCTTGTTGCTATATTATTTTTCTTATTTTTAATGCCATGATATATATCAATAATTTCCTTTATTTATTGGATATCATGATAGACAACATGCTCCATCCTTCCTTATTAACAACTAATACTTTTGATTCTAGTTCAATTCATTACACATGTTATTACATTGTTACATCTATTTAGGCATATACCTATTGATCTAACAATATATTAAAATATCTTGTTTATTATCATTGTTATATCATGTATATTTCTAGATTAACACACTTTTAGGGCTCTTTCTTCTAAGGGTAGTCATTACAACATCTTCATTCCTACCCTCAAAAGACGGGCCAACAAATAGGGGTTTTGTCATAGATATCAAAGCTTCTAATAAAAAAAAAAGTAGTTTTTAGAACACTCAATAGAATCCAAACATTGGAATATGAAAAACAAACTAGGTAGATAATAGACAATCTAGAACAGTTACCAAATTTGGTCCTAAAAAACAACATCAAAGTTAGACTATAGTGTTAGATAGTAAGGTGTCTTATTTTTGGTTCTCCTATCTAGATAGAAAAAAATCATTTTTTTCTAGAAATAGACATAAAAGTGAGTTCATTCATAGGTTTTCCAACTTAGTATAATCTATATTCAACATGTTTTAGTATAATTTTTACTCAAAGAATCTAGATATAGGGGGCATCATGTGTAGTATGATGGATCCCACTTATAGCTTTATATTAGGAAGTTGATATAGCTTCTAGATAAAAATCGATGTTCTAGACCCCAGTGATTGGGGGTAATGTGCATGACACATTGATCCTCCCCTTTTTCCAAGTTTAGTTTATTTTCCAAACATTTCTTAGTAGTTGTGTGCCTTACTCCATCTATAGGTGGTTGAAAGCCTTTTTCAAGTTTGGATTTCTTACAATCTTAACTTCCTAAGTACTTGAGTTCCTGATTTGGCCTCCACATAATCCTATTACACTAGTTTTAGAGTGGCTTTTATACAAGCTTAATCTCTATATTTTGAAATGGCCAAGAGTGGCCTAGTTTCTAACATACATTTGGTTATTTACACCAACATTATTAGATCATATTACCTTCATGGGATGCAAGAGATATCTCATATGAAATCTATTCCATATAGATATTAATTCATCACTTTAATTCACAAGGAAATGATGGTGCCAAAGGACTAGCAAGCTATTGTATTCTTGAGCCACCTATTCAGAGGGATTGGACACACAATCTAAACATATTTTAACATATGAATGATTCATTAGCTTCACTTATTAGGTGATAATGGATCCAAATGGCTTGAATTTGAATACTTGAGCCACTTCTAGGGAATTGAGATCTTAGCTCCATTTGTGATATTATTTTTGGTATAGTACACACCCAACACAATCTAACACCACAATAGGTTTTGTATAGATTCATGTACCCAGTGAGGTGTATTCATCCCTTTATCTTTGTCTCTCTCTTACCCAAATTTTTTACATTCTTATTTTAGATACAAAATATATAGTAAGGGTTGATCTACTTTATGTTTTTCATTTCAAATTAACACTTCACACCATGCTCTCTTTATGCATATCCAACATCACACAGTTTCATGAGCTTCACCTTTACAAGTAAGTTTAGGTATACTTTCTATTTTTCCTTTATCTTAATATTTCACTTTGTTGTATCACTAAAATAAAAGGGGGCAAATTTAATCATATAAAATGCAAATTTTAGTAACTTGAGTGTGACTAATGACACCCAATCCATAGGTCCATCTTACTTGCTCTCATGACCCTTGTAGGCATGTTTTCAATGATTCTTAAGCATTCATAGCCTCCCAAACTAAACTCTTATAGACCCAAAATTATCTTTCCATGCTTAATCCATCCCCCTAGGTCCTATCAACCATGGACAATAGATCCCAAGCTTAGAATATAGCACTAAAACCCAAGGTGTCATATTTCTAGCACTATTATCCAAGTGCATTTTAGCTTCTAAAATTCATATTCTTCTAAATCCTTATCCTAATTCATGTTAGCCTAACATGAATTCATTTAACCCATGATCATTAAATCCCCTATAAAATTGCATTCAAAATCTATTTGTAAGGGTTGACACTCATTTACAAGAGAGAAACAAGAATACAAACAAGACAACTCAAGCATTTTTTCCCTATTCTCTGCATACAACTATTCAATAGTATTTCAAGCTTATTCAAACCTTTACACTAGTCCTTAGTCATTCCAAGCACACCTAGTTTTTCATTTACTTGCATTTTTATCACACTATTAAACCAAACACTTTAATGGGAAGACTACATATAGATTGATCCCTCCTCAGAGTATTGGTATGTAGGCAACATGCCCACACATAGGGTGTGAAGTGCATCTAGTGTATCCTTTACACACTAACTCCTCCTATACTTTATCTAGATTTTAAATTCAAGTGCAAGCATAAAGAGGACCTAGGTATTGAATAATGAATTAGGTACATAGTGAGCTCCACAAATTTTCAAGATTTGATATTTCATAGGTAGGTTCACATAGACTTGTCACAAAAAAATGTAGAAAGCTTAGATCACCAGGATAACAACACCAAGATAGGACTATAATGATATAATATAGGTTGTACCACTTTTAAAACTCTTATCTAATCAAGAAACAAAGTCTAAATTCCTATTTATGATAGTCTCCCAAACCTGCACATAGATTTCTAGACCCTATCTCAGTCAGAATAGTCTAGAATAAGCTAAGCTATATTTTTCCTTGTTGTCTTAATATCTTTAGAAAAGTCAAATTGTAATTAAATTTCAAAAATAATTAAATATAATAAGGAATATTATTTACTAATTTTTCCTACTCATGATTGTTTATTAAATAGGAATAAAACTCCATTATTTCCAAAAATAACAAATTAGCCACATATTTATGGACATCCCCCTTTAGTCCTTCCCAAAAAAAATCTTGCTTGATTCTGTGATAGGTTTTCAAAAATCTTGCTTGATTCTATGATAGGTTTTCAAAAAATTTGAATGACCCCAAAGTGGAGTTAAATGAAGTTCTTAAAGGAATTTTTGTTTGATAATATAGTTACTACATAGGTATAATTTGTATTTATACCATAATGCATTACCTTTCCATGTGAATTTTTCAAATCCACCCAAACCTTGATAAAGATTATAAATTAAATCAAGGATAACACTATCAATTTCTTGTTCTAATATTATATCCTATAGCCAATTTGATTCCCAAATGGTCATGGTATATAACAATGCCTCAACTAATTATTCCTTCCCAGATAGTGCATCTGCCACCACATTTTCCTTGCCTTTCTTGTAGACTATTTTAAAATCATATCCAAACATCTTAGTTACCCATTTATGTTTTTATTTTGATGAAAAAAATTATTCCAAAAAATATATGAGACTATCATGATTATTATTTACTTGAAAGTGATGACCTATCAAATAAGGTCTCCATGATTTGATTGCATATAGAATGGCCATCATTTTCATCTAAAAGATGGGCTTGAACTGATTTTTACCCTTCAATTAGTGAATTTCAAATGCAAGTGGTCTACCTTCTTGTATGAACATAACACCCATACCATATCCAGATGCATCACATTCAACCACAAAAGTCTTATAAAATTAGAAGTAGCCAACATTGGAGTGGTGCACGTAGCCAATTTCAATTGTTCAAAAGCCCTGGTAGCTATATCAATCCACTAGAAGGAGTCTTTATTTAACAAAGAGGTGAGTGGGAATGTAATGTTAACATAATTTTTGACAAACATAGATAATAACCAATTATCCCTAGAAATCCCCTTAGTTAATTGAGTGTCTTAAGAATCATCCAATCCACCATTGCTTGAATTTATTTTAAGATCTAGTTTAACTCCATGTGAAACCATATGACCCAAATACTCAACCTCAAAAGCTCAAAAAGTACATTTTAAATGTTTAGCATATAAATAATGTTATTCCATAATTGAGAGTACATGTTTCACATGTTTCAAATGGTCTTCTCAATTTTTACTATAAATGAAGATATCATAAAAAAATACCAAAATAAATTTCCTAAAAAATGGCTTAAAAATAGTATTCATCAAACTCTGAAATGTGGATGGTTAATTTGTTAGACCAAAAGGAATAAACATAAATTCATAATGACCCTCATGAGTTTTGAAATCTATTTTGGTTATGTCTTCATCATGGATCCAGATTTGATGATACCCATAACATATATTTGACTTGGTAAAATAAAACATCACCATTCAATTCATCTAGTAAATCATCAATGACAGGAATAAAAAACTTATCTTTGATAGTGTACTTGTTGATCTCTTTTTAGTCATGACACATCCTCCAAGTTTCATCTTTCTTAATCACTATAGAAACTAGTGAAGAATATTCCATTTGGCTATATTGATGATTCCTACATCTAACATCTCTTGTACCATCTTTTTTATTTCACTTTTATGTGTATAGGGATGCATGTATGGCCTAATGTTGGGTGGTGTACTATGAGGAATAATTTTGATGGAATGATAATGTATGTATTTGGTGGTAGTCCTTTTGGCATGTCACCAAAAATAATAGAATGGATTTAAATAACTTGTTGTAGATCAAGAGGCGTAGATGGCTAAGTTAGATGGACTTCAATGGAAAACAAGCGAGCCATAAATCCTTCAGCACCCTTTCAAAGAATGTTGGTCATTTGATGGGAGATAATAATTTGTGGAGATTTATCCTTTAATTACCTTAGATTTAATGTCCTTCCCTTAGAATGAAAGTGCATGAATAATTCCTAGAAAATCATCTCAATAGTGCCCAAAGTGGTGAGCCACTGTACTCTCAGAATAATGTCAGCTCTACCCATAGGAATAACAAATATAGGAGAATATAATAGGTAGTCTCCCATGGCCAGATTAATACTATGAAATTTTATTTAATATATAATTTTACCACCATCTACAATCATGACCTAAAATTCTAGAGCAAGATAAATGAAATAGTTCAAATAAGCAACCAACTTACTATCAATGAAGTTGTGTGTACTCCTAGAATCAACCAATACAGTGACCTTTTATTTATTAAAGAAAACCACCACCTTAAGATTTTGGAGAGTGGTAATACCTAAAATGGCATGATAGGAAATAGTAGTCTAAGAATATTTAGATTATCTCCTTAGATCCTTTTACATCCTCACCAATTTCATACTCATCAACACCTTCGAATTAAAACAACTTATTTTTAGCATAGTGATGTCCTTTACTCCATTTGATGTTACAGCCATAACACAACCCTTTGAATCTCTTTTCCTCAATTTACTAAGGTGTGCATTAGGTGGGTTGAGGAAATGATGGTGCTAGAAAGGTGCAGTCACAACTAGTAGTGAAAATTTTCCATTTGACTATCTCTTTTTCTTTTGCCATGTGTGCTTTTGGGATAGATTTTAATACAAATAATGGATTAAACATATTAACCTCTTATTATATTATATATTTGAATGCACCCAAATAAATATTAGTCAAATTTTCCTCAGTGATGTATTCTACTTGTAAGGAGAGATTCTACAATTGATGAATATAATACTACATAGTTCTTATTTGATAGAGTTTGGATAACTAAATGAAGTAGTTATTAGAGACATTATTATGATAATGAGAAAACAACTCATCAAAAAAAATAAACCATGTAACATGATCACCATTCTTTTTCTTTTGAGCACACAACTAGTGATACCAAATAAACTACTCATGTTCTAGATACAGAGATGCCACTATCACCTTATGAGAACTAGGAGTTTGGTGCAAATAAAATAAATTATCAATTTAGGTAATCTAATTGAGAATATCCTTACCATAAAACTTAGGCATGTCCACTTTTGACAACATCAGTTTCACACAAGGATTAGAGTTGTTAGTGTTGAGAGGAGGGGAACCTAAATGATGAATTGAAGGGTTGTTTATATATAATTAAGATGAAATGGTAGATAATTATGCAATGATTTGATGTAATTAAGTGTGCACCCCATTAATCTCTCCATGCATCCATGAAACATTAGTTTGAACTATAGTAAAGTCATCCTACCACACTAAGCCCTTTATATTAGCTTGAAGTTTAGAAATCATCAAATTTAAAGTTCCAGATTCCATGTCATCCCTAGAATGAGTCTTAAGAATTTCTTGCCCCACTTTTTTACCTTAAGTAATAGGAACCACTAAACACAAACCATATGAGGGTTTTTACCTTTAAAAAAGTGTACTAATATATAATACCACTATGATTACCTCTCCAAGATGAATCCAATGACTATTTTTATGCACTAGGGTAAAAAAATTTAGCACCAAAAAAATATACTAGAAGAATACACCTATTGTATAAAAGGGTTGGTTGTCTAAATCATTTACTCTATCAAGAACTTATCTAGATATCCAAGTCAGTTCTAGACTGGTTATAAATCAACACAAACATAAAATAAACCTATGGCACTCAACATTTTTGACTCTACTATGATGACATTAATTCACATAATATGCAATCCTTATGTGCTCACTTGAAGCACAATAAAGAAAGATCCGGGGCCTACATTGGGATAGCATGCCATGGCATAACTCAATATTCAAGGGGTTTGGTCATTTTCAACAATGACAATTTCAAGTTCATTAGTGCAAGCTATTTATAGGCTAGGCCAAGGGTCTATAGGCACAAATCCTATGTAGATAACTACTTATAATCATATGGGCACAAGTCTATCTCAAGTTTCTCTATAGTCTTATGGGTGAAAGCCTGTGGTTTATCATGCTTAGAATCCTTTAGGGACTTAGAGGGTTAAATAAAATATCTTAGGTCAAGGGTTCATGCTAGGTTAACACTTTAAGCACAAGTATCATGGATTGGCATAAGAAATTTCCTATACTTAGATTATTTCCACATGATATGCTATCATAATCATAAATATAAAGATGCCATGAATATCATGAACCAAAAACTTACAACCAACATTCCTAACATTTAGATTGAGTATATAACACTATAGTCATTACATTCATCATGTATTTAAATATCAAATCTAAAGACATTAAGCATAGACATAACTAGATCAAATTCTAGTGGATGTAATGCCATTCTTCCTTAAATAGAGTCTAAATAAATAGAGTACATAATAAATGAGATAGATTAAATGCTCACCTAAAGCTACTATAGGCCCAGAGGGTCACATGTGAGCTTAGTCACTATAATGGAGAGCCTTAATGGCATCCATGTTAGTCCTAGTTTTGATGGTGATTACTTTGTTATATTTGGAACCAATTATATAAAGCTTTGATATCTCAAAGTTTCATCTCCTGCATACTGATTTGAGCCTGGCTTTATATAAATTAGAATCATCTTCATGCTAGGGTAGAGGGTGTACATCAAGTGATGAGCTAGAGATTTGGTTGATCACTCTATTATCTCCATCACCTTAAAAACTTTATATTCCAATCACCATGTGCATCCACTTATGAATATTCCCTTCAAAACCTAGGTGCCAAGTAACTACCTACTAGCTAGTGTAAGATCTATGAAGATTCCTCTAGTTGATAGAAAAGATACCAAACTAGAGATCATTCCACATGATTTCCTCATGACAAGATGTTTACTAAGTTGGCATAGGTCTATACTTAGGTAAAAATTATCCAAACATTATTGCATACAAAATTATTAGTCCATCCTCAGACTAGTCTTTCAATTCCCTAAGTGTGCAAAAATTCAATGCATTCTCCTTTAATTTAGTGCTAAAGTCCTCAAATCCCTTGATGGAAAGCTTGATTTCTTCAATAGTTCTATCAATCTTTCTTGAGGTGGTGGTAGGCATGAGAACATTGGTTTTCTCTAACTCTTTTATGAAGACCTCTATTCTTTCCTTTACCCTCATCACTCCTCCATCTAAGATTACCCCTTGATAATTGGCATTTATTTACAAGGCAGGAAAGAGTTCTTCTAGGTTTTACTCTTAAATCTTGATCTAGGCACTCAAGGTATTTAAATTTAACATGATATATGCACACTCAATTCTTGGTAATAGTGTATAAATTTTACATTAGATCTTCCCTCTCCCCCTTTTCCTACTTAAGGCATGCATCGATGAATGATGTTTGATTGGATAATTTCATTAAGATGGCATCAACTACCTCTACACCTTCTTATAGTTGTACAAAGAGGTATTTCATCTCTTTAAGCTTGTATACTAGATCATTTTGTAGGATGGCATAAGGGTTTTCCTCCTGTTCATCTTGTACGAATTCTATTTTCAACCTTGGGAGAATCTGCTCCACAATCATGCAAACCTTGTCAAGCTCTAAAAGATCTAAAGTGTTAATGCCATCTAAGAGGGATGGCTCAGCTTCCTTTATACACTAAACTAGTTGTTTCATTTTTAACTTCATGGCCTTTATTTATTATTCTACTTATAGCATGATCTTATTCCACTTTGAATCCCTAACATCATTCATTATGTTCTTCTATGCTAATTTGGAGGCTAACTAGATGAGTGCATTGGCTGACCTAACTGGGTTCATTGTGTATGGGTTTATTAGAAAGTAATCATGCCCTTACTTTAATGTCTTTACACCTAGTATGGCCTTCTATGACACCTCAAAAGGAGGCTCATCCATATAAATGTCAAAATCAAATGATAACTATTGGCACATCCTAATTGTGGCAGTTTTAGGGGGAATGTACTCAAACATGTAGTAATCTTCATCGATCCATCCCTTATGCACCTTTTCCCTTAGGCTTGGATTGGATATTTCTTCTTAGTGATGGACAAATCCATGTATTCTCATTCCTCTTCATCACTCCTAGCACTCTCTTCAATGATTTCCTCTAAGGTTCCTTCCTCTTTTTCTAATAAGGGTTCTTCCTTGGACATGTCCACTTGGTCTATTTCTTATTCTACCTTAATTCCAAATTTTCCCTCCTATTTCTACTAGGTTTCTTCAGTGCTCTTTATTTGCTCTTTCAAGGTGCCAGTATCACCTTCCTCATCTCTAAACACCATTTCACTACTTGGGCATGTCTATGGTATAACTTCTTCTACTATTCTTGTGGGTATGTTAGGCACCTTTGTTGATTTTTCCTCCATTGGTTTCGTGCTTATTACAACCTCCTTCTCTTCCTTTTCTTTCTTGGCCCTTTCTTCCTAGGCATTATTTTTATTTACCTTCCTCCTCTTTATTATTGCTACATTTTTTTCATCCTTATCCCTTATTTCCTTAGATTCTACCTTCTCAATCTCTTCCTAGGTCATGATAGATTCCTTCATGGTTTCTCTTATTTTTATTTCTCTAGCACCATATCTATTTTTCTTTGTTGAGGCTCATTTTCTTCCACCAACTTCTCTTTTCTTCCTAAATTAGTGAAAGATGTGTGGAGGGATATTTTTATGGGGTGATGTGAATCTTTTATATATTTCTAAGTGTGGTGGTAGTGCTTTCTTGGAGGGCATCCTAAACTTCTTTGACAATGGGGTCTTCTTCTATTGCTTCTTCTTAGACAATGTAAACTTTCATCCCTTTTTCCTCCTCCATCTCTTCACATGCCTCTTGTACTTCTAATTCCTTGCATTAATTTTATCCCTTCTTCTCTGCCATGGTTATTTTAGGCATTGAAACTAGCCCCTTTGACTTATTTTTCTTTTCCCTTGGCTTAGGTGAAGAAATCCTTGGTGGGAAGGCCACATGATTCTTATTTAGTGCAGAGGGAGTGGCCTCATCATTAATGGCACTTATATCATTGATGGAACTTCTTTGGTTTAATTAAAGTCACTCTTATATCTCCTCAAGTGTCTCCCCCTTTTTCTTTTGGGTAGATGTGTTCTGTATTTCTAGCACTAGCTTCCCTTCATCACTAATTTGAAGGTGGAGGTCATCATCCTTCTCATCACTCACACCCTTCTTCCTTGGGTTCATCTCATAATAAAGCATATGGATGTGACTGAGAATCACTTCTTTTATGAGGGGATGGATGTCAATGTGATCCAAGTCATCCTCCTCATCTTTAGTGGCTTTCCCTCTTAGGCACATGTATCAATGTTATAACCTTGTCCTCTCTAAGTCCAACTCCTTCACTAAGATGTCTAGATGTTATACATTTGGGATTATTCTTAGTGCTTCCCTAAAGTACTTTATAGAGAATGCATAAGTAATTTTGAGCTAACCTGAGTAGTTACCATCTATTAGCACCAAGTGTATTATACAAAAGTGTTTCATAATGGGGAAGGTTATCATTCCAAACATGTTTTGGATAAGCTCCTTTAGGATATGTGATTCTATCCTAAATGCTTTGATATACTGTATACACCACCCCATCACTTAGGTTTTATACTTTACAGAGAAGAAAGGGGGAAAGTGAAGTCTTGGTACTTATATGTTGGGGGGTATTTATGCTCTGGGAAGACCTAGAGATCATCTTCATTGCCATCAAGCATGTTGATCTCTTTCATGAATATCAAAATAAATATTGACCCCTACCTAAATTTCTATACATCATATGACACTCCAATGCATTCTTTATCATTTCATCCATAGAAAACTTTATGATGTTAAACTTAATCCCCTTCACCATGTGATAGGTGATGTATAGGTAGGCCTTGGTGACATCTATCCATCGACCACTAGGGTAAAGTTTTGAAATCATGAGGCTCACCTCCATCCTCATACAAGGGTACTTGATATATTTTATAGGGAATGTAAATCCTCCCTTGTAGTACCCAATGAGTTTTGTGACCCTTTCAACTTCATCATCATCTACCATCATCTGGTGGATGTTTATACTAGAGTCTAGGAGCCTAGTAATTTTGCCTATTAGGAATGATGATATCTGCATTTGCCTCCCTAAAAAATAGATACAATCTCAATGGATGTGAAAGAGGAGGAAATATATGAGTTTTATAGAGTAAAAAATACTCTACGTTTCATTCAGATTTTTAGTTGTGCACTACAAAATTTTGTTCCTGCATACTTTGGTTCAATGTGATGAAGTTTTAAAATAGAGCATAGGCTCTAATTTCCTTTTGATTCATTTTTCTCTAAGTGTTGAAGTCAGGCAGAAGCTACCAAGTGTCATTGGCCAAGGCACCTTTTACAATTTTTATAAGTAAAGTAGAGATTGCCACGTATCTCATAGTAACTTAGTGGAACATGACAAATGTTAGCATCTGCATTTCATAGCGACATCCATGTTTCAAATATCTTTTGAGTGAAAGGTTTCAATAAGCTAAGTATCAAGATCAGGTAGAGGGCACCAAGTGGCAATCACAAAAGGTTTTAATTTGATTTTCTAAAAGAAATAGAAGACACCACATATCTTAGCTGAAGAGAGCGGAAGCCACCATGTGTCAACCTCTAAATTTTCTTCATTTTGTTTCAATGATATAGTAAATATTGTGGTGGGTCTCAGGTTTTGTTTTTGGAGCAAGTGAAAGCCACCAAGTTTTGTTATCGGTGTAATTTTAACCATCAAGGCATGATTGTTTCTATAATATAAATAGAGTGATGTGGAGACCAGCACGTGTCACCTTCTATAGGTTTCTCAAAAGGTGGCTAAAATTAGTGGAGATTGCCACATATCCCTAGTTAAGTAAAGTAGAGATTGCCATGTGTCCTTTATTGAGGCAAGAAAAAATTGCCACCTATCCCTATGCCCTTTTTAAAAGTTGCTCGGGTGAGAAATGTTGTGGGTCTTATTTTCTATTAAGTTGTTAAAGTTTCGAAGAAGTAGATTGCGACAGGTGTCAAAGGCAGAACACTCCTGAGCAAAGACACAAAAAGAGTATAAGTTACATGAAAAGTGTCATGTGTCTTCGGTAAGTGTTGCGGAACATGGCAAGTGTCATTTTCTGGTGCATCCTAAATAAAGAGAAGGTTTTCAAGAGGAAAAGGGGAATCAACAAAGTGTCCTCTTCTGTTTAAAATAAGGGAGCATCCTGTGATCTATTTCAGCTAATGAACTACCAGAAGACAGACCATTTTAGAATCTAAGAAATATCTTTTGTTAGACACTTCTAGTTCAGTTAGATTTCAATTGGGCCATTATATTGGAAACACACAGACAATCTGGAGTGAATCCAAGACTATAAATAGGGGTAAAAAGATCAACAGAAAGAGGAAGATACTTAGAGAGAGTTTTCTGAGAGAATTATTATCAAGAGTTTTAGACTTTCTAGAGCTATGATTAAGAATATCATTTGCCTTTGTTCTATTTTCTTAAGTTGGAAAGTTTATGTAACTATGCATGTTTATGTGCCACTTATGTGACTAGAGAATTAATAAGAAGATTGAATCATGTGCCTTTGTTTATATTTTCTATGTCACTGCAAAAGCAGTCTAAGCTGTGGGCCTTTATTTTTATTGTTTTCATCTTTTACATTGATCATGCCTTGTTTGCTCTTAAATGTAACTGAATCTTACATATAGTTTCACTATCCTCAAATTAAGGGTTGAATTACATTCAGGTGCATTGCCATAGTTAGATTTTCTTTCTTTGCATTTGTGTTTCTATTAAAATTCTTATCCCTTTTCCCAGTATACACTCGATATAAAGAAGAGACCAGCTTCTTAAAAATTTGGAGATTGTTTTAAGTTGCAAGTCCCACATCTTGAAACTTCCCATTGTTGGTGTTAGAAACAAGCACAATTTTAACCATCAATAGTTTTTGGCATGCCCGATGGGACACTAGATTGAAGTTTCTTTCAATATCATATGAACCAAAGAGCTACGAGGAGTCAAAGCTGTGGACCAGTAACTAGATCTCAGTCTACTTTAAATCCAAGTATTCTTTTGCCACCTTTGTTAACTAGTCCTAGAAGAAGAGTCAACTAGTTTATACCATTACCAAGAGAAAATATGGGAGCCCTTATAGCCTCAAGAAATTATGCAAGTTGGAATACTGGTAGTCCTTTGATTCTCCCAATACCACTAGCCACTTGGGACCCTATCCCAGTGAATGCCCTGAAAGCTCTACCCAAATTTAGTGGGAAAGACTTCAAAACACCTGAAGAACATCTATAGGATGTATCAGATGTCTGTGTTATACATGTTGTCACATAGAAAAATGTGGCCATAAGACTATTACCAACTTCTTTTAAAGGGAAAGATCTAGAATGGTATCGGTCCTTGACCCCAAAAACCATATCTACATGGGATCAGCTCAGAGATCTTTTCTTTGAAAGATTTGAAGATAAGGGTGATAAGTCTTCTTTATTATAGTAATTAATTACCATCCAAAGGGCACCACAAGAAGCAATGACTGACTTCAATTCTAGATTTCAAAAGACTTGGGAAAGGATTCCTATTATAGCTAGACCATTACTAGGTATGGCTATAGTGTTTTATCTTAAGGCTTTAAATTTAGACATATCTATTATGATTTAGTCACTTGGGGGTCAGACTCTACCAAAAGCTTATGACTATGCAGTCATAGCTAGAAATAATTTGATAGATGCTGGAAAGTTGTCTCCAAGGCCTCCCATGCCCATATTTCTAGAGATTTCCTTGGCATTACCTCAAGAATCCCCTAAATCCATAGCCCCACTTGTGTCTATGTACACATATCCTCAACCACCTGCTAAATAAATTGTCCCTACCCAGTTATTTGAGCTAGATGATATCAAGAATATCTTGAGGACATTTTCTAATGAGCTAATTAATATAAAGAGATAAAAAAATCCTTTCCCTAGACCTCCATATCAAGGCTATCAAGGAAATAGATTCTCATCACAGTGAAACTAATACTAGGGTCCTCAAAGGAAAAATAACTCTTAGCCAACAAATCAATTAGTTGCAGTGCCTACACCTTCACAAACTATTCCCCCCAATTCGAATAGGGAGATTGTTCTAGGGAAAAATAATTATGTGGATAACACTAATGCCTAGTGTTTCCCTTGCAATAATGCTCATATGCCTAGAGATTGTCCCATGGATAATTTAAAACAAAAGGTGGTAGAACAAAGAAGAATGGATGGAGAGTT
Organism: Torreya grandis; assembly: GCA_037957365.1. Classification (NCBI taxonomy): domain Eukaryota; kingdom Viridiplantae; phylum Streptophyta; class Pinopsida; order Cupressales; family Taxaceae; genus Torreya; species Torreya grandis. Next base: position 860,029 of record JARHVA010000541.1, on the reverse strand, counting down.
TGCAAGTTCCAATAATAATCAAGCCTACCAGTCTTCTGGTATGCAAAATTTAGTCTTAATGGCTCAGATGCAAGGGATGTCTTTGAAATAAGAGGAATAAATAGCCCTGAAACATGCTTTGTTCTCATGGGTTGAAGATGAAGAATAAGTTTTCTTGAATGAAGATTCTACTTCTAAGAAACTAGTGGTGCAATCAGATTATTATACTAGATCAAAGAAAAGGATGGTAGAACAACCTAAAGTTGTAAATAGTCAAGTCATGAAGAATCCTCCATTTCAAGGACAAAGAAACATAGCTTTCAGATAAGAAGTGTCTCAATTGGTGTAGAATCAAGTGATTCTTGCACAAATTCAAGAAAAAACAAAATATCCTTATTCTCAAAGAACTCAGACTCTGGGACCAATAAATGTGGTGGATCAATTAAAGAAGACTCCATCACAAGTATCAATATGGGATATATTGGCTATTCTTGAATAGAAGACGCTACTACAAGAAGCTATACAAGGCCAAATAGTGCCCAAATGTACTGGTATCAAAGAAGGACCTACTAAAAAAGAAAAGATCAAAGATACAGTTCATCTGCAGACAACAACCCTAGTGAATAATGCACTAAAGGTAATAAAATCCAAAGTAGATCCCTTCTATTTAACTTTGATAGTTGGCAAGAAATTTCTACATAATGCAATGATTGATTTAGGGGCTAGTACTACAATAATGCCTAAGCAGATAGTTGATGCTTTAAAAACAAAGTATGAACCACTCACTAAAGGAATCATGTAGTTAGATGGCAAAGCATTACAAATAATAGGGAGAATTAAACAACTCCCATTAAAATTATATACTTGTCCCAATATAATTGTAAATCAATATATAATAGTCATAGATATACCTCCTGTATTTGGCCTATGCTTATCCAGAGACTTTACAACCAAGATAGGAGGATATATGTCCCTTGACTGGTCTCACCTCATCCTAAGAACCAAATATGGTTCAAAGATGAAGATATTATCTGAGCCACTATATAAGGATCACATCACCAATGAACCAACCACAAAGTTAGAGGCAACTCATGCTATGATGAATAAAGAAGAAAGGGTATTTGTTGAGGAGTTAGCTGAATGGACTGAACATGATGAAGAAGAGGAAAATTATCATTTATTAGCTATGATGCAAAGTGACCCATATGGAAATTATGACTCCATTGGTCTGGGTGCTTATGTCATATTTGAGGAAGATCATAAAATCTCAAATGTTTTAAAGGAAGAAAAGTCAAAAGATACCTCTTCTATTAATCCTTGGGTCTCTCAACATGAATTCCATATTCCAAGTGATAAGTCACAAGTGTATGCCTTAATCTCTGATGAAGAAGAGATATTTTTTGACTTTCTTCTTACTTTGCAAGATGATGTGGAGGAGCATGGACATTTCCTTGACCATGATTTGAATGACTTGTTTGAAATCATTGGGTCAGGTTATACTATTTTTCAAGGAGGCTATGAGCTGGTTGTAGATGAACAAGATAGCATTAAGACTCAATTACATATGCAAAATTATTGCAAACTTTCAAAATTATCCTTTTGAGAGGTTGGTAATTTTGAAATCATTAAAGAGGATGATCATGCAATAGAACTTGAGTTTGAGGCAAAAGGAGATAAGCCAATAAATGATATATATCAAAGGGCTTCTGTTGATGAGAAAATAGTCATTAATTCCTTGATAAGATATGCTAGTATCAAAAAATGGAATTTGACAAGCTTCTAAGAACAAGAAGAGCTTATATATGTTGGAAGCAGTTTTGACTCAGACTCACTCAAATGCAAGCCAATCAATGTGGCATATAAAGAAAGCAAGTCACCAGAGCTACATCTAATTCAACCACTTGTCTGACAACATAAGTCATCTTGTCATGAAGGAGACTTTAGAAATTATTCTTTTGATCTAGGAGGGAGATAAAGATACTATGTATTATAGCTAGATAGTTTCCCCTTTCCGTATTTCTTTGTTTTCCCATTTTTGTTTTCTCACTTTTCTTTTAAATAAGTGTTCTTTGAACACTTAGTTGGAAGCTCAGATAATTTTCAAAATTTTCAAAATTTCTCAATACATTGAATCTCTCCCAAATCTTTAAAAATCCCCAAGGTACCTTGCGCTACCACTTGCATAACATGTCTATCTCGCTGTCCCATAAATATTGAGTAAGATTTGTTAATGGTTATCCGAGTTTAATGCCATTTTGAGACTTGATAGGTCAATAAATAGCTCTTAGAAAGAGTTAAATCTTACAAGTTCTCAAACATTCCTGCATCTGTGAGAAAATATCCTACTACTTGCATTTTTAGTTCCTAGTAAACTTGCTTCAGCAAAAGTGTTTCTGTTTTGAGAAAGTTCATACCAGTTATCAAAGAATAGATATAGAGATGGAGGGAACATAGTCTTCACAACAAGGACTGGGATGTATGAATCCCTTGAAAAGTTTCTTGTGAGCAAGTCATATGCTTCAACTCTCGCATAACCATTGAAGACCTATCCATGGACCAGAATCCCTGAAGTTGGTCAAGCAAGTGATCCAGTAAAGATAAAAGATTATGCAAATGGAGTCATGGACCCAATTCTTCAAATACCAAGTAGCAAAACTCTTATAGAAGGGGCACATCAAAAGTGTCTTCAAAGGGATAGAGTAAGGCAATATGAGACATTTACCATGAGGATATAGACTTCACAACTGGCATAATTCATTGTCCCATCTATACATCCATGCCCTAACTTGGTTGAAATATGTGCAAACTTATTCCATGCACCCTCAAACACTATAAAATAGGGTCCATTCACAGTGCAAATCACACCATAGGCTATTAGGGACATGTTATCCCTATATCACGATAAGACAGCTACATTTCCCACTATTGCTAAAATGCAAAGAACATGGGCAAACATCAATACTCATTTGAGGTTCTTAAGATCTAAATTACAAATGGGCGATGATGACACTACCGTGCCTAAACTCCCTGTAGTAAGAGCCCAATTCACACAAGCTAGCCAAGATGCACTGTCTATGATAGCTTTCATCTTCAAAATGAAGGATGATATGGTAGTCTATGGAGAACAAATGGCTATCCTCTTTAGGTTGAAAACTATCGACAAAACTTAGGAGTATCAGCTTGACTTTTCTGAATAAATTACATACTCAATGGCAAAACAATTGGTCCAATTCAAATCAAAAGGAGTTTTTAGGTACTCTTCTTATCTATTTCACCTCATGCTATATCAGAACTCTAACATTTTTACCCAACATATGCATCTTGATATGTCTGACCCAAGTTTTGATCTTTAAAGGACCACTCTTGTGTCTACATGGACACATATTTTGTCAAAAACTAGTGACCCATATGAATTCTGGGAATTATTTGTTACCCTTACTTTTTGTCACCTTAGCATGATCTAGTTATGAATAGACTATTTCCAAGTTTTCAAACCTTCTAGCCAGTTGCTTAATTCCTTGTGATTTCTATTTTGGATCCCACCATACAAGTATAAGAGTCTATGGTTTTTGTGGGAAACCAATGTTGCTACCTAAGATTTTGACTCTTAGGTTAGCATTCTTAGAGGTCACTAGGCAGGTATCTATAGTATATAATGAATATGGCTTTGGAAAGAGGAAGAGAAAAATGTATGACCTTCCATGGATGACAACTAGCATGGTATTGGAAGCCAGAGACACTGAGATTGTGTTACTTAGAAAGTTGGCCTTCCTAGGTTTCCTACTAGTCAAAGACAAAAGGGTATATAACCCACATGGTTTCATAGCTTCCAAGATAAGGACTAATAGGGTTGTAACTAGAATTTCACATGAAGGCCACCCTTTTTGGGAAAATAGGAAAAATCCTAGGGAAAATACTCCTAGATTTTATGTTGAATTAATAGATTTTCCCCTTCCATAAAATAAACCATGGGAAAATTTCTATGTTAAGTAGAGGGATTATGATCCTAAATTTAGAATGACTTCTAGCTTAAGAAGGAAACTAAAGAATAAAGATTGGGATGCTAAGAAAATAGAAGCCTATTGGAAATATAAGTAAGAAATTTGTCAAATAACCCATTCTTTCGAGAACGTGGACTCAAATGAGATATGGAAGGAACTCTGGGATGAGTGCCATCTCTCCCCTGTATCTAGCCTAGAGACAAGTAATTTGTTGACACCAGGTGTAGAGCTAAAAGCTAGAGCAGGATCAAGCCAAGAGTCACAGGCCTCAAGGCAAACTGTAGCTACAATTATTATATTAGTTTGGCCCCAATCTCTCAGCATCATGGAAAAGCAAAAGAGTGTGGTGCCTTCACCACCAAAAGCTTCCCCTTCAGCATCAATTATTGAAATTCCCAATTCTCCACAAGTATCACTGATGGTAGTAGTTGATGTGGAAGAAAAAGAAACACAACCAAAAGGAGAGATACCCAATAAGTGAAAGAGGGTGCAGTTTCAGTTTGATTTAGAAGAGGAAGCAGACCACCCAAAATGCCAATTATAGATTATTGTAATTGCTCCTCAGGTAAGTATTATTCCTCCTTCTCCTTCTCAATCTATTTCTTCTCTTGTTGGCATGATGATTCCATCTAGCCAAATGACATCCCCTGCCACCTCTGTCATTCCCATTTCTCACTTCACCCCATCTATCCCTACTCAAGCTTTAACGTTACCTCACTTTTCCCCTTCTGTTCCCAAGAAAATTCCCCCTTAGATTGACCATAGCTAATAATTAGCTATTCAATATGGCTTGCCACAGGGACATCCTTTTGTGGGTGGGCACATTGCCTCTCCTTCTACCTTCCAAACCCAAGAAGACACTACTAAGAAGGTAAGGGAAGATCAAAGATATAAAAAGAAGATCAACAAAAATAAATCTTTGGCTATGCCACATCTACGGTCACAATTTGACCCAATTCAACAACAATTGATGGTGACTCATTTGTCACCAAATGTAATTAAGACAATTGAGTAGATGTAGTTAGAATACTACATAATGAATGTAGTGGCAATAGACATGTCCCTATTTAGGCCACAAGACAAAATTGAGCTGCTAACTGAATCCACTTCTAGAGTTGTTGAAGACTACTTGAAGACAACAAGGAGGCTATAGAAGATGGAGGCTGATTTAGCCAAGGAAAAGGCAAACTATAACAGTTTGACTATAAAAATCAATAGAAAAGACAATGAAATAGAGAATCTGAATAAACAGTTGTAAGATACTATTTCTCTTCAAAATCACAAGGTAATCCAGGCCTAGAATGATTCCTTAAAAGTAGCGCTAACACATGTAAAAGATGTAGCGATGACCCTAAGGCAGGAAAAAGTAGCATTACAAGAAAAATGTAAGGAACACCTACTATAGGTTACCCAATTGCAATAAAATCTGATAAGTGAATAGAATAATACTATGGCTATACAAGCCCAATTTCAAGCAGAGCAACAAAGAGTAGAATAATTGACACTAGAGTTGGCCAATAGGCCAAAGAATGTTGTAGTGTTAAGTCTGGTGAAGGAGCTTTATGAATCCATGTGGAAGAGAATCTCTTCAGAGATTATTCAGCTCAGGCCTTCTCTCACCTTCCTACTAAATGCATAGAAATTGTGTGAAAAGGTTGAGAATTTAGTTGCAAACACTCTGGCTATAGTTTTTGGGAGAGTATTGGACTCTGAAATGCTATTTTAAAAGCTTTATGATGTAATGGATGGAACGTTGTTAGCAACAAGAATTGAGAACAGAATGGTCACTACTAAGTGAGTGAATGAGGTTCTTAGTTACAATTCCATAGCCATTAGTTGTAGAGAGCTCCTAGATGTCATGAAAGAAGGAATCAGTAAAATGAAATAGCACATTGAAGATCTAGTGTAATTAGGTCTTCCTTCTCCATTTCTAGATGACAATACAGTGCTAATGGTTGATGAAATTGAACCTTTGCTATTGGCCAAACAGAATGATCAAATAGTTTTTTAGGATTTAAGGGATGATTCATCAATCCCTAAAGTAGAAGTTGTTTTGATTCTTGTTTCCCAACTTGAATTCAAATTGAAGGCTATGGTTTAGATTTTGTAGAATTTTTCACACAAGGATATTATTAACCTTGATTTAGACTTCAATGAATTGTAGAATAAATAGGGGTTATCTGATGATGAGTGGTCTACCTACCAAATAGCATTGTTGAAGCTATAATTTTGAAATTTTGATCTATTGAGAGTTGTGGTTTCTTTTTGAGCAGGCTCAAAAGTCCTTGGGGTCACTAATAACTATAGAGTAAAAAATACTCTACGTTTCATTCTAATTTTCAGTCGTGCACTGCAATATTTTGTTCTCGCATACTTTGGTTTGAGATGGTAAAGTTTTGAAATAGAGCACGGGCTCTAATTTCCTTTTGATTCATTTTTCTCTAAGTGTTAAAGTTAGGCGGAAGCTGCCAAGTGTCATCAGCTGAGGCACCTTTTACAATTTTTATAAGTAAAGCAGAGATTGCCACGTATCTCATAGTAACTCAGTGGAATGCAACAAATGTCAGCATCCACGTTTCATATCGACATCTACATTTCAAATCTCTTTTGAGAGGAAGGTTTCAATAAGCTAAGTATTAGGATCAAGCGGAGGGTGCTAAGTGACAATCATGAAAGGTTTCAATTTTTTTTCTAAAAGCAATGAAAGATGCCACGTATCTCAGCTAAAGAGAGAAAAATTCACCATGTGTCAACCTCTAAATTTTCTTCATTTTGTTTCACAAATATAGTAAATACTATGGTGGGTCTCAGGTTTTGTTTTTGGAGTAAGCGGAAGCCATCAAGTGTCATTATCTGTGTAGTTTTAAGCATTAAGGCCTAATTGTTTCTATAATATAAATAGAGTGACATAGAGACCAGCATGTGTCACCTTCTATAGGTTTCTCAAAAGGTGGCTAAAAGTAGTGGAGATTGCCACATATCCCTAGTTAAGTAAAGCAAAGATTGCCACCTGTCCTTTGTTGAGGCAAGTGGAAATTACCACCTATCCCTATGCCATTTTTAAAAGTTTTTTAGGTGAGAAATGCTATGGGTCTTATTTTCTATTAATTTTTTAAAGTTTTAAAGAAATGTATTGTGACACGTGTCAAAGGCGAAACACTCCTCGGAAAAGACACAAAAAGAGTATAAGTTACGTGAAAAGTGTCGTGTATCTTTGGTAAGTGCTGCGAAACATGCCAGGTGTCATTTTCCAGTGCATCCTAAATAAAGAGAAGATTTTCAAGAGGAAAAGGGGGATCAACTAAGTGTCCTCTTCCATTTAAAATAAGGGAACATCCTGCGATCTATTTCACCAATGAACTACTAAAAGATAGAGCATTTTGGAATCTAAGAAATATCTTCTGTTAGACACTTCTAGTTTGGTTAGATTTTAGTTGGGCCATTAGATTGGGAACACACAAACAATCTAGATTGAATCCAAGGCTATAAATAGGGGTGTAGAGACCAACAGAAAGAGGAAGATACTTAGAGAGAATTTTTTGAGAGAATTATTGTTAAGAGTTTTAGACTTTCTAGAGCTCTAATTAGGAATATCATTTGCCTTTGTTCTATTTTCTTAAGTTATAAAGTTTATGTAACTATGCATGTTTCTCTGCCTCTTATGTGATTGAAGAATTAATAAGAAGATTGAATCATGTGCCTTTGTTTATATTTTTGTGTCACTACAAAAGCAGTCTAAGTTGTGAGGCTTTGTTTATATTGTTTTCATCTTTTACATTGATCATGCCTTGTTTGCTCTTAAATGTAACTGAATCTTACATATAGTTTCATTGTGCTCAGATTAAGGGTCGAATTATATTCAGGTGCATCACCATAGTTAGATTTTCTTTCTCTACATTTGTGTTTCTGTTAAAATTCTTATCCCTTTTCCCTATATACACTCGATATAAAGAAGAGACCAGCTTCTTAAAAATTTGGAGGTTGTTTCAAGTTGCAAGTCCCACATCTTGAAACTTCCCATTATTGGTGTTAGAAATAAGCACAATTTTAACCATCAACAAGTTCCTTTGGCTTCCCAAAGCATGGTAATTCATCGAGTTGAGTTACTCTAGAGGTTGCAAGTCTATCTCAAATGGAGAAATTAAACATCATCCTTGATTCTATTTTGGCCCTCATGTCTACCATCTAATTTTATACTAGATCTTGTGTATGCCTCAAGGTATAGTGGTTATATTATTTGAATTGGTAGTTGTGTGTGAAAGACATCTAATTTTCCCCTATCAATACTTCTGGGGGAAACTACATCACTTGGTATGATAGTTTTACAAGTGCATCCATGTCTACTTATATGATGCTTACTCCTATAATGGGATACACCTTGATATTCATAGCATCCATCTCTTCTACTATCTATGACCTCTTAGCATCCTTCTGTACCTACTATAGACTATAACTCATGCACTTCTTTCCCATTCTAAATTGGCTAGTATTGAGTCATGGTTTATTTACTTTTCCAAAGCCTCTAATGTTTATAGGCACTTCTCATAGTAGCAAGGTTTGAGATGATGATTTATTCTCTTGATCTTCACATATTTTTAATGGTAGCCTTGATTTCACTTCAATTTTCTTTGGCCTGGTTCTTGTATAATTCATTCTCGACACTTATTTATGCCAATCTCAAAGGAAAAATAATTCTTCTCTCTATTCAATTATTTAATTTTGGTGTTTGTGGGTGCTCAAGGGTTCACTCTAGTAGTATTTGTTTTCTTAAGCTCTAGTTTGTTCATCTACATTTTGGGTGAAAATTATCTCAAGGTTTGTAACCTAAACTAGTTAGCCTATTATTACTTTATACTCTTAATTTCATTAACCATATTAATTTTAGGTAATTAATGGTGTGGTGGCATATAGAGTTCTTGGAATTCACAAAATTCCATTAAATATACAAAAATTCATTACCACCTATGCAATAAATGTAGATATTTTTACCTCCATCATCACGTCAATAAATCCTGTAATGGTATTTTTGGTGAAGTCATGTGTAGTTTAAATAGTCACTTCCCACTTCACTTTGGGTGGATACCAGTGGGTCCTAATGATATTTCTCTTGCACTTTGTTAATATGGTGTGACCTTCACATTCATTATAGAAACCTAGGCATAACACCTCACATGTGCATTATTTATCCTCTATAGTTCCATCTTCTTTTCTTACTATGATTTCATTTCAAGTGAAATTTCATGTCTTGGTCGATTTATGTGTGCTTCAATCTCTTTGCCTTAACCTATCCTACCCCATACAAATCAATTTAAGCTATCCCTATAGCATTTAAATCACTTTTTAGATCTATTTTTCATGATCATATTATGTATTTTATTTATATCAATTATTCACTATCATCCTATGCACCTTTATTTCATCTTATGTGCACGAACACCCTTTATGCCTCTCTTTTTCCCTTAGTGCTCATATGTTTAAAGTCTAGTTAATTCCACGCACCTAAAAAATTAGTTATCTAGCTTCAAACACTTTGGAAAACATTTATGCTCAACTCACCCAGCTATAATTATGCATAAAAGTGTTAGAATATTTAATTTACAAGCCTAAAAGCACCACTTATTCACTCTAAAAGAACAATAATCACAAAATATAAGGAAATGTTTGGATTAAAAAAAACATCATTTGATTCAGCTCAACACAACCAACTTGTGACCATCAAGTAAATGTTTTATGGCACAAGGGACATCTTATTGCCTATAAGGTGTTAGTCTATTTCCATTAAAATGCCTAGGGAGTATTTCACCTGACAATGTGTGCAACTTGCATGCACTAATTTCTAATAAACTATGGATTACAAATGGGCCCATCCAACTTATCAATAGTTTTCTCAAGTTCTTGAGGTACTTGGAGTCATATAGTAATACTAATGCTCCTTAAATCAATACCTTACTCTTAATATGCTTGTCATGCTAGAGCTTTTAGTATGCCTTTTCTATCTGTTGCCTCCACCTTAATTGGGTATGCACTTCATGTAAGTGATCCAAGTCCTCCAACCTTGTACTTAATGATTCTTGGTCATCCAAATGACCAATTCACACTATGTACAATGATGTCACTAAGAACTCCATTGGTAGAATCATCTCTATACCAAACACTAGTTGGAATGGTGTAGCCTTGTTTAGGTGCTTGTAGGTTGTGTGGTATGCCAATAAGACTACTGATACTTGATCATCCCAGTCTTTACAACCAAAATCACATAGTTTCATTAGTCAAATTCTTAGTATCTTTTTAAATGTCTCATTGGTGCCATTTTCTTGGGGATGATATGGGATGGTCTTATGGTGTGCCACCTTGTACTCAGCTAATAGGATTTTCATAGTTTCATTGAGGGAAGTGTGTTCCTTTATTACTGGTTAAACTAAGTGGGCACCGATAGAGACTTATGATGTTATCCCATAATAAATTTATTTATATGGTGGTTATGTAGTTTTTAGTAGGCATTGCCTTAGCCCACTTTATGAAATAATTAGTGGCCACCAAAATATATCTTGTGCTTGTCCACATTGTTGTGGGAGTGATCAACCCAACAAAATCAATGGCCCATTTTTTGAATGATACTTGAGAAAGAAATAGGATGAGAGGCATCTCATGTTATTATTTTGGCTTCTCTATGTTCTATCATATATCACATGCCTTAGTGAAATATTTTCAATATTGGAAGAGGTTTGGCCACCACAAGCTTGATTGTAGCACCTTAAGTGTCATTAAGTTTTTAGCCTAATGACCTCCTATGATCCCCTCATACACCTCACTTAGAATAGAGTCTCTTTAATGTTTCAAAACACATCAAAATAGGAATTCATCTAGACTTAATCTATACAAATCCCCACTAACAATTTGAAAGGGGGTATCATGAAGAGTGAGCTACCTTTTTTCTTTAGTTGTCAAGGTTTGGGGCATAAACTCAGACATTAAAAATGTGGATATCTCCACCAAATATTTATAGATGTGATATGCATAATATCAGACATTAAACATGTCATATTCAATTGGTACTACCACATCATCAGAGTAAATACATGACAAATGGTCTAGTCCCAAGTTTTGATTCCCAAGTTTCACCATAATTGAGAATTGTAATTTTTGAAATGGAACTATCCATCTTAAAATGAACCCATGGAGAATAGGCTTATTCACAAGGTACTTAAGTGACTCATGATTAGTGAAAAATATAAATATGGTCACCAATAAGTATGACCTAAATTTTTAAAGGGCATAGACCATGTCTAGCGCCTCATGCTTGATAGTACTGTAATTTTTCTCTATAGGGGTCAATTTATGACTTGTGAAAGAGATACGATGATATATATTACCTTCAATGGGTTATGCCAATTATAGATATATATGCATTAAAATGGATGTGGAATGGATTCATCTAATTTGAAAATTGAAGGATAGGCATGATAGCTAACTTGAGCTTTAGAGTTTTAAAGGCATCCTCTTGCATTGTGCCCCATTAGAATGGGCCATCCTTTTATAATATCTCCTTTAGAAGTGTTATGATCCTTTCATAACTCCTTATAAACTTTTTATAATAGCCATAATATCTAAGAAAGGAATGAATGTCTTACTTCATGGAAGGATTCTAGAGCTGTAGAATAATATCAATCTTCATGGAGTCAACAAGTAGACCATCTTTGTAGATGATGTGTCTGAGCAAGGTTCCAAATAGTTTTATCAAGATACAATTTTTAAGGTTTAAGGATATTTATAATAATAAACACCTCTCAAACATGAGGCAAAATTTATCATAATGGTCTCTTATGAGCCCATACATATTCCAATCATTAAGGTACACTTGAAGGAACTTATGGATAAAATCCTTTAATATAGTGATGACCACTATGGAGAATTTGGTTGGAACATTTTTGAGACCAAAAGGCATCATGTTATATGTGAAACCAACCCCATACTATTTTAATGTTTTCCTTAGGTATATCCTCCTCTTCCATTTTTACTTGATGGTATCCAAATAAAACATTAGTGAAAGTATAGATTTTATAGCCTATGACTCCATCCAATATTTCATTAGTGAATAGAGTAAGGAAGGGGTCAGTGACACATGGGATGTTTAATATTCAATAATCCACACAAATTTGAATTCACCCATATTTATTAATGATAATAACCATGGGGATCACCCATTATGAATCTTGCATTAGGTAGATCACTCCTAGATCCAACATACCATCAATATCCATTTTAACTTAGTGCAGAGATTGGGTTAATTCTATAGGGCTGATTTTTAATAGGTAATGCATTATCCACCAAATTTATCCTCATTTTTATAAGGTATGGGTGGGTTCCCTTAATGTCCCACTAATGACATGGAAACAAATCTTAAAACTCCTTTAGGAGATCCACAATTTGCACTAGTTCCACGTTAGACCAATATACACCCATAGTAGCCACTTTTGGTTCTCCTTTTGAAATGATATCAACCTAGGTGGTCTTGAGTGATTCATGATAGGGATAATTTCTCTCCTAATGTGTGTTCTCAACTTTATTACTCCCCTCAGTTGTTTTGAGGTGGAGATGAGTAGGTTTTTTGTCATCATGGGCACGATCATCCACTTAGTACATGATCTTCCTTTTTCCTATCAAGGATGTCTAATTTCATGATTTATAGACATCTGTATCTTCATTACTCGAGTCACTATTGAGTGCCTACTCCTAAAATAAGGTTAGGATTTATAATCCTTTCTCCCTAAACATATATTTTAGGTGTTATTATAAGATTATAATGTCCTCAAACACTACCCTTTGAATACTTGTAATGGCTCGATTAATTCTAGGTTATGCGAGGAAAAAGAGAAGGTGTGTAAAAAATTATCCTTCAAGAAATCAAAAATAGCTATCTCATAGTGTGTTTTATTGACCACATACCAATCTCAAACCCACATCTTCAAGGTTATATAAAAGGCATCCACACATAGGTTCTTTGGGGAATTTTTGCCTCAATCAATCCATGTTTCTTCACATAAATGTATGTACGTTATTTGGTCTAAATCACCAGATTATGGATAAATGTTTAGATTTTCATTAATTTTTATAAATTTGGTATGTATTTCTAATTTTACATCTTGAAAAGTTGGCAAGATAGGCCTATACACTATCCACCAATGAATGGAAGTGATTTTCAAAGTATACACTAGTGCACCCATCCTATTTACTTCCTTTAGGATGTAAGACTTTAGGTCATGGACATATTATTCTAAAATATTACTCCCCTCATATTTTGAGAGAATTTAAAATATATCTTTTCTTAGTAAAAATACTCTTCCCTTCTTCATAATGTAAGGGACCCTTATTTATGAAGTGTGATTGATCTGGACCTAGTCAGTCCTCATAGGTTTTGGTTCCTTAGCACACACTACATAACACCTATAGAATTTTTTTTTGTAATCTTATTTAACCCATAAATCACAAGCTACATTAATGGTGTCTGAGGTTGACTATCCATCATCCCAAAAAATCACTTTTTGGTCATTAGGGTCGATAGTTTTAGTTCCTTGCATCATGATGTTGAAGATATGGTTGATATCATCCTCAAGATCAACACTTTATACATAAGGTAGTCCTTGGTAATTTGAGAGGGGCATCATGAACCTCTTATTACAATTCTTAAAATTCATATAACACTTATTTAAGTTCATGTCATCATTATTTTTGTAGTACCATGGTTTACCCAGGAGTATAGGATAATTATCTTGCTCATCCAACTTGATCACTTTGAAGTTAACATAGAATTATATGCCCATAATATATATAGTGAAACCTTTTATAATTTTTATTGGTTGCATCCTAGATTTTTTGGCCATAGAAATCACATGAGGGGAAGGAATCAAGGATATCCTACCCATCTTCTCCCATGCATTCCTTGTCAAGATGTTAACCTTGACACCTATGCCCATAAGGACCTCATATATAGACAATCTATCAATGGTGGAATTCACCATGAGCTCTTGATCATACTCCTCATTCAATTTATGCTTTATCCCTCATATCCTATCCATACATGGCACAATAGTTTCAAATGGCTTCTACCTAGCATGCTCTAAAATAAAATTCTTCAATAAAGGTAACATCCTTCTTCTATAGAAGGTGTAGGATCTCTGTTATCTCTTATACCTAAACCTCATAATTATCTTAATTATTATGCAAGGTTGAAACTTTTTCCTTTAGATCTCATGCCAGTTAGAGTTCTCCTTGCATGTTTTGAATGATGCTCATGGCATGTTTCAAGACATCTTTCTAGCATGTAGGGTCAGGATAAGGCATAATTTTGTGTTTTGGCCAAATGATGTGCTAAGTGTGACTCAATTCCCCATATTTTAGGCATAAATTTGGTACTAGCACAACTATAAATTAAGTGGTGAATCCACAACGAGTAGTTTATTATACTTTGATTGGATCCATGCATGTTAGTTTTACCTTTGGAGTCTAATTCTCTACTTTAGGCTCATGCTTGATCATTCTTATGCCTTTGTCTACTTTGGGCTGACCTTAGGTCAAATTTTTATATAATTCAGAGAATTCCTTGACCTTGTCTATTTTTCAAAAACACCCACATGTTGTATGTGTAGGGAAGTCACACTGATAGTAGTCGATTGAACTGTAATTGTAACATGATCATAGTGGGAATCTTCCTCCACCCCACCCTTTACCACCTCTTTACATCCCATAGCCTACATTTTGTCAGCCATAGCTTACATTTTTATGACCATACTCATTTCCTTGGATTGCCCACCCTCCATCCATGTCTATTGCTTGCCATGTGTCCCTCTCCATATTTTCATTCATCTCATTGATTAAGTGGTAATCAACTATGGTATGAGTGTAGGCATCACACAATTGATAATATATAGTTGTGTTAACCTGATAGGTGTGATACAATAAAGGGAATTTTTAAACATCATGTGCCTCATAGTAAACCTCATAGATTTGAAGCAATGTGTGCACATTCCTTCAAGGGTAGTTATTCATGTTATGGACTTCTATCTCATAGTCAGTGCACCATAATCCACTTTGAGCATATTTTAATGAACTAGCAATAATTTTTTGGAGTTGGCTAGCCATGGATGGAATATACACTTTCATGAATGGGCTGATCCTAATATTATTGCTTTCAACTACCTCAACTCTAATCATAGATTCAAGTACTTATTAAGGATATGTGAGTGTATTCATAGAGAGCACTCTTCTAAATGGTACTAGAAATCCTCCAATAAACCATTGCATATGCTAGGAGGAGTGAATGTCATAAGGAAGTTTGGAAAGAAGAATTTTAAACCTAACATCATATAGGTACATGATTTTTGAGATCCTTGGATAATTTCCTTGAGCATGGTGATGCTCTGCTATTCAAACTTGGGTATGTCAAAATCCTTCAAAAATGCTTCCTTCAAGGTGTCATAATCAATCATAGCCTTATTAGGATCAAATTTCCTATACCAGGTGTGAGTGTGATCAAGTAGAGTTGTCACGAACTATATTACCTTATGATTTGATTTGGTTATACCATGAGCACACCATTGAATCTCACATTTTAACACATGCTCTACAAAATTCTCTATGCCATGATATTATAATAAGTGTATTACCATTTCATAATATATTTGTTGTGAGGGGAGTTGGCATCTAAGGCACTTCCCCCTAGTACTTATCTTGGTGGTGGTCTTCTAACACCTTTGATCACTAGGTTGGGTGTCAACCCCATTTTTTTATGGTTGGCACTATTAAATTTGATGGCATGATAGTAATCACTTATGGTATTGGGCCACTTTCTATGGGTTATTTCCAAATCTATGTAGCTAACATTTTTTGAACTAAAATGCTTGCACTCATGTTTTATATTGTTGAGATAGTACCCAAATGCCTAGAGGTACTTTCACTTAACTCTTCATAAGGGACAACTTGTTCAATCAGAAAATTATACTCAAAATTTATAGGGATTTAGTGCATTCTTCACTGTCAACAAGTGAGCTTGATTTAAGGATTCATTATTCCTCTCCTCATGCTATTGAAATTTAAGAGATCCTTCCCCATGGCCTTCCCACTTGCTAATAGTTATCTCAACACTTCCAAGTTCTATATCTTCCATCAAATTACACCTTCTCTTATTATAAGTCTATCACCTTATCTCTTGATTGTCAATCTACTCATCCCCTTCCATTGCACTTTACCTACACATCCCATTCTTCCCTATTGCACTACTCATACATGAAAGGACTTTAGCCTTCTATTCTTACAATTTTCAAGCCTTAAACCACCATCAGCTTCTTAATCTCTATGTTGAATTATTTCACAAGCATGCATCTAGGCTCATGAATAAATTCATATTCTACTTTTTTAGGGTAGGAGTACGTTGATACTATGAATTCAAGCATGTAATTTTTTAGTGATCCTTACCACCATTTGTCTACAATTCTAGTCTAAGTGGCATCAAGGTGCTCAAGCTTCTCTAAGTGCTCTTTCATCCATTCAAGTCACTATCTGTAGCTTCATATTTTTTGGGTTGCATAAGCATCTAACCATAAATACACATGCTTAGGTAGTTTACAAAAGAAGACTTCATACATAGCATCATATAGGTTATTCTAGACCCACTTCCATGGTTTATATTCTTTATAGGATGGTTGCTTTAGCAAAAAATCTCTCTTACACCTATTCCAACTAACACTCAATGTTCTCAAGGAAGAGTTGTAGAATTATTCTTTCATACCATTGTCACAATAAAATTCAATACATGTCTCATCAATGGAACCAAAATGTTGTAAAAAAGGGTTGGTTGTCTAAGTCATTTACTCTATCAGGCATTTATTTGGCTATTCAAATTAGTTTGAAACTAGTTGTAACTTGGTGAAAACATAGAATAAACCTATATCACTCAATATTTGTCACTCTACTCTACTATAATCAATTCAAATAAGGTGTGATATTTATGTACTCACCTGAATCATAGCAGAGAAAAAACTAGGACCCGCATTGGGCTAGTTGACATGTTATAAATCAATCTTCAAGAGGTTTGGTCATTTACAATAATTAAATTTACAAGTTCATCATTTGAAGCTATTTCTAGGCTAGGATGAGGGTCTATAGGTGTAAAGCCTATGTAGGTATCTACTTCTAGTTATATGGGTACAAGTCTATCTCGGGTTGCTTTATAGTCTTATGGGTAGAAGCCTATGTTTTATCATGCTTAGAATCATTTAGGTACTTGGAGGGTTTAATGGAATATCTTATATCAAGGGTTCATTTTGGGTTAGCACTTTAAGCATAAGTATCATGTCTTGGTGTAGTATCTTTCATATACTTAGATTATTTCCACATAATATTCTATCATCATCATAATTATAGATATGCCATGGATGTCATGAACCAAAAACTTAAAACCAACATTATTAACATTTAGATTTAGTTTATAACACTTTAATCATCGCACTCACCATGAATTTAAATATCAAAGATAAATACATTAAACATAGATATATCTAGATTAAAATATAGTGGATACAATGTCATTCTTCCTTAAATAGAGTTCAAGTAAATAGATTACATAATAAATGAGATAGAGTAAATGCTCATCTAAATCTACTATAGACCTAGAGGCTCATAGGTGATCTTGAGCACTATAATGGAGAGCCTCAAATGCATCCATACTATTCCTAGTGTTGATGGGGGTTACATTGATATGTTTGAAACCAATTCTATAGAGCTTTCTTATCTCAAAGTCATGTCTCTTGCATACTATTTTGAGATTGGATTTATAAAATTTAAAAGCATTTTCATGTTAAGTGGAGGGTGCATGCTAGGTGCTAAGTGAGAACGTTGGTTGATCATTCTACTAGCTCCATCACCTTACACCCTTTATGATATAGTTACCACATTCAACCACTTATGAAGATGCCCTTCAAAACCTAGGCTCTAAATAACTACTTTATAGCTATTATAAGATTTATGAATATTCCTCTAGATGGTGTAAAAGATACCAAACTATAAATCACTCCACATGATTGCCTCACACTAAGATGTCTATTGAGTTAGCATGGGTCCAAACTTAGGAAAAGAGGGGCCCAACAATACTATTGTGATCATCTTGTTGAGATGAATCCAATGATTATAAATGTGTAAAGGGAACATTTTTTCTAGACTATTTTTTTAAAATATATTTTTTTTCAAAAAATTATTTTGAAAAATAATAAGCCAAAAAAAATAAATTCTTCCTAGATTTTGAGTTGTGTTTTTTTGCTTCTTTCATTTGCAGAAGTCGTGCCTTGCCAAATTAAAAAAAAAATGTTAAAGGAAACTTGCCCAAATCAAGGCTCTAATACCAATTATAATTAAATTACTTATATGTTCACACAAAATAATTATATATCACATAGAATAAGCAAAGATGAGAGATCATCCAACAATAATTGATAGTAAAGTAGAATATTAGATAATGTACCAGAGCCATCTAGAGGGGGAAACCTACATAATAATGCAATAAGACTAGAATATTTAATATGATGATGAAAGACTAACCACTACATCATATATATATATATATATATATATATATATATATATATATATATATATATATTCTAATGAACCATGGTTATTCTATAGGTCGATCGAACTAAGAACATATAAAAATGTAACAAGAATATTAAAGAAGTATGTAAGCCACAAGTTGGCCACACATATCCCTAGACATGTCAAAGGTTAAGGGCATAACATACCAAGTGTAACAAACAATTACATAAAAACCTTAAGACATTGGTGAAATCTACCCATCAAGATCATAACATCTCACCATTATTTTGAAGCCTAGACTCTGGGATGGATTTGCACCCGTACACCAAGATCCCCCACATATACAAGCCTTAGAAAAATAATATTATGCCAATGTAGCCACCTGCTCTATGATTTAAACTTGGGTGGAGGATCTGATACCAAATTTACCAAACCATTACACTAAAACCTTGAGGTGTTAGTTGAATCTACCCATTAGGACCATAACAATGAATGCATTAAAGTTAAAAAATAAATGTATAATTAAAATATGTGTAAATAAAAAATGTGTTGTATACTAACACCAAGGATCAAGGAGTGATATTTGGTTGTCTAGAATGACTATATCTCTACCAACTCAACTTAGAAATATTTTCCAAGATACTTGATTTATTGGTTACCCATAAAGGATATAAAGTTTGTTTTTATAGGAAGTACAAGGGTTAGTGGAAGATTTATTATCACTAGAGTGGAAGGTGGAATAATTCCTTATGTACAACTAAATTCACCTAACTCATATCAGACATGTGTGAGGATAACTACCACATCAATTATATATATTAAAGACATTGTGCACATAATACATCTCACCTACATAACACAATAACTTAAGGTAGTATTCACATCAAGTGTAAACACACAATCACCAATAAAACCTATGGACTGTCTTATTTGAATTCATTTTGAATGATATCTTGAACTCATCCTAATAACTAATGTTTTGTCTATATAACTTACCATAAAAATATCCTATATTTTATTATCATATATGCAAAAATGACTTCATCGTGACATCTAAATATTTTATGTTATAATTATTAGTAAATTTCATGAAGGATTTCATATGTCCCTCATCTAAAATGGCATTTCCTACTTTAAATCTAGGGATAATTTATCTCAGGGAATCTGGAAATAGGTTAAGAAACACTAGTATAGTAGAAACATAAAGTCAAAATTACATTTGCATTAGTATGGGAGGGAAATGTTTCTATAAACTATAAAATTGTAAAGGAGGATTGGTTTCATTCTAATTTTGGAATATTTTGGTTACCAATATTTTTATTTATATTTAGATTCATGTTCTAATTAATATTTAAAGTTCTATTAAGGAACATTTGGTAGTTTTCCATTCTTACAATATTTTTTTGGTTATATTATTAAATATATTTAAAAATGTGTGTAAATATTGTTGGTTAAATATTTTGTCGATCAGCGTACTGATAAACAAAATAGGTATGATCAGCCAAAGTAAGAAGATTAGTCATCCAAATGTGTAGGTTCACCACATCAGAAGGGGATTGATCTCTCCTCTCATGAAGGGGAGGTTCCCTATATATATATATATATATATATATATATATATATATATATATATATATATAAACAAAAAATAATACTCAAGAGAAATGACAAACAACACTCCTCTTCTTTCAGAAGTACTATTTAGCCAACCACAAGAGTACTCCTAGTAGTAACAGTGAAATGTAGAAAAGGATGTAATAACCAACAAATCGAGATGCAGCACAAAGTCTCCACCCAAATTTCTCAAGAGTAAGATACAAAGGATAATGAGGGCACAAAGTCATCCCAAGGTCCTTTACACAAAAATGAAAAGAAAACACACTAAAGGCAATTATGGGGGCACAAAGTCTCTCCACACTTGACTCTTTAGGACACCTTTCTGACTGCTGTCACTAATTTTGCTTATTGAATTAAAGGAACATATGATATATTATGGAAAAAGACATAAGAATAGTTTCCTCAAAAATAAAGATATTACAACACAAAGTCTAAAAAATCACTTGCTTTCTTATTCCAATAACAAAATATGATCAACAAACTAAGCTCAAAGTCTCAGAAGTGCCTTTCAATCTGGGCAAAGTTTCATTCTAATTTTCAAAAAGAGATATCTTTACAATAGAAGAGAGTCCCTTATATAGCCTCTTCAAGAAGGACTCAGGAATAGTAACACATCATGTTGCATTGGAGTCTGTTAAGAAGATAGGCTAGAACTTCAGGGCATTTACCCATTTGTTTTTCTCAATGCAGAGAAACAAGTCATGCTTATTAAAAGTTTGAAATTTTGAATGTCCACCTGGTGATCTGATCCTTCCTTCATCATTCCACCTTTTTTGGTTAGTTGAATCAGGTCCTGGATTTAATTTTCTATTTTGTTATTTAGTCACTTTCTGCTAGTCTTGGCCTTAAAGCCTATGAATGCATTTAGGTCTATAGATTACAAGGATCAACGGCTATTTTATGATCTTTTAAATTGATGTTTGTGTGCTCATCACTACATTTTCAACGACTAGTTCACTGTCTTGAATTTGACGTCTTTGGGCATGTCACCCCTTGTTCCTTCTTCGGCTTTTCTTTTTGGCACTTTCCTAGAAAGAATCTGCACTTTCAAGCCTTAAGAAATGATCTACTTTGGGCTAAGA
This sequence comes from Torreya grandis, assembly GCA_037957365.1. NCBI lineage: Eukaryota > Viridiplantae > Streptophyta > Pinopsida > Cupressales > Taxaceae > Torreya > Torreya grandis. The sequence goes on along the minus strand of JARHVA010000541.1, from coordinate 838,767 downwards.
AGAGCCCCCTCGCAAGGGTATCTGCCCTTCAGGTGGTCTTTGAATGGCCTTTGGGCTTCTTGTTTGACATCTTCTTGAAGGGAAGGTGACCCTTTGGCTTCGGCAGTTGAGAGTCCCCCACAAGGGCACCTGCCCTTTGGGGTCCTTCGATGGTCTTTCATGGGTATCCTGTGGGCATTTTCCCAAGATAAATTCCCATTTCCTGTACATAAAAAGTCTACAAAAATTTCCTATCACTTTTGCCTTGGTTATTTCTTCAGGCTTTCTGCCCACAGCTTCTCCAAATTCTTTTGGGATTTTTGTCCAAAGGAATTCCTTTGAACAAAAATTCTGAAGGAATTGCTTTTTGCCTTAATCTTTCTTGAATTCCATAAACAAAATTTGAAAGAATTACTTTTGTGGCCTTCTTTGAAAATGACCCTTTCGAAGGGTACTTTTGTTAACCAAGTGCCCTCCACAAGGGCACTTTGTCCTTTGAGAGGCTCTTTGAACTTTTGCATTTGAACTGCTCCTTTGAACCATCTGAGTGAACCACTCCATTGAACCACTTCGTTGAACCATGATAATGAACCGCTTGGTTGAACCAAATGTTAAACCAAGCTGATGAACCAAGATTTGAACCAAAATGGTTCAAGCTGATGGTTCAAGCTAATGGCTCAATTGAATTGACCAAGCCTTTAAACCAAGCAAATGAACCAAAGCATTGAACCACTTGATTGAACCTACCTTTGAACCAATTATTGAACCAAGTTTTGGTTCAATAGTTCAAACAAAGCCTTGAACCGGTTTAAAAACCATTTGATTGAACCAAAGGATGAAACAAAGTAGATGAATTGATTGAACTAAAAGCATTAAATTGATTGAACTGAAAGCGTTAAACCAATTGAACCTTGAACTCATTGAAATTTTGAACCAAAGTGGTTCAACAGTTCAATGGTTCAAGCCTCTTTTGCTTGAATGCTTGCCGATAGACATTTTTGATTGAACCAATCTTGAAAATGACCAAGTGTTAGAAACTAATTCTTTTAGTTGAACTTGCCTATAGAAGCCTTTGAACCTGTAGAAATGAACCTACCTGTAGAGTCCATAGAAATCAACTTGTAAAGCCCATTAAACTTGTCCTGTAGAGTCTGTAGATTTTCTCTTCCTGATGAGTCTATAGATTTTCTCTTCCTGTAGAGTCCATAGATTTAAGCCTATAGAGTCCATATATTTAAGCCTATAGAGTCTATAGATTTAAGCCTACAGAGTTCGTAGATTTTTGAGAAGCTTAAAAAAATGAGGAATTTGAATTCCCAAGACAAATCTTTTAAAGGGAAGAGACATTTTTTGTCTGTAGGACCAAAATAATTCAAATGTTGTCCCAAAAATGAGTGATATTTTTGGGGGACAATAGCTAGATCCAGTTGGGGAACTTCTATCAATTGCAAAAAGAATTGAAAGGAGTAAAATCCAAAATCTCTAGTGTCTTCATGTGTACCATTGGGTTACAGAGTCATGCTACCTAGAAATGAAAGGCATCAAAAATGAAAAAAAACAAAGCAAAATAGAAGTAAAAACTATACAAATATACATATGTATAGATGATATGATCTGATACTTCAAGAATTGAAGTATTTCAGATGCTGCTTCTTGGGAAATAGTGAAAATAGTGCTATATTTTGATAAACCAACAAGAAGACATTTTGCCCCAGAAATGGTGACGGGTGAATGGAGTTCTCCACTAAGAAACCAATTTTTTGCATCTTCCCCTTGGCTTTTTCTTCTTCTTGTCCCATGGCAGGAGGTGGTCTTCAAACTAGAAACCATAACTCCTTGCTTTCTTGGTGAAGGGTTCCTTTGCTTGATTTTGATTTGTAGCAGCATGGTCCTTTACCATAATTGGTTGTTCTTCTGGTTCAATCTAGCATATGATTGGATTGTCCATATCAAACTCTTAACAAATTATCAACTTAGCATCTAATTTGATGTGGAGGAGTTTGATTTCTTCATCTTGAGAAATCTTTAATCTAAGCAATAGAGATTCACATCCAACTGTGTTGTTGATGTTGCTGACTTGCAAATTACATGAAGGAAGAATATCTCCTTAAGGAGATATCAACATAGTCCCAACTTCATCATTGGTGGAAGAATTGCTGCCATTGGATTTTAGGATTGAAGCATCATCAGAAGCTGATCTCCTATCAGATTTCTCTTCATTAGAGTTAGAATATCCTTCCTTACTTGTACTATGCCCTACCAATTCTCATAAAGTCTTGTTTAGATCAATTCCTAGTTTGTCAGCTATAGGACTTTCATCTATAGAAACATGAACATCCTCTGTGGTAAAGAAATAATTACCCCTACCTGAAGACTCAAATAGAATTTGTGCTGCAAGGGATGGTGTTTGAGTGACCACATATTTTGCCTCATTTTCAAGGAGCAATCTCTTAATTATGCCTTGGATAGGGATACTTGCCTGAGATAGGTCCATACTTAGTTCTCCTCCCACATCCTTGCAAAAATTTCATCCAAGTAAAATGCCATAGGATGCTGAGATGTCAGCCACCAAGACAGTCATCCTGATTCTCTTGTCTGGAAAGGCTGCCAATGCAAATTAGGCATCTTTGATTTGCCCCAGCAATGGTACTTACTTGTTCTCCATGGAGAAACATCTCCCAAAGGTTTTGGTCAATGTGAGACCTAAAGACTCAGCTACTTTAGCAGGCATGACATTGTCAGATGCCCCATAATCAATGATGTAATTATTGAGCTAATAACCATTTATCAATAAGGAAACATAGAAAGGTTATATTTTCCCAGGGGAAAATGGAAGAGTAATAATAAGATTATTCAGAATGGGCATGTTCTTTGGAGAATCAAGAATTATATTTTTATCTTTTTGCCCTACAGGGATGGTTTGGTTCTTAATACATTGGGCCAACTTATCCAATTTATCAAGATTGGACTGCAAGTATTCAAATTTAGACATTTGTATTTTTGTCTTTTTGACATGATCAATTATGTCAAATGGCTAAATTGGACTAGAAATAGAGGAAATCATTTCAACATTTTGGGTTTTAGGAGGGATGGGAGGAAGGTTGGTTTGTGAAATGGGAGTAGAAGATGAAGGTGAAATTGATGTACTTACATTTTGGGTGACCACCAGATCTTTTGACTGAAAAGGAAGAGGGGTTCCATGCTTAGCAATCATAACTACTGGTTGAGGTTGCTCTTCTATCTTCCCTTTATCAGATTGCTAGAATTATTAGTTTTTAGACCTAGTAAACACTACATATGATCCATCAAAATCTTCTCCTTTGCTTCTAGGTTCATCCTGGTAGTTCAGGAAACCAATGTGGGAGTCACCAGCTGATTCTTCTTGATTGTCTTCAAGGAGATTAGTGTCATTTTATTGATTCAATTTAGGCTAAAAAGAGAACTCATATTCTATTTCAAGATATCCCATTATTGAATTGGTTGGAGGAGCTTCCAAGGCAAGTTTCCCTTATGGGGGAGGAAGGCAATTTTGTTGCCCTTGATTCCTGACAGCATTGCCCTGATATGACTGATTTGGGAGTGTCCTTCTTGGCATATCTCTATATGAAGGAGCAAAAGACATTCCTTGCACCATTTTTTTTATGGCTAGCACTTCATTTACCAGCTTTTGTAGCATTGGATCAGTGGTGCCTATAGATGCATATTCAACAAATGATGAGGATCTATTTCTATTTGTATCTCTTCTTATCTTCATTACTAAGATGAGATCATCTTTTATCTTAGTGGCCAAAATTTGAGCTACAACAAGATCTATTTGACCAGAACATCTCAAAATAAAATTGACTTTAGGTAACTAAGAATTAATGAAGAAGCATTTGAGATTCTCAGCTGTAGGTCAAGCAATTACATGAATTCTATTCCTCAATTTGTCAAATTTGGCTATGAAGTCTCTCATTGGTTCATGAGGCTCTTTCTTCATCTATGTAAGTTGAGCCAGAAGTGCATGTGCATCTTCTACAAGTTTGAATTTGGATTCAAACTTATCTTTGAGAGTATTCCAATTAGTTACTGATCGAGCATGTAGATGATAAAACCAATCTGCAACAACACCTTGTAGTGTCTCCACAGAAAGCTTGACTGCTACATCTTCAAATTCTAGTCTGATTACTCCACAAGCTATGCTAAAGGCTGCAATGTGTTCATCAAGATGAACTTTCCCATCACCATAGAATTTGGGGAAATTCTTCCTTAAACTATGTGGAAGTTCATGTAGAGGTGGAATAAGATTGAAAGGACCAAAAACGTTACCCCAGGGGCCTTGAACTGCCATTATAGGATTATGAAAAGGAGGAATAAAAAATCTTAGAGGGGTAATTATTGGCAAAGACTTATCAATAATAGAAGTAGATACTTCATCTGGCAATGGAGATCTGACTTTAGTAGGAGGAAAGCTCTTGGTTCATTGGAGATGAGATGGTGAAGGAAATAGATCAAAATCACTTTGTTGTACCAACTCAAATATAGGGTCAACATTCCCTTTGTCCCTTTGGCTTTATCTATAACTTGAATCTAACATATTTTGAAACAAAAATGGAAAAGAATTGACCTTACTTCAGTTAAATCTCAAGGCTTTAAACTATGCACTCTTTCCCAGTAGCTCTGGTTTTGTAGACCAAATAAAATAATGGAGGTGGAAGAAGATGGTAAGGCTATAAATGGATAATGGGTAAGACAAGTAACGGAGTCACCAAAATCTATAATGGATAAGGGTTATAATGATAATGGGTAAGACATAGGTGATGTTTCAATCTAAAAATTGAGGTTTTAAATTACACAGAATTATGTATATCCCCAGTGGAGTCACCAAAAACTGTTGGTTGAATATTTTGTCGATCAACATATTGATAAAAAAATAGGTATGATCAGCCAAAGTAAGAAGATTAGTCATCCAAATGTGTAGGTTCACCACACCAGAAGGGGACTGATCTCTCCTCTCATCAAGGGGAGGTTACCTATAGATAGACTATATATATATAAACAAAAAATAATACTCAAGGGTAGGACAAACCATCCATCTCTCTTTTTTTAGAGATGATGCGTGTGGATCAAAGAAGAAATCTCAAAGAAATTGATAGATAACACTCCTCTTCTTTCAAAAGTACTATTCATCTAACCACAAGAGTAGTCCTGGTAGTAATAGTGAAATGTAGCAAAGGATGTAATAACTAGCAAATTGAGATGCAACACAAAGTCTCCACCTGAATTGCTCAAGAGTAATATATGAAATACAATGAGGGCACAAAGTCATCCCAAGGTCCTTTACACAGAAATGAAAAGAAAACACACTAAAGGCAATTATAGGGGCACAAAGTCTCTCCACACTTGACTCTTCAGGACACCTTTCTGACTGTTGTCACTAATTCTGCTTGTTGAATTAAAGGAATAGATGATATATTAAGGAAAAAGACATAAGAACAGTTTCCTCAACAACAAAGATATTATAGCACAAATTCTAAAAAATCACTTTATTTCTTATTCCAATAACAAAATATGATTAACAAATTGAGCTCAAAGTCTCAAAAGTGCCTTTCAATTTGGGCAGAGTTTCATTCTGATTGTCAAAAAGAGATATCTTTACAATATAAGATAGTCCCTTATATAGCCTCTTCAAGAAGGACTCGAGAATAGTAACACATCATGTTGCATTGGAATCTTTTAAGAAGACATGCTAGAACTTAGGGGCATTTACCCATTTTTTTAATCAATGCAGAGAAACAAGTCACACTTATTGAAAGTTTGCAATTTTCAATGTCTGCCTGGTGATCTGATCCTTCCTTCATCATTCCACCTTTTTTGGTTAATTGAATCAGGTCCTAGATTCAATTTGTTGTTCTATTATTTAGTCTCTTTCTACTATTCTTGGCCTTAAATCCTATGAATGCATTCAAGTCTATATATTACAAGGATCAATAGCTATTTTATGAGCTTTGAAATTGACATTCGCATGCCCATCACTACATTTTGAATGGTTAGTTCACTGTCTTGAATTTGACATCTTCGAGCACATCACCCCTTGGTCCTTCTTTGGCTTTTTTTTTGTCACTTTCCCAAAAAGAATTTTCCCTTTTAGGCCTTAAGAAATGATCCACTTTGGGCTGAGAAGAGCCCCCCACAAGGGTATCTGCCCTTCAGGTGGTCTTTGAATGGCCTTTGGGATTCTTGTTTTACATCTTCCTAAAGGGAAGGTGACCCTTCGGCTTTGGCATCTGGGAGTCCCCCATAAGGGAACCTTCCCTTTGGGGTCCTTTGGTGGTCTTTCATGGGTTTCTTGTGGACATTTTCCCTAGACAAATTCTCGTGGACAAAAAGTCCGCAAAAATTTCCTATCACTTTTGCCTTGGTTATTTCTTCGGGCTTTCTGCTCGTAGCTTCTCCAAATTATTTTGGGATTTTTGTCTGAAGGAATTCCTTCAAATAAAAAGTCTGAAGGAATTTATTTTTGCCTTAATCTTTCTTGAATTCCTTAAACAAAATTTGAAAAAATTACCTTTGTGGCCTTCTTTTAAAATGACCCTTTCGAAGGATAATTTTGTTGACCAAGTTCCCTCCACAAGGGCACTTTGTCCTTTGGAAGGATCTTTGAACTTTTGAATTTGAACTTCTCCTTTGAATCATCTGAGTGAACCACTCCATTAAACCACTTCATTGAACCACGACAATGAACTGCTTGGTTGAACCAAACATTGAACCAAGCCGATGAACCAGGCTTTGAACCAAAATGGTTCAGGCCGATGGTTCAATTGAATGAACCAAGCCTTTGAACCATTTATTTGAACCAACCGTTGAACCAAATTTTGGTTCAACGGTTCAAACAAAGCCTTGAACCAGCTGATGAACCATTTGATTAAACCAAAGGATGAACCAAAGCGTTGAAACAAAGTGGATGAACTGATTGAACTGAAAGCATTGAATTGATTAAACTGAAAGCATTGAACCAATTAAACCTTTAACTCATTAAACTTTTGAACCAAAGAGGTTCAACAGTGTAACAGTTCAATGGTTCAAGCCTCTTTTCCTTGAATGCTTGCTGATAGACATTTTTAATTGAACCAAGGCATTGAACCAATCTTGAAAATGACCAAGTGTTAGAAATTGATTCTTTTAGTTGAACCTACCTACAGAAGCCTTTGAACTTGTAGAAATGAAACTGCTTGTAGAGTTTGTAGAAATCAAGTCTGTAGAAATCAACCTGTAAAGCCCATTGAACTTATCCTGTAGAGTCCGTAGATTTTCTCTTCCTGCTGAGTCCATAGATTTTCTCTTCCTATAGATTCCATAGATTTAAGCCTATAGATTCAATATATTTAATCCTGTAGAGTCTGTAGATTTTTGAGAAGCTTTAAAAATTAAGTAATTTGAATGCCCAAGACAAATTTTGAAAAGGGAAGAGACAATTTAAGTCTGTAGGACCAAAATAGTTTAAATGTTATCCCAAAAATGAGTGATATTTTTGGGGGACAACAAATATAATAAGTTTTAATAAAATAAAAATAAATATTGATAATGAAAAATAAGGTCATAAAAATCACATATCAATCCTTAAGTTAGATTGCACAATATAAGACATGAACTACCCATCAATTGATATGAGAAAATAGTGTATGGCAAGACACACACACACATTCATGGAGATAGATAAATATAAAATGAATACCTCCATTACACTTTATATATTATTTTGAGAGTAATATACACCCTGAAATATCCCACCCAAAAAATATGTAAAGCACTAAAAAGTGATCCCCTTATAAAAAATATGTGGCACCTATAATTATTGAATAAGATTATATTTTTATAGTTTAAAAATTGATCCATTATCTTAAAAACTAAAATTATGAGATGTAATATGAATAAAAAAATAGTATTTATATGAATATAGTGAGAAATAACACATTTCTAAGACAAATAGAAAGAAAGTCTAAGTTTTAGATTAAGGTAAAAACAGGTTTTGAAGGGACCCCGAAACCCTACACAAGGCAAAAGAAAAACCTTAAAGCAAAACCAGGTTAACAAAAGAACCTGATTACATAAAAGTACCCAAACTAGGTTTTACAGGGACCTGTAACCAACAAATATGACTATGAAAAATAGCTGTCAAAACACTGATCTGAAGGTTAACCAACTAGAACAGCAAGCTGAACAACCTTCCAGACCAGTAACCAGCAAACCAAAAAAAGCGACCAGTTTACATCCCCCGATAAACCAGTCAGCAAAAGGGAACTTTGGATGAATATTTTAAATTAAGATTTTTCTTTTTTCATGAACGAAGATTCATATCTAGAGGAGGGACCAAAGGCTTAGACTTCTTTCCCCTAACTACTGTCCATCCATCCTCTACCTTAGCTGCCTCAGCAACCCATGCCTCAGGAGACAATGATCTTTGGACTCTAGTGGGCATAAACTCCTTGTGAGAGTCAAACACTGTTTGGCTCTTAGAAAGATCCTCCAAAATAGGGGAAGAGACTACCATCTCCTCCTCTGGCTCAGTTGTATCACTAACCACAACCTCTGCAGGGGCTTCATTAGAATGATTCTCCAAAGATTCCTCTTCATCTTCTGATTTAGATTGTGAACTATCCTCTTTCTCGGTCTCAGATTTTGTTGTTGCTTCCAGAGGTTTTTTGTCCATACTATGTTCAGAGAAATCCTTAGGTCACCAAGAAGGTGAACGTCTAAGTTACCTATTAAAACAATTGACCATTAGAAGGTCAAAAAAATGATAATTGGTCAATAAATGTAGAAATAAAATATAAATTATATAAAACAATTATAGAAAATGATTATAAATATTCACCAATAGTTTGACATCATAGCTATGATTCCCAAAAAAAGGAATCCTATTAGTCTTTCTATATCCTAAGATATAACCTTCATAATAAAAAAACCACCCCAAAAAGGACATAACATGTAAAGGGTGAGACATTAGGGGATAAAAATTCAAATATCCTAGTCATATGGGTGTCTAGGTGTTTTTTTAAACCATTAACAATTAATATTTGTGGTTAGAATTAGTCGCATGTCACAGTTTGTATGCTGAAAGTCAAGCATTGGTGTTAAAACTTAAGGGTGCCTTATGATATCCATTTAGTATACAAAACTTAAAATTAATGCCACAATAACATTTATGATATTTTGAAAATATTAAACTTTTTGGAAAGATATCATAGTGAATATTCAAAAATGTGAAGGTGGGATTTACAACTAACAAGAAAAATGCAAAAAAAAAATGAAAATCTTACTTGCCTTTATCCTTTTTTAGAGTCTCTGTCTTTATAAAATCACCAAAATTAACCACCTAAGATTTTTTTAAAAAATTTGTATTTGTTTTAAATTTTATTAAAACAATATTGAGATAGTTTAGAAAAATTTATACTTTTGGTGAAATTAGAAAACCCTCCAAATTTCTTTAACCCATTATTTTGGCCCAAATGAAAAGTACCTAGATGGTAATTTTGATAACTCTAAATAACGGGGGGATTAAAAATGTAATCCGATATAATAATATATATGCATTTATTATAATTATAAAAACCCACTAAGAACACATAAAATGGCATAAAACTCCCCAAATGACTTTCTTTTAAATGGATCTACAACACAAACATGAATCTAACTTAAGGAAAACTAGATCTGAGACAAGAAGACACGTGGATTTAAAAAGAAGGATTTAGGTCCACATGAAAAAAACATAACTACCATGTAAGAATCTAGATATGAAAAGATACAAGAAATAAGAACCAAGAAAACTCCATAATTAAAATACACCATCTATAAATATGTAGTTAAAAAAATAATTTCACTAATAGCATGGATGCATTAAAGCTAAAAAGCATATGTAAAATTTAGATATGTTTAACCATAAATGTGTTTCACAATAAAAAAGGATCAAGTAGTGATCCTTGGTTATTCAGAATTATTAAAACTTTACCCAATAAAATTAATAATAGGCTCCAAGATACTCAATTTCTTGATCATACATAAAGGACTCAAAGTTTCCTTATATATAAAGAAAAACTATGTGTGCTAGATTGGTTATTGGTAGAGTGGAAGGTTGAAGCATTCCATAGATAAACCTAAATTCACCTAAATCTTCTCAAACATATGTGAAGATAACTACAACATTATTTTTTCATATGAAAAACATCATGTACATAATAAATCTCACCTAGATAAGACAATTACCTAATGTGAACTTCGCATCAAGTGTGAACACATACATACCAATAAAATCTAGGGTTTGTCTTATATCCATAGTTAATTTTCAAATGTATTTTTAACTTATCCAAAGAATCAATAATTTATGAATACAATTTCCCATATTAATCTATTTAATTCTATTCTAATTTCTATGTAAATTCCTTCATCATGATATTAGCATATTCTATGTCATAATTATTAGTAACTATAATCAAGGATTTCATATGTTCCTCACTTGATATGGCATTGTTCCCTTGAAATATGTAGTATTTATATCAAGTAATATGGAAAGGACTTGGGCAACTAAAATTCAAGCTGAGAGAACATTTGTATTTTAATTTAAGGGAAAGGTGGATGTAAATTTTGACCCTTCAAAGGATGATTGGATTCATTATGATTTGAAATGTTTTGATTAATAACATTTGTATTTATATATGGTTTCATGGTTTGATTATTATTTGTAGGTATATTAAGGAACCTTTGTTAATTATATAATATTAAAAAAAAGTTTTGGTTATAATCTTCAAGATATCTCAAATGTGTCAATCTAGTAGGATTTTTTTTTTAAAAAAAACTATAAATCTTTCTAAGGAAAACTAAGGCCATGAAAAACTGCATAACATTCCTCAAGTTAGAGTGAATAATATGTGACATTAAGTAACCATCAATTTATATGAGAAAAGGGTGTACAACAAGATGCAACCAATCATGAATCTAGATAAAGATAAAATAGAAACCCCCATGACACTTTATAGATTAGTGTGAGTAAAATATACACCCTAAAAAAAATCCACCCAAAAAATATATGAAGCATTAAAAAATGACCTCCTTAGAAAAAATATGTGTCACATATAATTAGTGAATAAGACAATATGTTTACAATTTATAAAATAAGATATTATCTTAAAAGCTAAAAATTTGAGATGTAATATGAACAAAAAATAATATTTATAATTATAAATATTTTTAATGGAGAGGAGTAGTATAGAGTGTGAGAATTTTTCAAATGAGGATTTAAAGTGGGAAAAAGGTAATGGGCATGGTCATGAGCTGAAATAGGAGAATGGGGGGCTACAAATGGCTCCTTTAACTAGGAAGGTGTAGGGTAACATTATAATGAGGTCCAAAATGAGCCTTAAAACTAGAAAATTTGAGGACAAATGCAAGGATGGTGGGTCAACTACTGGTGTGAAAGGTAAGACTTCTTGGGCTAATAAATTAAAAGGAAAATTATTTTATCAGGAGGAAACACGACCCAATAAATATTTTTTGATCGCTAAAGATTCCAAGGGATTTCATATTAAAATTATATATTCTCTTATTAATAGATCTTCAGCAAGGATGGTGTGTACCCTTGTGGGTAAATTTATAGGGGCTAGACCTAATTTGATGTTTTTAGGAAATATGATGCAATAAAATGGTCACTTAAAGTGAATTTAGAAATCATATCCATGGTTAATGTATTTCTATTGATTCATCTGAATAATGAAGAGCATTGTGACATAATATTGGTAGACAACCCTTGGTTACTAGGTAGATCTAGGTTGTTGTTTAGGAAATGGGAGCCTAATTTTGACCTATAAAAGGAGGATATAAACTTAATGCCCATTTGGGTAAGACTTATAGGTATCCCCATGGAGTTTTTGTAATAATATCTATTTCTAAATGTGTAAAATATGTTTGGATATTTAATATATTTAAATTCTACTATGAAATCTAGAACTTGGTTTGTGCATGATCAATTTTGTGTTAACACTTTTATGAATCAATAACTCCCTTCCTCAGTCACTCTAAACTTTAGTAAGGGGAGTGAATAAAAAAATTATTTTGAAGAATCTACTTTAAATTTCACCATGTGTAACAAGATAGGACACATGTCCAAGGTTTGTACCTCATTAATCAAGAAAACTATTTGTTAGATGTATAAGGAAATACAAGTATGATAAAAAAATATGGAAAATAATTTGGTTTCTTCAAAAAATAAAGGTGATAATAAACTTGGCCAAGGAATGGGGTATAATCATAAGGATTATACTTACTCACCTCAAAGGTAGAAAGATACAAAATTTATTGAGAAAGATATCTTGTGACCCTCTCCACCAGACATTGATAATGACAAGGTGTTAATGGAGGAAGGATCAAAAGTGAATTAAGATTAGAAGGTTTATTGGATTAATATAAATAGGGAGAAAATAAATATGATAAAATTGTGCATGAAATTTAATGAATATCTTTAGAGTTAAACTCCATTATGGAGGAATTACCATTAGATAATTCTATTATTTCTCCCATTGATCATAATAAATTTTATTGTCTTGAATATTTGAAGGGAGAAAATCCAAATAACCAATCAGAGAAAAAAGATACTGTTTCTTGCTCTAAGGGGATGAAGACTTAAAATATGGCATCCTAAAAAAAATCTAAGAATGATGTCTCCTTCTCCTTCAATGGAGATATTTTCAAAAAAAAATCTTCGAATAAAAAGAGATGGACCTTTTTTAGGTTTGATCAAGATTAGTTTCTTATCCACAAAATAGGAAAGGAAAATGAATCTATTATACTCTTTACATGACTACTAAAATGGGATCTAAATCATTGGTCATCGGTTTTCCATAAAATAAAAGAATACCAACTAAGAGGTAATGTAATATAAGGCTCACATATGGAGAAGTTATAGATGGAACTCAAGTGATGATTCTTGATAAAGATATCAAATCCTAGCCTAAAAGATCTAAATAAACATCATAAGTTGGAATATAAGGGGTATGAACAATAATAAAAAACACATAATTTTTAAGGACTTAGGAAGTAACCATAAGCCTACTATGTTGGAAATACAAGAAACCAAAATGGATGAGAGGAGTATTTAAGATAGTAGATTTAAACTATGGATGGTTGTGGATATGACTATTTTAATCTCTTCGGGAGCTTTTGGGAGGTTAACAATGTTTTGTAATGACAAGTTACTTAAAGGTGAAGTTATAAGTAAAAACACTCATCATTTAGCTATTGTTTTCACCAAAAAGGATGATAGAGTCACACAAATCTTCTCTAATGTCTATACACCAAATTATCTTGTTGGATGTACAAGTTTATGATAAGAGCTTTGTTCCTTTAGATAAAACTATACTAGTCTTCTATGGATGATTGTGGGATATTTTAATACTCTATTACTCCTAGGTGAAAATAAAAGGAAATTAGACATTAATATAGTATGGAGTTGTATATCTTCATTTATTTTATTACTAAAATCTTCTTGATGTGGAACTAAGATTATATCCATTCACATGGTCTAAGAGGAGAATATGAGAGAACTTGATTCATGCTAGACTAGATAGGGTGTTGATTTCCACTAATTAGATAGCTCATAAGGATTTTTTTTACCTTCCCTCCAAAGGATTAACTTATACCATAACCTTTTTATGTTAAATACAAAATTCTTGGCCTAACAAATATAACTCCTTTTATGATGGAGCATATGTTGTATGGCCACCCATTTATTCTAAAACAAAATTATATATTCGTGGGATCTTGATATCAAGGCTCAACTATGTTTAGTTTGGATTTGAAAAAAAAAATGTCAAAAATAATATCATAATTTGGAATAAATGGTTATCCAAAATGTTTTATTCTAGATGACAAAATTAGAAAGGAATTAGACATTATTAAGGATCATTCAGTGGTATTTGGTTTATATCAATAAAATCTTCATAAGGATAAGAACATTTTAAGCGAATATCACATGATTGTGGCTATGGAGGAGAGATTTTAGAGGTATAAGTATAGATCCATTTCACTAAATTAAGGTGATAATAACACACAATTATTTCACTTTTATATTATTAAACATAGAGTCCATAATAAAATCCGATAAAACAAACATGAAAATGGGGAAGTTGACATGGATACTATTGTCATTAAGGAGGAAACTATAAAATATTTAAATAATATTTGTGTGGTTAACTTTAGAATGAATGATCTAATGGAGAGGGAACTCATTCATTTAATTTTGGAGCTCATAAACCAAGATGACAATATTAACCTTATAGATTCAACTTCACTTTATGAATTTAATTTTGTCATCTTACTATTAAATAAAGATAATATGTTAGGTCTTGATGGATTTATAATAACATTTTCTCAAAAAAATTGGGATATTATTAAGGAGGACTTAACATCAACTATGAATGAATTTATAAACTCCAAAAAAATATTATGGGAATTAAATAACACATTTATTGTGTTAGTTCCCAAGAAGGAAGGGGAAAGTAATTTCATTGATTTTCATCATATCAACACATTTAATGAAGTGTATAAGATCTTCTCCAAAGTCCTCTCTCTTAGATTATAGCCCCTTATGGAGAATATTATTTCCATTAATCAAGGGGGAGTTGTACTAGGAGATTAGATATAATATGTCATCATTGTTATACATTAAAATATACATTTCATGGACAAGAGGAATTAAGTAGGTATGGTGGTTAAGATTGATATGAATAAGAAATATGATAGATTGGATTGGGAAATTTTGGATAAGGTAATGATGAAATTTGGTTTTAAGGATCACTTTAGAAATCTCATTTAAGATTGTTTATCCAATTTTATGTTCTCTATATTAATCAATGGTGTGACTAAAGCTCTTTTTAATTAGCCAAGGTATCAGTCAAGGAGATATCTTATCTCCTTTCCTCTTTATCATCATGGATGAATCACTTAGTATATCCTTATCAACTACCCTAAGAAATAAAGTGTTTAATGGATTTAGATTATCTCAAAATGTGAAACTCTCTTTGAATAAATAGTTTATTTATGCCATCATAATGTTTTATGAATATTCATTTAAAGAGTCTAGAAAACTAAAAAAGATCATCTTTAATTATCAAGTAGCTTATAAACATAAATTAAATTTTTAAAAAATTTATGTCTTCTTCTTGAATACTCTCATGGATAGGAAAATAGGATTTATATAATCTTCGAGTGTTATATCGAAGAATTAAATTTTTCTTATCTTGGTATTCCCATATTTATCATTTCAATTCCTACTTAATCTTGGAACCATGTATTAGAATTTTTTTAAAGGAAGTTATTCAAATGGAAAGGATTGCTTCTCTCCCAAGTTGGGAAGCTCATTCTCATAAAGAGGACATTGAAAATTCTTCGAGTTTATCTAATGTATTTATTTAAATTTCCCAAGGATATTTTATAAATATAGAAAATATATAGAGAATAATTTTATGGGATGGTATGGAGGATAAAAAAAGTTTTATTTGGTTTCTTGGGACAGGTTTATTTTCCAAAAAGCTATGGTGGATTAGGTCTAAGAAGATTGAAGTGGATGAATAAAGCTGTCATTTTTAAATTAGGATGGAAACTCATTATAGGGTCAAATAATTGGTCAAATATTATTTAAGATTAAGTATTTGGATTCAATATATGCATTACACTTCTTGGATGAATATTGGTTTGCTAGGGATTTCTATTTTTGGAATTTTTTTATGACCAAAAAAAATATCATTCTCAATGGGGGTAAATGGAAAACTTGAAAGGGTGAAAGGGTGATATTATATGAGGATTCTTGGTTGTTTTATCAACCTCTCATTTATCATTAAACTTGGTACCAAATTGGTATTCCTATGTAATGTGGGTTTGGTACTGAAGTGAAAGACTACATCCATCTCAATGAGGAAGGTAGGCATTGGATTTAGCTAGACATTGAGAATATTAAAGGAGATGGTAACACTATTATTAAATATTTTAATATCTTACTTATGGGTTATCATGTTTCTAATATTATGAAATAAGATGAATTATTTTGATTGGTTATTTTAAAGGGTACTACAATGTTAAATCTAGTTATAACAAGATTTATCAACCTCTTCATGAAGATATTACCTGGGGTACGATGTGGGATAAGGATTTAATTCCTAATATTAACATATTTATTTGGTTTAATTGTCAAAATAATATTTTAATAATGGAAAAAATTAGGAATAAAGTTTTGGTTCTTGTGAATAGATGTCCATTGCATGAG